>OX467709.1:41519219-41988136 GCA_950111635.1 Agelastica alni
ACCAATCATTCGAACCGTGCTAGTACAGTATCCCAGTTAGCCAAAGCAGGAGTAAGTGACCAACAACACAGTTTTGGTGAATCTCGTGCAATAGCCTTGGATATATCTAAAGCCTTTGACCGCGTTTGGCACCAGGCATTGTTAAGTAAATTATCTGCTTACGGTCTCCCAACCAAACTGCGCCAATGGCTCTTGAGCTTCATGCAAGATCGCTCCTTACATGTGGCAGTTGACGGTATTTCTTCTGATGCGTTTAAAACTAATGCCGGGGTCCCTCAGGGTTCCATCCTGTCCCCCACCTTATTTCTTTTACACATCAACGACCTCTTGAAAACCACCACGAACCCCATTTACAGTTTCGCAGACGATAGCACACTTGTCTCAACTTTCACATCCTATCGATCACTTTCGGTAAATGATACAAATAGACTTAGGCAGGAACAGGTTGATTCCATCAATAGAGATCTTGAAGCAATCGTCGAGTGGGGAACCAACAATCTTGTTCAGTTCAACGCCCAAAAAACACAAAGTGCCACGTTTTCCAAGAAAGTGAATTCCTCAAATCATCCCATCACAATGTCCGGAAATACCCTTGAACCAAGTCCCTCCATCTCGATTTTGGGAGTCACGGTGTCCAATAATATGTCTTGGCATGACCATGTTGTTAACATCGCAAAGTCGGCAAGCCAGAGGCTAGGTTTTCTGTGGAAAGCTAGAAAGTTTTTTACTCCTGATCAACTGTTGACGACGTACAAGGCTCAAATCCGACCTCTACTGGAGTATTGCTCGCACATTTGGGGTTCAGCACCAAGGCATTCTCTTCGTCTTCTAGATTCCATTCAGAAAAGAGCCATTCGTTTGATAAACAGCTCAACTCTCACAGATACCCTTCACCCTCTAGAACATAGAAGAGTTGTAGACCAGTCATTGCTCTACAGATATTTCCATGGCAGATGCTCCAGAGAAATAAAAACTCTTGTACCACCATTGGCCACATTCGGCCGAAGAACTCGGCACGCTGATCAGTCTCACCCATTTACTCTCAAGATTGACACTACAAGGACCAATCTTCATCAAGAATCCTTTTTTTACAGGGCTGCTACGGAATGGAATAAGCTTCCAAAATCAGTTTTTCCAGAGAACTATGACCTGCAACTTTTTAAAAAGCTTGTCCACAATCATTTCCTTTCTATAATCCCTTCCCCTTCTAATAGTCGCAGTGCGGGCCGTCCGCGGCCCACACGATAGGGCGACTATTTTCATAAAAAAAAAAAAAAAAAGTTCCTTACGAGCCTCGAGTGAGAAAAATCAAAATCGACCAAAACTTAAAAACGGTCAAAATTTTTGAGTTTTTTTTTATTTTTGAGAATGACTCGGTCGTTTTCCGAGGTCAAAAACTTGGGTTTAACATTGCCTTTACATTACAAACAACATAAAAAAACGAAAATACCTGATTTGATGCAACGTTCACGCCCTTTTCATGTTTAATTTGAATCAATTAATTCGGACGACGGATGATGATCTCTAGTCCCGTATCCAGGTTTTCCATCTTTACCTGTCTCTCGCTTTGGATTAAATTTTATCCATTGTAAGAGTACTCTTCCTTAATTTATTTCATCCATTTTCTTCAGGATTCACTTTTTTTATTTGTTTTTCCGTTTCCATTATTTTTTTTGCGATTCTTTTAACAATCAAGCGCCGTAAAATTACTTATTTTTGCCACGTCATGCGAAGTACGAAGTATGAATTACTACAGTCAATCATTGAACGAAAAATTGGTAAGTAGTTGAAGCATTGGTGAAAATTAGAAATCATGGTTGAGAAATAAAAGAGATTGGACCGGGGATTGAGAACTATTGGTGAATTGGTCTATATCGTAGCTAATATCCAGTAAGGTCAACAATGTGATCGTTATTCCAGTAAAGAATAGGCAGCAGGAGAAGTGATTCTGTTATGTTCTATTCTCACTATCTGTTCAAACCAGTTTATTTGTATTTTTTTTCCAACATTGGTTTCACTTTGACTAGTTCCCCAGTTTCTTCATTTTTTATTCTTTACCACTTTGTTTTCGCTGCTATTTTCTTAAAGTGTTCCATTACCATTACCTTTATTTTAGGTACGTCTTGAACTATTAATTCTTTAAATTTGTGACAAAAAATTGAATTTTTCTTCAGGACACAATTCAACCCTTCATTCTGAAGCAATTTTTGACCAAAAACAAACTCCTTTCATTGACCACCTATAATATTTACCTCATTTAGTTCGTTGTTTAGATCTTTTTGTTTCCAAAAATAAAGAAATCTTTAAAGGGACCAATGAGTCCTTAAAAAAAACCACGCGGTCACTAAACATTCTAACGTCTAAAGACTTTATCCACTGGGAGAAAAGAGGAGAAAATAAAGTAGCTTTTTCCTTCCAGTCCTATTACTTAATTGTCAAACCTCGTAGATCTACTATTTTTTAAATACTTTGAAATATAAATAAAACATATATTTTCCTATCAAATATTAAAAGCCTGGAAAGAAGTGGTCTGTGCCTATCACTACGGAAAAAAATGCGTGACTATATGTATGTAGGTATGTATGCCTGCAATCGTGTTGCATAAACCAATAGTAGGTAAACAAGTCATTTCTGATAGTGCTTTATAACCAAACGTTAATGGACGGTAAATCATAGAAAATAATTTGATGAAAACCATCAAACGTCATTCCTTTTCTTAAAAGTTCGCAATAAAAAAAATTACACAGTTGATTTCGAAGCTGTCACACTATTTCAGTGTAAAATGGCACGAAAATAGTAAAATATAAAATATCAATAGCGCCATCTAGTTATTATATAAACATCAGACATAATACTGCGTGTACCTGCACTTGATGCAGAATTTCGATTTGAAATTAAAATTAAAAACGTCTGAGTCATTGATGCAATACGTCATCATCACCGAAAACAATCCCCAAAATTGGATAATTTCTACCCTTACATCGTATCAATTTCAATGTCCGCTACCCAAATTGCTTTTCATTATCAAACAACTTTTTAATTAACCTGAAATGATGATGCACATACGTCACACCGAGCGGGACCATTTATAGCGAGTTTTGTAAATTCTTTCTATTAGTCTGGAAGATGAGATGAATTAGGAAAACTATTAACATATCCTGTTAACATATTTATTTTTCCACATAATAATCCAAGATAGTTTTTGGTAGATTGTACTAGTGAGATTTACCACCACAGATTAACTTATTTCCGTATATTTTATTGACCTTTGTTCTGACTGACTTTATAATTTCTGGTTCCTAACTATTGCTTGATTCTGGTTTTAATTCCAAAATAGCTTTAAATAAACTCATGTACTTTTAAAGTTAATTATGCACATTCCTGCTTCTCCACCTTCTTCGACTTTGGTGTCATCTATAGAGCATCTAATCAATAGACCACCCAAATAGACGATCATTTATTGTAACACTATCACCAGTGAAAATAAAATACCCACTGATGGAGTAGAGCAATTATTTTTTTTTTGAATCTCGCTATTAAAATCTAAATTTAAACCCGATCGATTTTCATCTACCATTATTACTCTGTTATATGTAAGTTTATGGTTTTCTTTTTTGATGTAGTTTTTCTGTGGCTTAAAACAAACTATTAACATTTTTGTATTCGAAAATATCACTTGCTTATTGTGCAGACATTTATAATAAATATTTGTTTAAAATACGCACCAAACCACCAAACTATAAGGGTAAATTTCGACATGTGTTTTTAATCATCTCCAGAGGCACAAGCCTAAACTGGCACACACCGAAACAGATGACGCTCTCGATGCTTATCTACAGGGTGTTCGGCACCGCTTCAACGCCCCCGAATTGTTGACTTCACCACCCTAACTTCGGAAGTTTTAAAACAACAACAACAGTCTGTTCGAATCTAATAATTTTTTCTGGTAATATCAATCATTAGGTCACTGATCTCCCATATTAAGACTTAGTTACTTATCATCAGCAACAATCACCGATAACTGACAACATTAATTAGGTGGAGCGCTTTATTTGGAATATGTACATTATATAGATTGTTTCAATAACAAATGATACGTGCAATATGCGCGTGATAGTTGCAGCCATGTTGGAAATTGGATGATGGAACTCAAAACGGTGGCATAATTTAATTTTTGTAGTTTGACACAAAGTTAGTTTGTACAAATCATTATCTAATTTTTATTCCGTATAATAATTGTGACCGCAAAACTCGAAAAGTAGTCTTTTAATAGAAATGTATTTTTATATAGTTTTTTGTCCTATACGGAGAGAGCATTCCATTTACGACGGAAGTGAAATACCTGGGTGTAGTTCTGGATAAAAGACTCACCTGGAACGCCCACTTGGAAAAAACAATAAACAAAGCCAGGTTTTTTCTCTGGAATCTCAGAAGAGTATGTGGCAAATCTTGGGGAATGAACCCCAAACAGATTTACTGGATTTATCATACAATGATAATATCTATGGTCACGTATGGTTCAGTAGTCTGGTGGACCAAAGGGTTACAACAGACAGCTAGAGCAAAGCTTGCTGGCCTTCAGCGGCTGGCATGCCTGGCCATAACTGGAGCTATGTCCAGCATACCAACGGCAGCGATGGAACACCTCCTACATCTCCCTCCCCTAGATATTCTCTTAGAGAGGGAGGCCAGGATAGCTTCCTATAGATTCCTGTCTTTGGAAAAGCAAATAAATGGAGAGCAACTCGGAGATCACTCCGGGATACTGAGTGAAACAAAAAACCACCAAATTCTCGGGATGGTTCCTGACTTGCTAGCCACAAAAATACACGTAGGAAAGTCGTTCAAAGTCATCTTTCCGGAGAGAGACGAATGGATGAGGGGACAAATCCTCTTCCCAGAGACTGAATACGTAATGTACACAGACGGCTCAAAAACCCCAGATGGAGTTGGGGCCGGTGTTTTCAGCAGGAAACCAAAGATTGAAATATCTACCAGTCTTGGCAGGTATGCCACAATCTTTCAGGCTGAAATATTCGCTATCGAATTGTGTGCAAGAGAGTTGACCAACAGACCTCTAGCAAACAAAAACATAAATATAATATCAGACAGCCAGGCCGCTTTAAAAGCACTGAGCTCCAACAAGATAAATTCTAAACTTGTATGGAATTGCATCGAATCCTTAGAGTACCTTGGTGCGAACAACAGGGTGACCCTACTGTGGGTACCTGTGCACCAGGGGGTGGAAGGAAACGAAAAATCCGACACCCTTGCAAAACAGGGGGCCGAATCTGCGTTCACTGGACCAGAACCGGTTTTTGGAGTCACCACAAGTGCCGCCAAAACAATTATTTCGGACTGGGCGGAGAGGAAAATACTCACGTACTGGTCCGACTTACCAGGGCTAACCCACTCGAAGGCGTTTTTACCGTTACAACCCTCGAGAAACACAACTAAGCAGATCCTAGAATGGAGCAGAAATGACCTGCGTATTCTAACAGGACTGCTTACGGGACACTGTCGTCTGAGATATCACCTCAGAAAGATAGATCTGAACCAACAAACGGACTGTCGGTTCTGCTGCGTGGAAGACGAAACTGCTGAACATATACTATGTTCATGCCCCGGCCTGGGAAGAATACGGTTCAACATATTTGGTTACACTAACCTAGAACCTACCGATTTTAAAAAAATCTCACCCTATACAACCATGAACTTCGTAAGAAGGGCTGGATTGTACGGTGAACTGTAGCCTCTAGGGGTGAGCCACAATAGACCTACTAAGGGTCGCGGTGGAGGGGCGACCACGCCCCACTCACATAAAACCTAACCTAACCTATATAGTTTTTTATTTTGAAATTCGCAGGAAAACGAGAAATTCCAAGCTTTTCGCGAGGTTTAGATAAAAAAATTTAAAAAAACAAAAGGATTAAAAAGAATTGAATAGTATTAAAAATCAAATTATTTTAAATACTTTTTAATTCTTTTGTTTTATCAAGGATATCTAACAAATGACTATATGTACAAAAATTTTTCACTCACACACATTACTAATTTCACTCATTTGTTTTCAAATATGTTAAATATTTATGATTTTAACATTAACGTCAATGAGCATCAATCTTGACCAATAGTGTCAATGTAGATAGTGAAAATAAAAGTTACTGTTAGTATCAAGGGTTGGATTCAATTTGAGAAGTGATTATATTATCGGTTTTCGAAAATGTAATTAATTTCATAGTAAATGCTGTACTCAATAATTTGTTTTCTTTTGAAAATGATTTAACTGTGTTTTCGAAAATCCACGTGTGTTACTTTTATTTAGATTGTTAAATTTAAAACTGCACAGTTTAAATTTAGAAAACGAATGCTTCTCTTATGGGCAATTAAATGTCGCATGTTCCTGAGTCGGTAAACCATCTGTTCTTTATGTTTATGCAGAAAACGGACAAACAAAAAATGTAGTCCATTCACTAGCTCCACAATAAAAAACGTCTTTAAGTGAAAAACATTTTTTCTTTTTCTCTTTTCATTTCACTGCACAAAGTAGGGTATTAAATTAAATGATGTGTCTCAGTAAATCTATGTTCGTTAGAATACTTTTTTTTACTTCCCTAATATAATTATGTAATATCAAACTGAGCCACGGCGAAGCGTGGCCGATTTTAGCTTCTTCTTCTTCTTCTTTATTTTACGTTAGGACTAAGTCCTGTGTTTGCATCAATGGTTTGCCAGGGGCAGTTGGGATGCAGAAGACCAGCTTTCATACCATCTTATAGGTGGTCGTCCACGTGGTCGAGGTGTATTTGGTTTTTTCTCTTTTGCAATTTTTGCCAACCACTCATTTGGCATTTTGTCCACGTGGTCTCTCCATTCTCTTCTCCGGTTTCTTGCCCATCTTACTACATCTTAAATCTAACATATTGCCCTTATTTCTTCATTACTCTTCCGGTCGAATAACGTATGTCTTGTTTTTGATCTAAGTGTTCGCATTTCTGTTGTTCTTAAAAGTCGTTTGGTTGCTGCGTTCTCCGCTCTGGTTTCTATCGCTTATGTCATGACCGGTCTTACGCAAGTTTTATATATTCTGACTTTACTCCTAGTGCTCAAGTGTTTATTCCGCCAAATTAAATCTCTGAAGTATCCAGATATTGACGATGCCTTTGTTGTTTGGGTCCTTTAGGTTCCTATTAATTGTTATGTTTGCCCCTGAGTATTTAAAGTACATCACTTGTTCTACACTCTGATCGTAAATCGATTTTATGAAAATAGTCGCAAAAAGGGTAGACCTATCGTGTGGGCCGCGAACGGCCCGCACTGCGACTATTAGAAGGTGAAGGGATTATAGAAAGGAAATGATTGTGGACACGCTTTTTAAAAAGTTGCAGGTCATAGTTCTCTGGAAAAACTGATTTTGGAAGCTTATTCCATTCCGTAGCAGCCCCGTAAAAGAAGGATTCTTGATGAAGATTGGTCCTTGTAGTGTCAATCTTGAGAGTAAATGGGTGAGACTGATCAGCGTGCCGAGTTCTTCGGCCGAATGTGGCCAATGGTGGTACAAGAGTTTTTATTTCTCTGGAGCATCTGCCATGGAAATATCTGTAGAGCAATGACTGGTCTGCAACTCTTCTTCTATGTTCTAAAGGGTGAAGGGTATCTGTGAGAGTTGAGCTGTTTATCAAACGAATGGCTCTTTTCTGAATGGAATCTAGAAGACGAAGAGAATGCCTTGGTGCTGAACCCCAAATGTGCGAGCAATACTCCAATAGAGGTCGGATTTGAGCCTTGTACGTCGTCAACAGTTAATCAGGAGTGAAAAACTTTCTAGCTTTCCACAGAAAACCTAGCCTCTGGCTTGCCGACTTTGCGATGTTAGCAACATGGTCATGCCAAGACATATTATTGGACACCGTGACTCCCAAAATCGAGATGGAGGGACTTGGTTCAAGGGTATTTCCGGGTATTTCTCTAGATACTGTTAGCGATTTTGTTTTCTTTATGAATATTTGCATATTGAACGTTTCTGATATTTGTTGGAATTTATACAGAAGCCTTTGTGGGTCATCTTTGTCTTCCGAGATGATCACTGCGTCGTCAGCATAGCATATTTTTTTTATTTCCTTGTCTCCCATTCGTTATCCTCTCACAGCTTGCTTTACTTCGTTTATGATTTCGTTTATTATGATGATAAATAAGATTGGGCTTAGGCTGTCTCCCTGTCTGATTCCACTTGGGGTTAAATCTGAGATAGTTCACTAAAATGCTAAAAATATGACTTCTATCTGTGGGACTTTGATCCTAATGTGCATGCATGACTAGGCGTTCACATGTAGTCGCGACTGCATACATCATTTATATCTCACTCTAGCAAAAGTTCACCACAATAAAGTAATATTACATATTTGGTAAAAACGGATCTACAAGTAATTAATTATCTAACACCAATGTCAACAATCGGGAAATACTTCAAACACACAACCACAAACAAATAAAAAGATATAATAACCAATAATAACTGTCATGGAAAACTAACAACCTCGGACCACGACAAACTACTGAAGCTCGTTGTCAGGTAGACGCAGATAAACAAGTCAAAATTTGGTTCGCTGTCACTCGTATAGAAATAAATTACTAATGAAAGGGACTTCTCACGAATAAATTTGACAAAATGGGATTGAACGTCTACAAAACACGACGATTGTCGAATAACCCTGTTTGGCGATTAACTAAGAAGTACGCGTGAAAAATTTTAGTTGATTATAATGCATAAGTAACGAGTTATTCTCTTGTTAACAATTATTTTTTAGTTATATTTAAAGTACAATTTACAATTTCTATTTTTGTGATATTTTTAAAATACTAATATGTTCATCCCACACTAACATTCCTTATCCCGTTTTCTATTGTGAAGGATAATCACTTATCTAGCCGTGGTCTTTACTGTGCAGTGACGATATAAAAGTAGAATTTGTGATATTATGCAAAAAATTTGATACCAGTAATTTTTTTTCTTCGTCACTGGCACCTCTAATAATATCAAAAGAATTTCTTTAATATTTTTTTTATATACTTTCAATTCCAATTAATTTTCTGATAGATAATTATTCGGTAACTATTTCATAATATTTACGATAAGCCACTGGTTCCAGTTCGCGTTAAATCGGCATTCGAAATCCGTCTGTCTTGAATGTGGAGTGGGGAAGCCGGAATTGTCCCTTTCATTTGAAATTTTTCTTTACTATTTTTGTTAAGAACTTCGACACTTGTCGCATAACTATACATTGAATAAATATGGTTATGTGATGGAATTCATCACCTTGCGCATTGCAAACGGCCTAGACAATCGTTAAATAATCCACCTGTACGATATCGTAACCGTCGACTTTGTACGAATTGCTATAACCAGATAATATGCCATGAGGGTACCTAATATCTAGTACCTAGAATATACAACACGAACGAAAAAATGCATCACCTGGACCCGCATCTCAAACGAATCTACCAACCTGCGGAATTCGATGGTTTCTAGAATGTACAGGATGATGGACTTTTATTTTTTACAACCACGCATTATACAAAGCGACTCCACATCGAGTACACTATCTATCCTCACATAAAAAAAACCAAGAAACAACCATACGAAGAGATTTTGACTCATTTTCAACAGTCATAAAAATTTGAAAATGAAAATATGCAAATTGCCATTATTCATTGCTTCAAATAAAAGCAATCAGTATGAGCACGATTTTAATTTTTTCTTGCTTGCAATTGAGATGATGTTACACATCTGACACATGGAAATAATGTAAGGATATTAATTTATATTAAATTACTATTAAGGTGGTGGTTCATTATATAAATAAAATGTAGGTTTTTTAATACATATTTCATGCATGGATCAGGTATTTTTCTTAAGAAGCATAGTCAAAAAATTCTGGCTAAAGGTCAAAAGGACTTTCGTAAACTTGGAAAGGCCTATGACAGAGTGGTGAGGAATGAATTATGGTCGACATTTTCTATGTATGGGATGAGCGGTAGTTTGATACGAGTGATAAAATAACGAGGATTCCAGTGCTTGTGACAGGATAAACGGAGCTTACACGGACTGGTTTAACATCTAAAAAAGTTTTGCGATGTGTGGCGTCGCCTTGACTGTTTGACTTAAACATTAAAAGATTTGAAAGAGGGCATATGGATTAAGAATGAATGATTTGATCATCAAATGACTCCTTTACGCCGATGATCAGGTCATATTAACATCATTTGAGGAGAAGGTGCAGGCGATAGTTAATATTATGCATGATGTAAATATTAAAGGGGTGAAAAGGAAAGAAAGGAAGGATAAAAGATTGACGAAAAAGATTTATTAGGGGAGGGTGAATGGGCAAGTCAGTACAGGTCGACCTAGGCGAACATATCTCGATCAGATCGAAATTGCCAGCAACCGACAAGTATGTACGCAAACGCCGATGAAAGTAGATGAAGCATGTGTAAGAACCGTAGCGGAAGTGGAAAGAAGTGGTCTGTGCCTATCACTACAAAAAAAAATGCGTGACTATATGTATGTATGTATTAAATGCCACTGTAATAATGCATGATAATGCACCACTAAGCGGGTTAAGTGAAAGAACAATTCATTCAGTAAAGTCTTCTCTGACTGAACTGAACTCCACCCATTATTTTTAATTAAAGTGATTTCTTTTTTGTGTATATCATTTTTATGTATGTTATGGAAAATAATAAAGACGTATATTATTATTATTAAGTATTAAGTTACAAGGGAAAAGGTTCGCAGCAGGACTGTAAGAACTACCGATGTATTAGTTTACTCAGCATAGTCAGCAAATTGTATGCAGAAATATATATAAAAGAGTAACGAATGAAACTAAGAAGATGATATGGGATGTGCAAGCAGGTTTTAGAAGAGGAAGGAGATGTATGGATCAGATCAGGTATTGTTAAAAAATTCTTGGCTAGAAGTCAGAAGATCTATTGCGCTTTTATAGACTTGGAAAAAGCCTATGACAGAGTGGTGAGGAGTGAATTATGGTTGACATTGTCTATGTATGGGGTGAGCGATATTTTAATACGAGCACTAAAATCACTTTATGACTTTATCACTTTAACATCGAAAAAGGTGTGAAACAGGGATGTGTGGCTTCGCTTTGGCTGTTTAACTTATACATAGACGATTGTTTAAAAGATTTAAAAGAGAGTGCGTATGGATTGAAAATGAATGGTTTGATCGTCAAATGCCTTCTTTACGCCGATGATCAAGTCATATTAGCGTCGTCTGAAGAGGAGTTGCAGGCGATGGTTAATGTTATGCATGATGGCCTGAAGATCAAAGGGATGAAAATATATGTAAGAAAACGAAAGTAATGGTTTTTAAAAGAGAAGAAAGCATGACAAACTGTGAAGTTTGGATTGAGGAAGAAAGAGCGGAACAAGTAAATGAATTTGTGTACTTGTGTTCAAAGTTTACAAGAGATGGAAAGTATGACAGTGACATTGAGCGAAGGGTGTTGGCAGGAAAACAAATGAATGGGGCACTGCATAGCTTTATAAATAGCCAGAAAGTGTCAAAAAAGGCACGTCTGGCTGTGCATAGAGGTGTGTGTTGGTTCCTACACTTATGTATGGTAGTGAATGTTGGGTTTGGCAGAAGAAGCATGAAAATAGGATTAATGCTGCGGGGATGAGTAGTTTGAGAAGTATAGCCGGAGTGACTCGGTTGGATAAAGTAAAGAATAGTGAAATAAGAAAACGCTGTGGTGTAAAAGAACATGTGGTTACAAAGATAGATAAAGGAATGCTTAGATGGTTTGGACACGAAGAAAGGATGGATATAGCTGTTATAAATAATCTAGGATGGCACACCAATATTTTATTTTAAATTGTCAAAATAAACTTGTTTTAATTTATTAAATGCAAAACCTTCATTTATTTAAAAACCCTCGCTGAAATGTATTTAAAAATGCTCTAGAAAAATACTTTTTCTGCAAGAAGAACTTTAAATCGTACCATACATTCCTTCTGTATTGTCCTCACGACACTCGCCCATAAATCTATGCAATAATCCCACTCATGTAAACTGGGAATTTCACAAGTGATTTCCTTTCTTATTCTTAAATATTTGGCAAAGCTCGGCGAGCTAGAGACAGGTACTTACACAAAACGAGGTACTCGAAATCCTTTTGAAAATGGTGTTAAAATCCGTCACGCTGGCTTTGCCTTTCCATTCATAAAAATCTTTTTAGATTGCGAAAATGCGACAATAAACGTTTGGTAGTTCACTCATTCGAAATTTGTTTTTTATTTGGTGAAATTTTTGTATCGACAAAAAAATAATAATCTTTTTTAAATTCGAAGTGTTAAAAAGAGCTGCTTTGTAAATAGGAATGGCTTAGGATAAATGTTTTTTGAAAAATACGATGGAGTATTGATCATACAGCGTTTATTACACACATGGATAATCTAAGGATGTTCCATTCTGAGCTGGAAATTTTCATCTAAATTATTGAGGTATTGCGGTTGATAAATTGAAACAAGTTAATTGTGTCAAGGTTTATTCAAACCACAACTTATTTAAAAAAAATATGCATATATTTTTTAAAAAATTAGAAAAACTTAACCTAAAATAACCAAATATAACCATATGTTTTGAAATCGTTTTTTATAATAATTTTGATAATAATAGTAATAATTATAACAACAAAACATGGTATTTTTTCATTCTATCTACTGGAAAGTTAGTCGTGTGGACTTCTCGGGTCGCACCCAGACTACCGGAGAGCACTTATTTTTTTAAATGTTTTTGTCAAGCTTTTTTGAAAAACATCAGAAAATACAGTGACATGCAATGTTGGTTAAAAATACAATATTGTTACGGATAAATACGTCCCTGTTTTATTATCTGGCCGAGGCGGTGTATCGTCTACACAAAGCGCATATTTCTTTTGTAGCATTAAAACTCCCCACAGTTAGGCGAATAACTGATAGCCGCGGGCGAAATTGTAGGCATCCGATATATCTAGAAAGGTCAATCAATTTCGGAAAGAACGAAAGAGAATTTTCGCGTAATAATTTGTTGGGTATTTAAGGATAGTAGCCGCAGAAGAGTTTTAAGTTAAGTTTTGAAGTTAATTATAAAGTGTTATAAAGAGATTGTATGAATATCTAAAAGTGATTTGTCGAGTAAGAATTTATTGTTTAGAAAGATTAGAATAAATTGTTTAGTTTTTTTGTACTGAGTGGTTAAAATCATCGAACCCAAGAGTAAATATTGCAACAATATATTTAATGAACCAACTTCATAACGTATAAATGTAAATTAATATCCTTTCATTATTTCCATGTGTATATAAAGAATATACCTACGTGAAAAAGTTTGTGGTTAGCGACCTGTAGATAGTTTTGTAGACATCTTCAAAGAGCGTAAAATAAAACTTTGGAAGCTTTCATGCGTGCAGGTAGCTCCGATGGTACCGGGGTGTGGTAAATTACTACCAGTAATGGTACCTTGTAGATAATTTTACAATTAGTGGTTCAATTATTACGATCTCTCACCGAAGAAACGAACAATCAACAACGTTGGGTGTAGTTAGTTAATACCATTATTATTATTTTATTATTACCAATATAATTACGCACCAATTATACCAAATATACGAAGGTAGTTATATTAAAAAAATATAAGTACACCCATTAATGAAATGATTTGTTTTAATGTAAAAGAAATAGTGAATGTTGTTGCTTTTAATTTAACTAAGTGGTTATAGAAAGCATAGTCTACAGGGTACACCAATAATTTGAATGGACCGTGAAATGGACCAATTTAAAAATAAAACGTTTCAAAGTGCTAATTTTTAGATGTTTTATGGTCAAAAATAGCCACTTCCAAATAATAACCATAATTTGTGATATATATATATATATATATATATATATATATATATATATATATATATATATATATATTTTTAAAACATCAAAATCATTGGAACTTGGTTTTCCATAATTGTTGCCACTCAGATCAACAAGAGATCTGCGCACCCGCGTAAAGTGGGTCAAAATTATAATTTATTATAAAATCCAAAAAAACCAGTTTCCAGCAAGTAATTGCACGATTAATAAATGGTGCGTATAAAAAAAGTTAGACACACGCACAACGTATTCTTCGAGAATAAATGGTTAAATATTGTGTAGTTGAAGAAAAATAACATTTCTTCGTAATATACCGGTATCTGATTGCATGATTTCATCGACTTACTTATTTTTTTTTATGCTGTGTACACCCACTCTTATGTAATCGCTGCAGGTGGTCTTAAAATCACAATAAAATGCCCATATGAGGTGTCTTGACCGAAACAACAGAGCTTTGAGTAATTCGTTGACAAAACGTTCTATTAAAAACTAGTTTTCCACTCGTTAAACTGTCTCTTAAAATATTTAACTGGTTATACGGGGTGATTTATTAAGAATGGCCAATCTCTGGACTGGAGATACTACACACCAAAATATGGCGATTGAGCTTAACATGTCTTATACAAATGTTCCAGGTTTACGAGATCCACAGGGTATTTAAAGTTGAAATTTTAATTTGAAATTTCTTAATAATTTTGTGATTTTAAGCAGCATCGTCTTGAAAATTGGCAACTTTATGTTTTTTGGCATATTTATGAATTTTTTGCTGAATTTAGCACTATTCATACGGGGCGTTTGTTACACCCTGTTACTTAGGTAAATTACAACATATCTTTTTTGTCTAATGAGCTATGCATAAAATGACTAGAAAATCTAAAAGGCAGTTCAATTTTTGAATAAAATATTTCATGTAACTCTATCTTTTATGTAACTCTATCAGTTTTTGAGTTATTTGCATTTTAAACATTCAATGAATTTTGTTTATTGTGAAATGAATTTATTTCTTTAACTTACTACTATGCGGGGTAACAACAGTAAAGACAACAAATAACAATCAGTAACAGTAATAAAAGAAAAATTCAAAGTAAATGCTCAAAATGCCCGCCTTCCACTTCAATACACTTTGTAAGGCGTCTCCTTAAAGATCTTTGAATATTAAATAACATTCGTCGAATATTTTTAATAATATTAGCAGCTTCTTGAACTTTCTGTCGTAATTCTTCGATGGAATTAATTGTATCTTTGTAAACCATGTCCTTCATTTGTGACTTTCAAATTTCCGTCCTGGGTGCCTATACATAGATATTTTGTTTTGTTTATATTGACTGTCAGGCCCCATTCTCGGTACTCTTCCATCAGTTTTCTAACCTATTACCTTCATTAAAAATAAAAATCCCACGGCTCTGCTAGCCTTCTATAAACCTAGCAGAGCCACACCTTGAAAAATGTTTTTTTCCATATTTGATATAGGTCATAATTTGTTACTCTTTCATACTAATTTATTACCATATCCCCGAATTTTTTACTCTCCATTTTAAGGCAAAAATAATCGATTACGTTATTTCGATCTTGACCTAACAGAACCAAAACTCGTGTATAGAGATTTCGGAAAACTAATATCGTTAACAAAAGACACACTAACCTTATGAAAGATATGTCATTTGTCGTACTACGTGCACGTTACCATTCTCAAGCCGTGACGTCACGTGTACGTCACCCATTTACAGACGTCAAGAAGTTGCCACATGGTGCACGTCACTCATTGCAGGGTATTAAGGCAAACAAAACTCGCTAATGACGTATTTGTACACGCTAACAACTGACGTAATGGAAGAAAATTCAAAAAAATATATGCAATGATTATATATAACTATTTGACAAAAAAACCTAAATAACATACTTACTTAAAAATGTAATGAGTTTCGGTCGGATTTCGACCCCTAAACGATCACGAATTTCAATTTTAGTTTATGAAACGACATCCTGCAACGAAAACATTTCATCCCTTCAATGAAGTCCCTACATCTAGTGACAGTTATAACCCCCAAAATTTTAAATGATAAGTTGGGGTTTGCGATAAATTATTTCTCTTCTTTGTCTATTTAAAAATGTTATTGTTTTCAAATTTATTGCAAAAATTAACATAAAAAAAAATCATCAGTCATCTGATTCGCTGCAACATTTTAAACACCTAATAAGTAATACCGTTTAGTTCTTGATAATGTAAAAAACAAAAAAAACATAAACAATCTTAATTTAGAAGATATTTAAAATGCTCGCCCTGAACGTCTTGGCGTTGGTGTGACGGTGCTACATCTTGCTGGAATCATGTCATATTTGCTGGAACTTGTGGGCTTGCTGGATCAGGATATAATTTTGCCAAAGATGGCACAAATTTACATTGAAACTTCTTTTTCTTCATTACAGAGTTTGGCTATCATTAGGGTTGTCATTACTTTAGAAAAACGAGCCTTAAATGGTTCAGCTGTTGATAAATGAAACTATTTCCGTAGATTTTAAGGCAAAATGTTCTTCTTCCTACTGATTTTTTTCCCACTATTTTGCTCTGTATTATGAAGATTAAGAGGTCACATTTTGGTCCTCTCATGATTTGTCTTTTTTTTTTCACTTCTTCTACTATTTTCCCCATTCTTCTCAGCAATTCTACGTTGGTCACTTGGTCCGTCTATGAATTTTTCAAGATTTTGGAACATTGTTAAATAATTATCTCCATTTAAATTAACATCAATGAAAAACGGAACAATGACATGGTTTCCAATGTACCTACCCAAATGTACCTTTTTAGAGTATTGCGTTTGTTCTTTTCTCATCCAGTGAGGATTATCTGTAGACCAGTAGCGGCAATTTTGACTATTAGCTTGTCCGTGAAGCGTAAAAATTCACTCATCAGAATACAAAACAGGTTCTAATTGGATATCTGAATTGCAGTAAACGAATTCCAAACGACAACAGCACTGACAACTACTATGATGCAGTTATAGTCACACAAAAATTTGCTAAAGCGTTGTAAACAGAGCCAGGTTAACTTTCTTTTTAATTAATATCATCCAAAAAGAACACTGAAAGGGTTTTTGCTTACTTTTTCATTATCGAAAAACGGTATTAGTTGTAGTTTTTAGTGTATTGTAGTGAATAAGATTTATTTTTCTTAATGTTAATTTTTACAAAATAAAAAAACGTTTTTAAGTACAGAAAAAAAATACCTTTTAGTTTTAAATTTAGTGGTTATAACTGTAACTCGAAAAGGTTTCAATGTAGAGATAAAATTTTTTCGTTGCACAATGTCATGTCATAATCTAAAATTGACGTGTTTCGGTTTTTTTTTTGTAAATATACACGATAATTGAAATAATAAATTATTTAATTCATTATTTATTTGGCTGTTCCATACTTTATACACTGTGTTCATTTGAAAAGAACCCACCCCCTTAATATTTCAGAAATGCGACGTGTCAGATGGTCATGTGCTTTATTGACTACAGCAAGGCCTTCGATTGTGTAAGATGGAAGTTCCTATGGAAAGTGCTCAAAGAAATGGGTGTCCCAAAACACCTAACAAACATCATAAAAACATTATATGAGGAAAACGAAAATTATAAGATAAAAATTGAAAACGAAACTTCCAGGCCCTTCAAATGTGCAAAAGGTGTCCGACAGGGCTGTATATTATCGCCTAGGCTATTTAATATTTACGGCGAAATCATTATGCGCAGAACAACAGAACACTGGCATGGAGGAATTTCCATCGGAGGCAAGAAAATTAACAACCTCAGGTACGCTGACGATACCACGCTAATAGCAGGCGACGAACAGGAAATGGTACAATTATTACAACGATTAACAGAAGAATGCCGAACGCTGGGATTAGAGATAAATCTAAACAAAACCAAGATAATGATAGTAGACAGAGGAAACAAGCTACAGCAGTTACAAAATGGAAACAACTTAGCAGACATCGAAAGAACCGACAGTCTAACATATTTAGGAGCTTTGATAAATAACCAGGGAAACTGCGAACCTGAAATTAGACCAATCTAAAAATAATATGGGAAGACAGACAAATATCGCGAAACACAAAGATAAAACTTGTACAAACACTAATATTCGCAATATTCATGTATGGTGTAGAAAGCTGGACGATCAAAGAAGCAGACAGGAAAAGAATTGACTCCTTTGAGCTCTGGTGCTGGAGAAGACTACTGTGCATCCCTTGGACAGCACGGAGGACAAATGTATCCGTTATTCAAGAAATAGGCATAAAAGATCGACTGTCAACAATATGCTGACGACGAATTCTCCTATACTATGGTCATATAAACAGAAGACAAGGAGAAAACATGGGAAAATGGATGATACAAGGAAAAATAGAAGACCAGAGGACCCAAGAGGTCGCTCTCCCGCCAGATGGGTAGACCAGATAAAGAAAATTACGGGAAGACCCTTACAAACAACCATTAGAGACACAGAAGATAGAAGACTTTGAAAGAAGATCAACAACACAAATTGAAAATCATGGAATCACGACCTCTCAGCTTTGAGAGTACGACTGACAGAAAGAGACAGAAACAACGATTAAATAACAATGGAAGGTTGGTATCAAAGCAAAACAAAATAAATAGAGATTTACCAGACCTTTTAAATGAGGTATGACTTGATACCTAACGCGATTCGAAAAAATATAAGGGGTACCTCCAGTGGGGAAGTGGTGAATCTGACGTTTATGCAATTAGCGCTAAAAATTGTCCCTCTCAAGTTAAAAGTTGACGTGTTTCGGCATTTCTTTCTAATATGTCGCATTTCCCTTTCAAATGAACACAGTGTATATTTGTAACTGGTATATTTTCGTTCGGCTAGTACTTGTGAAACAGTTAAGCGTATCATTTACGACTAAAGATATGCATAAATAGACAATTTTGATCTAAATAAAACTAAATATTTTAAAAACGACAGGACCAATTATTTTTGTTAAGAAATCTGAAAAAATAAATAGAATTTATGCAAGAGGATAAAGAATCTACGAAAAAATGATATTGATATCTGTAAAAGATTACATTACCTAAAACAATTTAATGTCCAATTCAACAAACTTATTTCGAATGATCTCGTAGAAGTAGGCGATGATCGTTTTCCCAAGTCCATAAAAACAAAGGCAACAGTTAATAATGTGCAAATAGATTTCTTTAATAAGAATATCGTGACCGAAGTCACCATAATTCAAAGCATAATTAGTTTGAACTGTAACAGTACTCGGTCATGACCACTCTTCGGGAGTCCTTTCTTCTTCTTTTTCCATCGGCAGTAGCTAAGCAACCAAAGAAATGATTCTCTGTTACTTTTATTAATTAATACCACGAGACAATAAAAAAGAGAAGATGCGTAATGGCGAAGACAGATTTGTGATCAGCTGACACCTAGCCACCTCGCCCAGTGGCGTTTCTCACATAAAAGAGTAAACATAGACACAATGATAAAAATTAATATGTATCTTATTGAAGTTGAAATATTTTTTTTAAACGAATTACGAACGAAGAAATTTTGTCCCGGCTAAATACTACAAAAACTCCATTATTGTCCATCAAGAACAGAAAACTGCTGTATTTTGGTCATGCGATGAGGCAAGGCAGATATCGTCTGCTTCACCTAGTTGTTCAAGTGAGGATTGAAGGAAGAAGAGCTCTTGGAAGTCAAAGAACATATTAGCTCAAAAACCTGCGTCAGTGGTTTGGCAAGAGCAAAAGATCCCTGTTTCGCGCCGGCGCCGCAGCCACCAAGATTAAGATTGCAATGATGATCACCGATCTTCGATAGAAGCCGTTCATTAAATTCATCAAACGTAAACATTATTCTCAAGTGTGAAATATATCTTATGTTGTATTTTGATTTTTTTAATTATATCATTAATTAAAAACCCAATTAAAATCCAATCGAAAATATTTTGTAGGTGTTAGATTAGCCCGGCAAATGATCGTGTGAACTTTGGTAGCAACCCCGCATTTTCAATTCCGCATATTTAACCCCGAAACATGAATTTAACTTATTTAATTGATGTGTCAAATTTAACAATAATGATAATTATTATTATGATTTTTGTGGGTTTTTTTTATACTAAAATTGGAACGATACTGAATAGATTAACATAGCACCTGCGCAAAAATAACACATGTCAACATTAAAATATATTGCACATTTTTATTAGGTGTTTTTATATGAAAAATTCGCATTTTCAAATTTCTTCACCAGGTACTGTTGGCGTTAGGTTACCAACAGTACCTGGTGGAGAAAAAAAAATTGAAAATGCGGGGTTGCTACCAAACTTCACACGATCACCCGCCGGGCTAATCTAAATATTGGCTGAAAATTTTATCAAAATCGGTCCAGCCGTTATATTTTAATGTTAACGTGTCATTCTTGTGCAGGGGCCATGATAATATATTAGGTATCGTTCCAATTTTAGTCTAAAAAAAAACACCACAAAAATCATAAATCATAATAATAAAAATTATCATTATTGTTAAATTTGACAAATCAATTAAATAAGTTAGACTCACGTTCAGTAATAATGAATAAAAATTAACACATGGTGTCTATAGAAAAAAATTTGAAAATGCTGGGACGTATTAAAAAATACCAGAAATTTATCTAAACTTTAAATACTCAAGAAAAAATATGATAAAGAAAACCATCTTGAATTTATGCTATGAAATTAAATGACGCTGTCACTGGAAAAGTGATTAATATTATTGAGAATTTTAGATTCGATATAAATTTCATATATGAAAAAATATAATGTAGCTTCTTTAAAATGAGTTATCATTTAATTCGGAATGTTTATCTCAATGTTAGATTGATTTAAAAAGGAGTAATGTAATTTAATAGGGTAAAATGTCGAACGGCGTTGTACGTAGCAAAATTTGCTTACCTGTGAAATGTAACTTTAACATCATTTCTATCGCTACTACTTTGACAGCAGTAAGTAAAACACTATCATAATAATTTAACACTAAAATCAATGTCTTTAAAGCAAAAATCACTAAACAATATCGAAAAAAACACCTGTTAATTGTTACTCAAATGATGGCGCGGACTTGACGTTTAGATCACACTATTGTTTTCGTGAGGCACATGCGCAATACGCGTTCTCTATTCTCGTCTAATTTAACATAATTATTCATTTTTTTACGTACTTACTTATATATTTTTAAATATCGACTCAAGTTATTTGAATGTTTCCTATCCTATGTTGAATAAAACTAATCTATTAGATATATTGATAAAGTAATTACAAAACAAAATCCAATGCAATTTCTTTTAATTTTGTGCATTATGTTATTAAAAATTTTTTTCGAAACAATATTATGAATAGTGTAAAATGTCAAACGGCGTCGTTCTACGTAACAAAATTTGCTTACCTGTGAAATGTAACTTCAACATTATTTCTATCGCTACGACTTTCACAGCGGTAAGAAAAACACTATCATAATAATTTAACACCAAAATTAATGTCTTTAATGCATAAATCACTAAAAAATATCGAAAAAACACCTGTTGCCTCTCAATAATGGCGCGGACTTGACGTTTAGGTTACACTATTGTTTTCGTAAGGCACATGCGCAATACGCGTTCTCTCTCTTCCGTCTAATTTAACATCATTATTCATTTTTTTACGTACTTACATATATATTTTTAAATAACGACTCAAGTTATTTGAAAATAATCGAATCAAAACCTTTTGATTTTTTGTATACAAAGTATAAAACACATTAATAATTTTATAATTTCTAGATACTACTGTAATAAAAAAATGTGTCAACGGTTGTGTGTTGTATTAACTGAAAATATAAATTTCTATATACAGGGTGCCAACCGAAAACGAAACAGAGCCATTTACAGAAACCTCGTCAATATTTTAGAAAAACGCTCAGACCCGTCGATTTTTGATTAAAGGGAGACACTCTTTTCCGGTATTTTTGAGTCCACTACTTTCAACCCCAAGCGAGGGTAAGAACTACCCCAAAAATTTTAAAGGGCATTGGGGCCGAATAAGATGTCTTTTGAAAGCTCTGACAATTCTCTTTACAATAGTCTGATAAATTTTACATTTTCTCCCAATAAAAAAATTACATGTTAAAATTCCAATGATTTTAGTTGCTTACTTACTACTTAATTGATTAAATGTTTAAACTGATGACCACCCGCTTCCAACAATAATAAAGATTTTGTGCAAAACGTTCACACACATTCCGAAGAATTTCCGGAGTAATTCGACAGCACTCATCAACGATTCTTTGACGCAAATCTTCCAACGACGCTGGTTGTGTTTTATATATTTTTCTTTTCAGATGTCCCCACAAAAAAAAATCAAGAGGAGATAAATCTGACTATCGTGGAGACCATTCAATGCTGCTTCTTTACCTAATCCAATGCCGTGGAAAACGTTGATCTAAATACTAACGAACAATCGCCACATAATGCGGAGGAGCACCGTCCTGTTGAAGATAAAAATGATCTTCGTCATACTGTGGATTATTTTCAAATATATCAGTCAAGGCAGGGTCGATAGCGTCTTTCAGTAATTGCAAATACATTTCTCCAGTCCAATTGCCTGGTTGAAAAAAAGGACCCACCATTCGGTCACTCCAAATGCCAGTCCATACATTTAATTTTACCGGTTGCTGTAAGAATCGATAACACCGCGTCCGACGAGATCAAAATCCTGAGAGGCGTTCGTCAAGGATGCATTTTATCACCACTGTTATTTAATTTGTATTCCGACAGGATATTTCAAGAGGCGTTGGATGAATGTGACGAGGGGATATCTGTCAATGGGATTAATATCAACAATCTGAGGTATGCGGATGACACGGTTCTTGTTGCCGACTCACTGGAAGGACTGCAGGAGCTGGTAAGCCGCGTGACGGCTGCAAGCTCAGAGGCCGGACTTAGCCTGAACGTGAGAAAGACAAAGTGGCTAGCAGTTAGCAAATCAAACAACGTGGACGGTCACCTGACAATTAACGGTCAACGAATTGAGCGAGTAGAAACTTTTAAATATCTTGGGTGTCAACTAAATGAGAAGTGGGACAGCATGCAGGAGATTCGTGCCAGAATAGAACAAGCTCGTGCTTCGTTCCTGAAAATGCGTAAAGTACTTTGCAGCAGAAATTTAAGCTTGCCTCTGCGCGTCCGAGTGCTTCGCTGTTACGTGTTTAGCATACTGTTTTATGGAATGGAAGCTTGGACTTTGACAGATGCGATGTGCAAAAAATTGGAGGCCTTTGAAATGTGGACGTACAGAAGGCTATTAAGAATCTCCTGGGTAGAAAGAGTGCGTAACACCGAGGTACTTCAACGCCTCGACAAGCAGCTGGAAGTTCTGTTTACACTAAAAAAGCGCAAACTGGAGTATTTTGGACACATCTTAAGAAATGACAAGTATCGACTTTTAAAGCTTATTATAGAAGGGAAGATCGAAGGACGAAGAGGCCCGGGTAGAAGAAAGATATCCTGGCTAAAAAACTTAAGACAATGGTATGGAGTCAGCACTACCACATTGTTCCGCCGAGCTGTAGACAAGGTTCAGATAGCGCTGATGATTGCCAACGTCCGAGGAGGACAGGGCACCTAAAGAAGAAGAAAGGTTGCTGTGTATGCACCTCGTAAAAACTCTTGGGTTTGAATCGGACCGATAGCGGCAATTGTGGCGATTTACCGTTCCGTGCAAGAAAAAACTAGGTACTAGGTACTAAATTTATACTATTGACGTACTTAACTCGAATGAATGACATTTTTACTGTTCGTGATTGTTTGCAGATAAGTTTCACATTTAAAATCTAATTTCTCAATAAGTAATGGGCGGAATTTTAAAATTTAAAGACTATTGTATGGAGAATTGTAAGAGCTTTTAAAAGACATCTTTTTCGACATCCAATGGTATTTAAAATTTTTGGGGTAATTCTTACCCTCGCTTGGGGTTGAAAATAGTGGAGTCAAAAATACCGGAAAACAGTGTCCCGCTTTAATAAAAAATCGACGGGTCCGAGAGTTTTTTTAAAATGTTGACAAGGTTCCTGCAAATGGCCTTTGTTTCGTTTTCGGTTGGCCCCCCTCTATACAATTACTTTTTGCACTATCTAGAAGCCCTTTGAAAAGTTTTTTTTTTTCTACACAGTTTAAATATCTCTAAAAGATTTAATTACATTTCTAATAATTCTTTCTCACTCTCATGAAATAATCCAATGTTCTGATTGGTTGATCAGACACTTCTTCTGTCTCCATCTCAATGCTAACCATTCTCAGGTGGATTTGTACGAAAGGTGGAGGCCTCGGGCCAAGCATAAACGTTTAACTAAAGCATCGTTTTTTTTTTTGGTTGAATTATTGTTTTCATCTACACGAGATTTAACACAAAACATTTTTGTTTTTCAGACGTTTGAGGCTGAAAAAAAATTAAAGTTAGCAAATACGAATTTTTAAACAGAAAACACATAGGTGTATAAAAAAAGACATGCCTTTATTGGCTACATATTTCGCAAAATACATTTTCAAAACATCCTGTATAACTAATACTAATCTCATTCGACAATGACAAGAAAATACATAATCGGGACTGGTATACAGTAGCAAGAATGAATGGCAACCATTAAGAAAGTAACTAATGTAATACTACGAACAGATTATCCATATCCAATTATTTTATCTGTATGCATAATTATATACAGGGCATTGCAAGTGGCCGAAGATATAATGATTATTTTTTGAAATGAATATATACTATGGCAAAAAAACGCTTCACCGACTAAAAGTTTTTCACTGGAAAGCTCGCATAATTTATTAACCAAATTCAGTAATGTGTTGCCCCTCCATTTAAACGAATACATTCTGCGGTTCGTCTATGCGTGCCCCTAATGAGGGGGTCAATGGTATTCTGAGACAAGTCATCCCAAGCAACTAGTAGGGCATTACGCAGCTATTGTAAGTTCATTGGATGGTTAGGAAGCATTCCCACCCTTCTACCCATTATATCCCAGACATGTTCAATAGGCGAACGTGCGGATCATGGGAGAGTATCGATAATGGCCTTTTGCAATCAATCCTTTGGTAAAGTCCGAGCTGTCCTACGTTCCAAGGCAAATTCCAAAAACTGCCTTTCATCTCTTCGACGCCTGACCATCTTGAGCCCACAGACAAAACCGGGATTCGTTTGAAAACACGACTCTATTCCATTCTTTATCCCAATTTGCCCGTGTTTTGCACCATTCCAACTTTTAATATCTTGGTTGCTGAAAAAATTCCAACAATGATTAGGACACGAAAGTTAAAGTAAGAATTGAGATGGCAAAAAGCTCATTCAACACATGCAAAACTGTTCTAGCTAGCAGACACTTGACAATGGACACACGTTTAAGGGTGCTGAAGTGTTACGTGTGGTCGGTCTTGCTGTACGCCTGTGAAAGATGGACCTTAAAAATTAACACCATCAATAGGTTAGAAGCCTTTGAATCGTGGTGCTACCGCAGAATGCTACGCGCGACGTGGACACACCATACAACTAACGCGGGAGTGCCGAGAAGAATAGACACAGATCGTGTTTTGCTGTTCAACATCAAAAGAAGAAAACTGTAATACTTTGGTCATGTGGTTCGTGGTCCCAAGTATGAACTCCTTAAATAATTAATCCAGAAAAAAAGTAGAAGGAAAACGCTGGATTGGCCGAAAAAAACTTTCATGGCTACAGTGGACGGGACTATCGGCATATCGACAACTGATTGACATGATGATTGCCAACGCTTGAATTAGAAGCAAGGCACCCGAAGAGAGAAAACCTAAGGGCACGATGACAATTAGTTAGAGAAAGCAATAATTTTGTGCGATATGAAATGAGCCCCTAGAAACGAATACGGCGATAAATTGAACGCATTCTATTTTATCGATCTAGATTGTAGGGGAGGTCGTGAAGGCTATGCAGACTCTCAAGCACCTCGACCTATCAGATCTTTTGTGCATTACCCTTAATCTATCTAGATACTATGCCGTTCCCTAGCAGTCTCAATCTCCTTCGTCTCGATCTGTCATTATTCTAGGTCGTCCAGAGCGTCTTCTGCGATGTTGCTTACCATCTTCTGTCCAACTTCTCTGACACGAATAATTGTTGCAACATTTCTTTGCATACGTCTACCGATTTCGCGAAAGCCAATTTTTGCCGCCTCATGTAGCACAATGATATCCTGATAACGAAAGGCTTTTAGAAGGCCCCTTCTAGGAACTCGCGCATCTTGCAGAAAAGCGCTGTGCATTCACAAAGCAAATGTTCTGCAGTTTCAGCGAAGTTCTCGCAGTAGCGGCAACTATTATTCTTTGTTTTGCTCATCTTTTTCAGGTGATACCTCAAAGGGCAGTGTCCAGTGAGGAGTTCTGTCACCAGTTTCAAGTCTTTCTTGTCCAACTCAAGAAGCTGATTAGCTTTCCTTATCGAGAGGCTCACTAGCCTTTTCAACTGTCTTTGTCCTGGCCCTTTATTCCATTGAGATTTCATGTTATCTGTTTCCCAGCGTCAAACCCCTTCTTTCAAGTGGACCCGGAAAGGTTCTGGGCCGGAAAATTGTGTATTTG
The DNA here is from genome assembly GCA_950111635.1 of Agelastica alni. NCBI lineage: Eukaryota > Metazoa > Arthropoda > Insecta > Coleoptera > Chrysomelidae > Agelastica > Agelastica alni. Next base: position 41,545,776 of record OX467709.1, read on the forward strand.
GCCCTTCCTTGGAAAGTCAGCCTGCTTCCTCGTTGCCTCTAACTCCCCTGTGACCTGGAACCCACATCAAAGTGACCTGGTTGTTTGCTGCCAGTTGCCTCAGGGATTGTTTACAATCACAAGTCAGCTTAGACTCTCAAGTGCTTTTAATGCTTGGCTATCTTATAGAATATAGATTTTTGCCCTTCGGTTGTCCCTTTCGAGGCAATCCTAGGCACATATCTCTATGGCATGTAATTCTGCTTGAAAGGCGGTTGGGGTGTTACCAAGAGATTTTGAAAGTCTTAAATTCGGCCCCGTAACGCCCACTCTGACCCTTTCATCCATCTTGGACCCATCAGTGTACTACAAGTGTTGTCACGTGCCTATTTTTTCCCATCTACGGTTCATTATAATTGTGTCTTACTCGTGAGTAGTGTTGCATACAGTACTCTGTTATAACTCAAATATATCATTCGTTGTAGATAATGTTGCATAACTTGTAGGGGTAGGATTATCGTTTGGTTTGCAATTTCTGTGTGGATGGGACTGGATATCCACACAGACGAGGACGAAGCGCGGACTTGAGAAGATTGTGGGTTGACGTTTATTCCACGCCATTTTTCTTGATTTCCGATATAGGAGCGTCAGTCGTTTGGGGAGCTTCATCGAAGTCGGAGGTGTTAGTGAAAGTTGTTGGGGACGGTGTGTTATTAGCACGTGTGCGGAACCTCTATGGGATTTCTTTCATATCTGGCTGTATTTGGGCCATCTTAATTGGATTTTGAAGAAAAACCATTTGATTTTTAACTTGACCATTTTGTCTTGCCTTTGTTGTGGATATTTTTGGAGTTTTGGTGTCGAGTTGAATAGCCGTTGTCGGGTTTTATTTGAGGGAAGCCATTGTTAACTAGCCGGTGCCGCCCCCATAATCTAACCAGCCACTGGAGTAGCCCAGGAGTAGGCCCCAGGAGTAGGCCACAGGAGTACATGTGAATTCGCATACCCAAAGGTTATCAGTGATTTATTTTTAAATATATAACGCCGTGTCTCATTCGACACCACGAGTAAGTTTTGCTTTAGTTTATAAATATAATACTTTGTGAATTCGTATACCCAAAGGTTATAAGTGATTTATTTTTAAATATATAACGCAGTGACTCATGCTGACACCACTATTACGTTCTGTTTTAGTTTATTAATATAGTACATTGTTGGAAACTATTTATTGCATTAGATAATACGCCAGAACTAAACTTGGATTAAAATAACTTTCTCAATAATTCTTTATGTCCAAGTAAAAATGTATTTTCTTCCTACTTATTTGTAAATATCCTACAATCTTGATATTTTAAAGGACAACCATTGTAAAGATATTTTTAAATGAACTCGATTGTTTTGGCAGTGAAAATCTTTATGTAAACGGTTAACTAGTGAATTTTCTTTGCCTTTATGTAAATGTTTGAATTAGTGTTATTAATGAGTTAACTGATATATATGTTATATATATAAGCCAGAAAGTTTTTTACTTCTGATCAACTGTTGAAGACGTACAAGGCTCAAATCCGACCTCTACTGGAGTATTGCTCGCACATATGGGGTTCAGCACCAAGGCAGCCTCTTCATCTTCTAGATTCCATTTAAAAAAGGGTCATTCGCTGAGCCAACGTGATCGCCAACATCAATAAACGATAGGCACTAGAAGAAGAAGAAGAAGATAACTTCCCGAATACAATTATTTATATTTTTTCCAAGACTCTATCTATATAGGTCTACCATATTTTTTTTAATAAAGTAATAAGTACTTTAAAAGATAACATACAAAAACTTTGCACTTGAATGGTAAAAAAATTAATTTTTACCTACAGTTATAACAGTGTACGTAAAAATGTAGATATTTATTATTATTTTTTACTTATTATTTGAACTTAATGTAATATTTTGTATTTTTGTATAATACGTACCTCGCATGAAAATAATCTAAATATATTCTATTCTGAGCTGAAGGTTGTGCAGTTGATAAACTAATACAAATTAATTTTGATAACATAATAGTAAAACTTGAAAATAATCCAAAATAGCCAAATATAAAACTTAAATTCAATTGTAAACCAAGTCGACCTCGGCGAACATATGTCGATCAGATCGACAATGTTTTGAAGAAAGCCAAGGTCAAGAGTACCAACAACCGACGAGCATGTATGAGAGCACTGATGAAAGTAGAAGAAGCGAAAGATGTGTGTATAAACCATAACAAGTGGAAAGAAGTGGTCTCTGTCTACCCCCTACGGGAAAAAGGCGTGACTATATGTATGTATGTAACTTCATTGTGTGTTGTAGATCACTTGCGTCCTGTGTGTCTTTCAGATACATCTCAAGTTTCTTCATAACGGGAATTTAAGCGCTACATCTGTTTGTCGAGCGCCATTTTTTAACATGCCAATGACTCTCGTGCATTTGTTCGCGGATTAAATGTTCAATTTAAAAATGTATGTGATTTACTTTGAACTTAAATCAATACTTCTTCTCAGTATTTGATACCGATTAAATAAAGAACTACAACAAAAACTGTTTTTTGAATGGTTTTGTTAAACTTTTTTTGTGCTAAAGTAGAGATATCAGAAAATACAGTGCCACACAATGTGGGTTAAAAACACAATGAAATTAACGAACTCAATAATATTTAAATATACATACTTAAATATTTCTATATTTTTTCCGTGTTTATATGTATACAGGTACATTATCTGTAAAATAATATTGCGTTCTGTTGATCGAAATTACTTGAAAGCAGAACTATTAGTTGTTGACACAAAATATTAATGTAATTCAATTGTTTATATTTTTCATATTTTCCTTGACATTTAAATATACGACTAATAAAATGGACCAAACGAATATCGTATTTAAAATTATGTCGTGTAACTGTAATATTGGCAAAGAAAAGGCCAAAAGTCTTAATATATTACCATTTATAAATGAAACCTTCAATAATTTTACCGTCCATGAATCAGATATGCATAAGATTAGGTATACATTGTACCTAATGATCATAATACAGTAGATACGTTTGAGGTGGTTCATAATATCATTGCTAGATGTCGAGGAAGCAAGAATATGTGTCATTTGGAATGGGAATTACAATAAATTACAATAATTTAAACAGTGGCGTACTGGTCTTTATGCAATATCTATTTTTTTATTTAATGGCTAGAAAATGACAATGACATTGACAGTTAGCCCCAGTTTATTTGCCTAAAATTAGAATACATCAATCTCAGTCCCAACATTTATTAATTTGCCAACTAAATACCAAATCTTTCTGTGTTTTATAAATTCCCAAATCATTGATAAATATAATAGGTAGGTATAAAAAAATAGGTAACAAAATGAGTGATTCTCTAACCGACATAAACATGACGTTATCAATTGATTTATATAATTATAAAAGAAGAATTCTTAAAATTTGTATTATTATTTTAATGCGATTTAATTTACCATGGCTTTTATATTTATTTAATTGCATTTTTCTTTAAATTAAATTATTATTTTAAAATCATTGATGAACTGTCGTGTAATTGTTAATTTAAATAATTTGTGCTGGTTATTAATAATCTTTGTTTTTTTATCACAGATTTGGTTGTTTGTTCTTGCTTTTAATGTAGTTGGCCTGTAAATGAGACGAAGAAGTACGCCCCTGAAAAATGATAATAGGAAGAAATTTTGCACGGCAGTCTTTTTGGTTTATCACGATAAAATATGACGTTGATAAGTTATCTCTTGAAAATTTTCAAGCACGTCTTGTTCTTGTTGTGTGGCCGAAATATATCAACGCCTACTTACTCTAGAATTAGACACGATGTGATTTTGTTTGATTCGATACGAATGACAGTTATTTAGTTAATTTTTTCGGTACTTGACGTTTCAAGTGATATGATCGTTTGTTAGCGAGTCGGATTTACAAGTATCTACCAGGTGCATGAGCGCTTATATCAACAAGGTGGAGGAGAGTATGTGCGCTACCGACATTCTCTTATTATTCTTATAACTTTTATACTCTGCAAATGAAACAAAAACAATCTGCGTTGACTTGATTTATTCTTTAAATACTCTCGCTCATCAAAAACTTTTTGTACCTCATTATGAGAACGTTACAAAATAAACTTTGTTCTAGATACCCGTTTGGTTAAATTGAAGCAGTAGCCACTTCTAAAAGTCTGTTAATAAATTTTAACAAAATATTCCATTTATTTAAAGTTAAAAAAGTCCAGAAGTCCAAGCAAGCTGCTTCTGCTTGTACTTTTTGATAAATTTTATTACAGCTTTTTATTATAAGAATTTAGTTTATTGTAGTATTAAAAATTATCCTAAATCGGCATACTAACGCCACCTGTAATTTACAATGTAAAGTATACAAAAAATGGTGTGGTCGCCATTTTTTATCAAAATTTTATTCAAAGTGACATCTGGGTGTAATGTAAATAAACTCGTTAAAATTAAAAACCTTATTTATTGGAAACGCACGTGTCTGTGTAATTATTTATATTTTAACAAAAGACGTCAAAATCATCTGTTATTACACTTTCATCGAACCATAAGATAATTTGTTGACAATTCTTATTTCTCAATTCTCTTTATCTGAATTTATAAATTGGCATCCGTGTTGTAATACAAAAGCAAACCATTAATCGCTGTTACGTGGTGAACAGGAGTTTTGAATAACTCTTCTGAAATATGATAGTGCGGTATAGTATTACTTTGGTTATATGTTTATCTATTTTTCATCAAATTACGGCGATTTTGCATCCTGTTGTACTGATACCAGGCGATGGGGGCTGCCAACTGGAAGCCAAATTAAATAAAACTCAAAAGGTAAGGATAAACGGTTTTTCTTTAACTTAAAATTCATGCAAACAACTGAATCGGATTTTCAATTAAAATCCATTTATATCTTTTTGATAAAAATATATTTTTTAACATAAGAACTTATTATTCACTATGTATTGGTTTTTTAAATATTTTTTATGTGTTGCGATAAACAAATAAATCTTACCAAGTTAAGAGGTTAGTTGGGTTTTGGATGGTAATTAACTAAAGAAATACTATACAATTAAGTTATTGTATCACCAACACCATCAAATCTAAATAAGGTTGTGCACTATGAATATACCCAAATAATTTTTGTCATTTTCAGGTCAGTTATAGCTACAAGAATCTTAAAGAACTTAATACATATGAAAATTATTTGAAACCAAAAGTTAAAACTTTTATTTCCTAGTGACTCTTGTTTATCAATGTAATCAAATGTTGAACTTTGGTTGTTTTATTTAAAAAAGAACTTGTTATTTTAAATCATGTTTACAAGTAAATTATTTTATAGACAATTGAGTCTGTATTTATTTAAACTTATCATGGTTTTTACTTGTCAAGCTTTTTACTAAATAGTTGTTCAAAATCATTTTAAACTCATTTTAAAATATATGCATGTAAAAAATTGTTATTACTTTTTTACATTTAACTCTTATTTCTCAACAGACCCAAAATTTGTGGCAGTTCTGGCACCTTTAAATATTATTGCGAAATCATGTTTTTTCAGATTCACTACATATGCCAATTGGTCACAAAAGACTTTTTCAACATCTGGCTGAATCTGGAACTACTGATGCCGCTTATCATAGACTGTTGGATTGATAATATAAAATTAAATTATGACAACAACACCAGAACCACTTCAAATAGCCCTGGAGTGGACATTAGAGTCCCTGGTTGGGGGGGCACAGAGAGTGTGGAATGGTTAGATCCTAGTCACGCTTCTACTGGAGTATATTTCAATAATGTAGCAAATACTCTAGTCAGTATGGGCTATGTGAGGAATGTTAGTATTAAAGGAGCACCCTATGATTTCAGGAAAGCTCCAAGTAAGAATATTTGCCTCAATAGATTGTAATTTCTTTCTTTTGTGCCTTGATATTTTAAACTGAATTGTTCTATATCTCTAATAGATCTGAAGTAAGAAGTAAATCCATTAAAAATCCTGTATTCCATGAAAGGCAAGCTAGAGTTACAAATTGTAACACAGTGATCAGCTGTTTTTTGTATGTAACAAAACCAGTTTATTACATTTTAAATTCTTCCTGGACTGTAACTTATTTTTAACTTATGATTGTTGTCCAAGAACATTGATTTAACTAATTTATAAGTAATGCACAAACTTTGGTTGATTTTTATCATTAAAAATGTTTTTGGCTTACAAACAAAGTTCTCAAGTATGCACAAAATATTTCCTTTTTGCTAAAATAACATAATCTGTTGATTGTTAGGAATTTGTTTGTACTTTTTAGACGAGAATGAAGATTTCTTTACAAAGCTGAAAATTTTGATAGAAGACACATACAAAGAAAATAACAATACACCGATAGTAATGATAGCCCATTCAATGGGGGGACCTATGACTCTGTTATTTTTAAATAGACAAACCCAGTCGTGGAAGGACCAGTACATACGTAGTTTGATTTCGCTGTCGGCCGTTTGGGGAGGCTCTGTAAAAGCGGTTAAAGTCTTTGCTATTGGTAAGTCACTACTTGTTTTCATGTTTATATGTGTACTGTCCAAACTTGTTTTTTGAAGCGATAACTTTTTATGGCACGCTGTAAACTTTTCGGGTGCGTGGTCTTGTTCCCAAAAGTGTAACGATATTTTAATATTTTTTAAAAAAGTTGAATACTCAAAGATTAAAACCTGAATACACTGATGTGCTAAATAGATAGCTATACCATTCAGTTACCACGCACTCTTACTTCAAATGTCCAAGATTAGATATACAAATTATATTTGTGACGTCATGTTTATTGAAAATAAAAGTATTTGTTACGTTAAATACGTTCAATATTTATTAGTTTCTACGCAAATCATTTGAAGTTATCACTTCTGTTGGGCGTCCTAAAACGCACGCTCTTTTTTATAATTTGCCAATGTTCATTAACAAGTAAGTGAGATCTTTGGCGCAGTTAATAGTATAATACGGTAAAAAATTTAATAGTTTTTTTATAAAATTTATAATTGTGTTCCCTGCAACACAACCAAAGTTATCTCACTAAATCAAGTAGTTCCTTCCAATAATTTTCTTTTTTAGTTTAGAATGTGGGAAAGCTTTAAGTTAAGTAAATCTTCCTTTCTTTGTTCCTACCATAAATGGTTTCATTAATTTTTCTAATGCAATGGATAAGTTTTTGTGATTCTTTATTGGCAAACCCAAATTTGTTTCTTGCTTTGGTCTGTACGCTCATTTCGTTTAGTTGTATTTCTCAGAAGCATCTCTGCTCTTCTTGTTCACTTTGAACTTTTTCAATAATTTGAATATTCGATATTTGCCATTTTTAAATCGTCATTTTTTATTTTAGGAGACAATTTAGGTTCGTATGCTCTTAGAGAGAGCATAATGAGGACAGAACAGATAACATCGCCCAGTTTGGCTTGGTTGTTGCCTTCCAAATTATTTTGGAAACCAAACGAAGTGTTAGTTCAAACGGATAAAAAGAATTATACCATTAATGATCTGCAAGCGTTTTTCGAGTAAGTTTTTAGTTTATTGCTTTTTGTGATCTACAAATGAAGCTCATTTTATGATTGGTATTTTTCTTTCTTTATATTTTACTCGAATTTTTGTTGATCTTCATTTGATAAACGTTGGCTTTATATTTTTTTCATAATTGTCATATATTTTTAAGTGGAATTGGCTATCCCATCGGATGGGAAATGAGAAAAGATACTGAATCGTATCAACAGCAATTTCAGCCGCCAGGGGTCGAAGTCCATTGTTTGTATGGAACAAATGTTCAAACAGTCGAAAGGTAAACTAATCATATTATTTGTATTGATTTCTTATCTTTAAAAAATGTACAGTGTACATTTCAATCCTTTGTTTCATTGTCACAATCTCAATATTGCCAAGAAAAACAACTAGTCTGTGAATTGTCAAACAATTTCTAATTAAAAAACTAAAAAAATTACTTATAAATGAAACTGATAAAACTTTTATTGCAATATTCATTAGATAAACTTCCTATCAGTTTTACAAAATTATAATTTTTCAACATAAATGTCAAGGACAAAATAAAATACCATTTTAAAATGTACCTACACAAAAATACTTGTATTTGTATGTAATTCAAAATAATTTTTTTGCTTTCCACTTTAAATTCCCAATATCAAATATCAAAAGCGGTTTTAGCATGTGGACAATGTAGGAAATTTGTAGGAATAAATTATTGATGTATAACATCTTTACTCTCGCTTTCTTGCAATTTGTGCGAGTGATTTCGTGAAATGAGACGGAAGTGTGTAACACGAATGAGCGCGCGGTGGTGGAGTTGGCCGTCAGATAGTATCAACCAATTTTCCAAGAGGTTGGTACTGTCAGCCATCAGCTGTGCACTTAAGTTACAGTGTTGTGTATTAATTTTGCTGTTATATACGTAAACTATATAAATAAATATTTACTGTTGATAAAAGTCTCAATAAAGTGCAGATCATTGGTAAAAAACTCAAGTAATTAATAATAAATAATTATTCGAATAAAATATTTCAGTTTTTAGCTTTTTCAAATTTTGAGGTTGATTTTTGTCACTAAGGTGAGATGTCAAATGTTACACATAATATGCGACTACAGTAAGGCTCGCTCGTTTTTTTATTGAAATGGCACGCTTTGAGTGTCCCCACTCCACCTTTAATAGAAGTGTACATCAACTGCAAAATTGAATCGAATTGGTTATCAATGGCGTATCCTAAATATTTTATAAAGGTTACCGTATATTTATATATCAGAAAATGTAATGGAATTAAAAGTAAATAAAAAGAAATTCTAAATGGATACTTTTCGGATCATTTGGAGATGGTTTTTTCGACAGTGGTAAAATAAAATAAGAATTGGTATCAAATATAATATAACTATAGTTACAAATTCCATTTTTATTTAACAATTCAAAAACTATTGGTTTACATTAGCGGAATATTGTTCAAAAACAGTAGAATAATAGTATTCAATGTGTGAAATATTTATTACTTAGTAAATAAATTTAGCATTTTAGAGAATAGGAGTAAGAACATTTATGTCTGTGATGCTTGTGTCCCTTTGAGAACACTACGAAATTCCCTTCTTGGTATTCCTGTCGCAGCCAATACTCGGCGGCGATAACTTTCAATTAGAATTTGCAAGGCACGTTTCGCCTTGTTCTTTATAAATTCAATTACTTTAGCAATAACCTTTTTAGCAGAGTAGTTCTTCTTACCATTCAGTCTGTCCATTTCACATTTGTATTTATAATAAATACAAGTGCAGCAAAAACGCCCACACAAACGCAATACATTTTTAATTTATTCCAATAACTCTTCTGTAAAACTTATGTAGAAGTCACTCTGTGAGTTGGATGAACTAAAGGAGGTCGATTGTATATCAGATACACTATTGTTGTTATCGAACAATATGTCTTCTTCACAGGACAATTCATCATCCGATAATTCTTAGTGAATGTTGGGTTTGGCAGAAGAAGCATGAAAATAAGATTAATGCTGCGGAGATGAGTAGTCTGAGAAGTATAGCCGGAGTGACTCGGTTGGATAAAGTAAAGAATAGTGAGATAAGAAAATGCTGTGGTGTAAAAGAAGATGTGGTCACAAAGATAGATAAAGGAATGCTTAGATGGTTTGGACACGTATAAAGGATGAATGAAGGAAGATTGGCGAAACAAATTTATAAGGCGAGTGTGAATGAACAAATCGGTAGAGGTCGACCTCGGCGAACATATCTCGATCAGATAGACATTGTTTTGAAGAAAGGCCAGGTCAAAAGTACCTGACGAGCATGTATGAGAGCACTAATGAAAGTAGAGGAAGCAAAAGATGTGTGTAAGAACCGTAGCAAGTGGAAGGAAGTAGTCTCTGCCTACCGCTACGGGAAAAAGGCGTGACTATATGTATGTATGTATAGTTTTGGCATGGTATCGAAGATATGGTCCCAGTTTTACTATAACTAGTTTTACTTTGCTCTTGAAAGCCTTATTATTTTTGATGGACTTAAAACTGTTTGGTGGTTTATTAAATATTCTAATGCACATATATGACAAAAAAGAGTTGGTCTACGTAGAAATAAGGTGGTAAATTAGAAAGTTAATATTGAGTGGTTGTTATGCACATTGTTACGAGTATACGAGTATATTCTTCTAAATGACATTTAGTCACCCAGAACAGAATCCCATTCACTTTGGTGTTTTTTTAGGTTATACTACAAGCCAGGTACGAGTCTGAGCGGATACCCCACGTTATTGTATGGCGACGGAGATGGTACCGTGAACCGGAGATCACTGGAAGGTTGTTTGCATTGGCGTAATCTCCAGAAACAAAAAGTCTTCGTACAAGATTTACCCAAAATCGATCACTTAAAAATTTTACACGATAAATCGACGCAAGAATATATCATTGAAATTATGAATAAATTTTCGAGGACAAAACGGAAAAAAGGGTTTTGGGATCGGTTTTATAAAAAACCGAAAAATTTTTAAATGTCTTAACTTTATCTGATTAATGATTTTTTTAACAAAACATTTTAAAATAAGAATAAAAAATTATTTCATACCTCCACCAATTCATTTTAGCACATCAAATACTAAAATAATATAATTTTAATTGCAGGCATCATTAAATAAATAAAAATAAGTTTCTTGTCTTTTGTGATATAATATGAATTACCCTAAAATTATTTTGAAATAAAGTTTGTTTTTGTAATTAACGTGGTCATAATGAATAAATTTAGAAAGAAACTTAATTTTATTTAATTGGTTTAGTTATAGTAAATGGAATAAATAATACATGAAAAAAAGCGCTTGATTTTAAAGTGAATAAAGATAGTTAATTACGCTTTAAAACTACCACTAGATGCTCTTAAATATATTGCACAACAATTGATATTTTCAGTCTGTAAATCAAATGTTGCTTTGTCCGTAGGTAATATTGCTTAATATTGTTCTAGTTCAGTTATTCCTTTATCTACCTGCGTTTATTTGTCTCCTTTTTTACTAAAGCTAATAATGCAATGGCCACTTGCTTTTTTTTATTTCACATGTTGACTGTAGAGAAGTATATGCCTTGCACCAAACATATTGCGCAATAATATTTCATCGTGTAGGTCAACCTAGCAATACATTATGCAATGTATAATCTGTTTATAGATCCATATTAAAAAATTGCACAATAAATTGAGTCAATCAATACGAGTTTTATTTTGATTATGCAATCTGGTTAATATCGCTTTGTCTGTGGGTAATATTGCACAATATTAACGTAGCTATCCTTTTATCCACTTTTTTTTCCTATGACTAATAATGCAAATGGTTATTCAACATGCTTTCTTTTTATTCCACGTTGTTAACTACAGAAGTATCAGCCTTGCACCAAACTTATTGCACAATAATCGTTTGGATCGACAAAGCAATACATTGTGCAATATATAAACCGTTTGAAGATGATATTGAGAAATTACACAATATATTGAGTCAATCAAAAAGAGCTTAATTTTTATTGTGCAAACTATTGCAGTGCAATATATTTACTCAGTAACTAATTATGTTTTGAACTTCTCATACTTAACAGCTATTGCCATTGTTTTGGTCGGCAAATTGTAAAATTGCGCAATATTACCCACAAACGGTACAATTTATTATTGGGTTGACCTAGCAATACATTGATAATAATATTAAGCATCTGGGGGCAACACATCTCCGCTTTTCGTTTGTATTCGAGCTAAATCAAATGTAACGTATATTGTGCATTTCTACAATCAAGCTAATTTCTGAACAGTAGCAGAGCAAAGATTTATAAAATATAGCATAAAAAATGTATTAAAAATAAAAAAAAAATCAAACCATCTTATTGTATCATTTTTTCGATGAATTTTCTAAACTATAATTTGTTTCTAACTTCCAATTATCTTTCTGATAAATTTTAAACTAGAAAAATAATAAGCCCGTCCAATATTTACTGTTTACTAGGAATATTATATTTAGTAATAGTCAAGGTAAATTAGAAAAAATTGTAGGAAATAGTGTAGCATACACTATTCGATTTTTAATCAAGTGTTTATTAAAGCCCAGGTAAACTGCAAATGTTGTACTTTTTATTAATAGTATTTTTTTGTTTTAATATTTGTAGTCGATCAAATTTATTTGATTTTCCTGTTTTTCTTAGCCAAGGAAAAGTAATAAAAAATTCAAATAAATAATGTTTGTTTCACAATTGAAGGTGCTTGTTTTAAATAGCTCTCTGATAATATAATTTATGTAAGTTGCACAATAAGAATAAAATTGCTACGTTTGCACTTGCCACTACACTCTGTACATTTTTATTACACTTTGCTCTACAATTTTTTTGTACTGTAATTGTCTTCCATTTTTTATCGTTTATTTTTGTATCAAATCGTGTAAATAAATGTAAATTTAAAAATATGTTTTTTATTTATTTGCTGTAGAAATAAACTTCTATTGAAAAGTGTCTCGCTTAGCTAAATTCGACGGAGTGGGATTAGAACGTTTACAAAACACGAATACAAATAAGTACTCGTGAACATTTTAGAGGGCTATAAATAAATAGGTTAACATTTATTGTGGTCGTGTGGGTATTTTTGCTGCTCTTGTTTTTTTTTATTCAAAATTCCAATTTAAAATTGGCAGACCGAATGGTAAAAAGAACTACTCTGCAGAAAAGGGGGTAATTGTTAATGTAATTAAAATTAAAAAAAAATAAAATTGGCGAAGCATTTGCAAAATTCAATTGAAAGATATCATCGCCGAGAACTGACGCTGCGATAGAAATATCAGAAAAGGTATTTCTCAGTGTTTAGTTATGCAGAAAAATATGTCATGTAAATTATTGTGATTCCTGAATTAATAAATTTAGTTAACGTTTGATTTATACCTTACCTGCTTAAAGAAAAAAACACATAAATAAGTATAGATTTATCGACCTTCTTTAGCGATTTTTTGTTGGAAAAACTAACATAATAATTGATTTGTTTGTTTTATGATAACCTACCTGCCATCAAAATTCGCTTTTTTACTGTCCATTTTGATATAAATAATGTACAACTTAAGTAGAAGCGAGAGATGTTTGTAAGAACCGTAGCAAGTGGAAGGAAGTGGTCTCAGCATAACCCTACCCCAACGAGACTATATGTATGTTAAATTAAACTTACAACTATATGATTAATTTAACATACATACATACATAATTTAAACTTATTACTATATAATTAAATTAACAAAACAGTAACACTGTAAATGATTAATTTAACATACATACATACATAATTTAAACTTATTACTATATAATTAAATTAACAAAACAGTAACACTGTAAATATTAACGCCAACCCTGTAAAAATAAATAAAAGTATTTGGTAACGTCTTTCTCTTACTTTAGAATTCAAGTATTCACTTCGAGGTATTTGAGCGGACTGAACGTTCTTTTCTCCCTTGCATTTCGCTCCATCGGTTTCACACAATATCCTATTAATATAAACCGATCGTTCTTGACTTGTTAAATGAAACTAGAATTTGAAAAATTATTAGAACATTTGCTTTGCGAAGGCCCAGCGCTCTTAGCTCCCAGGAAACTGATAAACTTTGTACAAAGTCTCGGAATCCCAGGCCTCGAATAGATTAAGGGTTATGCACAAAATATCTGATAGGTCGAAGTGCTTGAGAGGCAGCATAGCCTTCACGACCCCCCCTACAATCTACAATCTCTACCTGTAGCAACTGGGATCAGACAAGGAGACAGCCTAAGCCCAATCTTATTTAACATTATAATGGATGAAATCATTCACGCAGTAAAGCAAGCTGTGAGAGGATACCGAATGGAAGACAAAGAAATAAAAATAATATGCTATGCTGACGACGCAGTGATCATCTCGGAAGGCGAAGATAGCCTACAGAGGCTCCTTTATAAATTACAACAAATAGCAGAAAAGTTCAACATGCAAATACCCATAAAGAAAACAAAATCCCTTACAGTATCTAGGGAACCGAGAAGATGTAAACTAGCGATTTACGATCAGAGTGTAAAACAAGTGATGTCCTTCAAATATCTAGGGGCAAACATAACAAGTAATAGGAACCTAAAGGACGAAGTAAAAACCCAAACAACAAAGGCGTTATTAATATCAGGATACTTCAGAAATTTAATTTGGCGGAATAAACATATGGCACTAGGAGTAAAGTCAGAATATATAAAACTTGCGTAAGACCGGTCATGACATACGCGATAGAAATCAGAGCGGAGAACGCAACAACCAAACGACTTTTAAGAACAACAGAAATGCAAACACTAAGATCAATAACAGGACATACGTTATTCGAGCGGAAGAGTAATGAAGAAATAAGAAAAATATGTGAGATTCAAGATGTAGTAAGATGGGCAAGAAACCGGAGAAGAGAATGGAGAGACTACATGGACAGAATGCCAAATGAGCGGTTGGCAAAAATTGTGAAAGAGAAAAAATCAAATACACCTCGACCACGTAGACGACCACCTATAAGATGTATGAAAGCTGGTCTTCAGCATCCCAACTGCTCCTGGCAAACCATTGATGCAAACACAGGACTTAGTCCTAACGTAAGAAGAAAAAAAAGGAGTTGATATTCGGTAACAATATTTCTTTTACTTTTTTCGCTTGCGAAAAGATCTTTTAAAGATCTCAGAAGCAGTCTCATTTATAATTTTTTTTATTTACCTTCAAAATTCCAATTAATTTTCTAATAGATAAATATCCGGGAACCGCTACAAAATATTTATGATACAACATTAGTAACCAATTCGGTATAATTCAGCACCATAAATGAGGGTCTGGTGAAAATGAAGTGGGAACACTGGAAGTGTGCCTTTCATTGAAAGTTTATCCCTACATTTTTCTTTTTCACACCCACTATTTTATTTTTTAAAATTCGTTACATCTGTTGCAAAATAAGATTCGTAAAAAATAATTGTATATAACTTTTATTTTTTTTTTAACATTTATAAATTGCACTTGACCACATTAAACAATTTTTCAACTCTTACCTAAAACTAAATGCTGATTTATTACAAATTTTTGATACAGTCGAAAACGAAGACAACTCCCTAACAGGCAATTTATAAAAAATGTAAAAATATAATAAATTAACATACATTACATACGTATAAAGCGTGTCCAAAATAAATTAATGAAAACGTGTGTTTTACAATTAGTCCTGCTTATGTATCAAAAAGTTATAAACTATTCCGATTTGCAGTATTCAAAGAGTTCTGTAATACATAGGAAGTTTTGGCATATATTTCAGGAAATAATATAGTTTACGTGAAAAATACAAGATTTTCAACTTACGAGCTCTAACAACTATACATGGTGGCCAACCGAAAATGAAACAGAGCCATTTGCAAGAACCTCGACAACATTTTAGAAAAACACTCAGACCCGTCGATTTTTGATTAAAGGGGGACACTCTTTTCCGGCATTTTTGACTCCACTACTTTCAACCCCAAGCGAGGGTAAGAATTACCCCAACATTTTTAAATGGCATTGGGGGTCGAATAAGATGTTACATGTTAAAATTCCAATTATTTTAGTTGCTTACTTACTACTTAATTTTTTAAATGTTCAAACTGATGACTGCCCGCTTCCATACAATAATAAATATTTTGTCCAAAACGTTCACGCACATTCCGAAGAATTTCCGGAGTAATTCGACGAAGATCATTTTTATTTTCAACCGTACGGTGCTCCTCCGCATTATGCGGCGATTGTTCGTCAGAATTTGGACCAACGTTTTCCACGGCATTGGATTGAGAGAAGAGGCAGCATTGAATGGCCTCCACGATCTCCAGATTTATCATTTCTTTTTGCGAAGACATCTGAAAAGTAAAATCTCTTAAACACAACCAGCGTCGTTGGAAGATTTGACTCATTGACTCGTTGACGAGTGTCGTCGAATTACTCCGGAAATAATTGGAATTTTAACATGAAATTTTTTGGGAGAAAATGTAAAATTTAAAGACTATTGTAAAGAGAATTGTCAGAGCTTTCAAAATATATCTTATTCGACCCCAATGCCACATAAAAATGTTGGGGTAATTCTTACCCTTGCTTGGGGTTGAAAGTAGTGGAGTCAAAAATACCGGAAAAGAGTGTCCCCCTTTAATAAAAAATCGACGAGTCTGAGCGTTTTTCTAAAATGTTGACGAGGTTCCTGCAAATGGCTCTGTTTCGTTTTCGGTTGGCCACCCTGTATGTTGGAACAAGCAGTTACTTTGCGAATAAAACGCCAGTCTACCGAAATTCTTTTATTCTATTTTTTATGATGTATGGAATTATTTTTACAGTTTTATTATATATTTTTTGTTGATTACTTTTTAATTTATTGTTCGATATTCGAAAAAATGCTGACAATTAAATATTGGAACATGTTTTGCTTTTCTTCACGACTCCTGAATTTTATCAGCCTGATGCGAAGGGGGCTTTGAAATGAAACATACAAGTAAGTGTGTTGTTAACAAAGATTTTCGCTAGTCATTTGAGTAGGTATTAAAATAGGTATTGTCAGTTTATTTTCCCTTCCATGATGAGCTGTAATACGTTGTATTTATCATTTCGGTATGGGTGTCCCAGGTATGCTGTTTTCCGTTTTCTTATAATTGTTAGCAGTTGCTTTTCTTTGTGCATTCTTTTCAGGGGTGTAAGGAATTTAATTAGAATATGTAATTCGGGAAGAAGAAATAAACTACGAAAAGTAACTGCAAGGGGGAATAGAGAAACTGGGATGAATGTTTCCAGAGAGGTATAGGTACTTCTTTGCGGTATAAATTTTCTATTTTTTGACTTATAGGCCAAAGAAAAAAACCATTGTTGACAAAAACTCAAAAAAGGAATCGTTACATTTGGGCCAAATAAAATCTTTCGTGGACCAAACATGACTGGTTATCTATAGCGTCGAAAGCAAATTTGATGTGTCTGTGTGGGAGATTGCCGAAAGCGTCTGATTCGGGAAAAAACAGAAGCATTCCATAAGGATTGCCTTTAAAGGACTATAAAGTTTCCATAGGGCATCATGGTGTGAAGTTGTATGTCGGCCAAAGGGTTGGAAACTTTACACTTTATTGAAGGCACAGTAAACGCAGCCAAATACCAAGATATCATTGAACATTCGCTTTTAGCAAGTGCAGCAAAGTTATATCCATCCGGAGATTTTATATTTCAATAGGACGGAGCCTCATGCCGTACGGCTAAATCTACCAAAAAATGAATGGGAGAACAGTACATTAAGGTTTTGTCACATCCCTCTAGCAGCCCGGATCTTAATCCAATAGAGACACAATGGCACAAAATCATAAAAAATGTTGTTAATTTCATACTTACAATTAAAAAAAATTAGAATAAAAGAATTCCGGTAAACTGGCATTTTATTCGCAAAGTAACTGCTTGTTCCAACATATAGTTGTTAGGGCTCGTAATTGCTACGTTTAATATAATAATGAATAACAAAAATAAATTCTTAATTAACGCACTGTAGATTCGATAAGCATGTTACAAAAAATGGGTGCTACTTGGAAAAAAACCATCGTGCATGAGAAGACTTTTTACTTTCTCTGGAAAAAAAATTAAAAACTATCTACAAGTAAATAGAATAGCAGAAAAGCAGTAAAAGCAACCGGCATTGGCTGAAAAGGATAAATTAAAATTACAGCTCGGCAATAATGTATTATTAATTAAATATCAAACCTGGTATCCGGACAGTTTTTGAAATTACTCAAAAAACTAGAGGAGATTGAAAGAAAAAAGTTCAAATGTGACTCTTCTAACTTTTGATACAGTTTTTGCAACATTTTCGGACTATCATAGTTTACCTTGTATCAAATCTAACAGTTTATTCACATTTTTATATTCTTGAATACCCAAAGCTAATATTATATCTAGCTACCACACAAGAGTTGGTTGTAATCAAAGTGTAAAAACCATAAACGTAATTATAAAAATAGACCGTACTAGCAATGGAAGTGTATGGAAGCGATAGAAGAATAAAAAGGGAAAGTTGCATTAAGGGATTGCTGTCTTTGTCTTGAGCATGTACGTACTGTGCTAATAGTTTTGTTTGATAACTTCCAACGATTTAATCCACTTATTTCTTGCTGATTCATCTGCAGGAAATCTGCATAAAAAATATTAATAATTTCCAAATATTAACTTTCATAAGCAAAACAATAAATAATAATCATTCACAAACAACAAAGTATTAGCATGTTAATGCACAATCGCGGCTAAACGGAGAGAGAAATACTCTTATGCAGCTTTCTCTTTTTATTCATCTAACGCTTTTTACGCCCACTTCCGGGGTCTATTCTAATATTTCTGCGGTAAAATCACTCTTGTTTTTTATTTTAAATATATATTTTGAACACAACTTTTAACGAAAAATAAATTTAAACTAAATATCATCGATTTTATTTGTTGTCTCCTATACAATACATTAAAGCATTTTTTTCTATTTATAATTAAGTGACAAATTAATATCGTTCACTTACCAATTTTTTGCACCTGGTGACATTACACAAATACACATTATAAAAATAAATTAAAAAATCGTATAAAATCTCTTATGAGTAATAGAATTAATGGTACCAGCGTCCAGTAAATGTCATGTGTTGAACAAACTGAAAAATAAATACAAATTTATCGGTTACAAATTGCCCCTCGTGGTCCTACAATTGTTGTGTAGACTTACATCAATTACATTTTAAAATACATTGAATTTTAGTTCAATATAAACCAACAATTTATGTACTATCAGCATTTCAATTGGGGCAGTAGATCTTAATCTAGACGGGATCATGATAAAAAAAATTAATAAAGAAGAAAATAATGCATTAGATTTTTTGTGGATGAATATAAAAATTATGTTTAATAGAAAACAACTTTTTTCCAAAATATACAACAAAATTGATGTTTCAATAGAATAATACAGAGTAAGGCATAATTAAGACCAATTTTTAAAAGGATGTAAAAGATAAACAATAACTTTTTAACAAAATTTATTTTCACTATCTTAAACCAAAAAAAAATATTTCATATTAAAGTTAACATAATTTATTTATTTAAAAAAAGACGACGTCTATTTTGGCGTACACATTCTTACAGCTGGATCCTTAAGTTACTCATCACATTCATTAGTAATAGCAATGGGATTGGAATAACTTGCTACCAGATTCGTTATTCCAGGGCTTCAATTGTTCGTGAAGGGTTATCCAGGTTACTTCTCAAGATATATATATATATATATATATATATATATATATATATATATATATATAATGTGCAAGTTTTGGAGTAAAAGTTTAGTGTAGTCAAGAAAATGTAGCTGATGCAATTCTCTAGATTCACCTCATTCCAAAACCAAATCTCCTCCTTCAAAAATTCTTGACAGATCCGTTTTGGTACACAAAAGTTGTTTCCTACAGAGCCTGAACAATTTTGAACGGATGAAAGTGCAGATCGTTGTATAAAATTATTTTAATCGTTTTGTAAACACTGTATTTGGTTTGCCATTTTTGATGTGTAACATCTTTCCTCTCGCTTTCTTGCAATTTGTGCGAGTGATTTCGTGAAATGGGACGGAAATGTGTAACAGGAAGTCGCGGAAGTGGGCGCTATTTGATTTGACGAATGAGCGCGCGGTGGTAGAGTTGGCCGTCAGATAGTACCAACCAATTTTCCGAGAGATCGGTACTGTCAGCCATTAGCTATGCACTTAAGTTACAGTGTTATTTATAAAGTTTGCTGTTATATGCGTAAACTATATAAATAAATATTTGCTGTTGATAATAAGTCTCAATAAAGTGCAGATCATTGTTAAAAAAATTCAAGTAAGTAATAATAAATAATTATGCGAATAAAATATTTTAGTATTTAGCTTTTATAAATTTTGAGGTTGATTTATGTCACTGTTTAATGAAAAAGTTTCCGTATTTTTTTTATCATATTATCATTGTGTTTTTTTGAAATATTTTCATAAGTAACTTTATCATTTTTTAAGGTATTAAAAAAATACAATTTTCATTAAAAAGAACTATCGTTTGTTATGAAAAATCATTTCAAATAATACATGACCCATTTTTTTTCAGAATATAATTTTAAAATTGCTTATTACTTAGATGAGATGTCAAATGTTACACATCATATACGACTGCTGTAAGGCTTGCTCGTTTTTTTCTTTTCAAGTCTCTTTTTAATTAAACAGCAGAAGGCACCGGTCGATTTCGATGAATGAATGGTTACACTGGGTGATGAGAACTACCGTTTTAATAAACGAACAGCGTCTGCATGATGATGGTGATTCATTATGGGACTCCATAGTGACTTAATATTATTTGGCACCGAATATAGCCGACAGAATTTTAAATCGCTCTTTATTATGCCCCATCCTGTATAAAACAAGTTGAATTTTAATTTTAAACACAAAACATTAATGTAAATAATTTATAATTTTTTATGGTTATACCGTCAAAGGTATAAAAAAAATTTTTAGTTTTTTAAGGCTCATGTTTATTTTTTTTAAAAAAAGGGGGAAAAATTCTTGCATAGTTTTTTAAGAACTATATTTTTCATAATTTCGTTAAATGAATTCTTTTAAAAAAATTTACAAAGTAATAATTAATAAATAAAATTAAAATTCACATTGAAAAATAAGAACACATTTTCATTAAATTATACGATTCGTAAATAAATAAACAGTCAACAACTCACTATCCAAAACAAATCAAATAGGTTAAAATCACATAAAATTGTAATTTAATAATAAAAAGTAAATTCAATTGTGATAGAAAACACTTAATAATATTTAACTTATCAATAAAAAAATTTGTTCCATAAACAAATCTGAAAGTATCCAAATTTTAGTAGCAGTAAAAATAACTGTCTATTCGAAAGTAAGTATAGCATTTTCTCGGCAGTAAAAGCGTATTTTTTTTCAAATACTGTTGTGGCATGAAAAATAAAAAACTGCTTCCGATTCAAGATAAGATTTGCAACAGCTTCGCTCCCGCTGGTGATTAAGCAAGTCTTTGACAAGAAGAAGTTACTAACCTTTTAAATGGATGTCGTCCCTCGGTGACCTTCAAATAATAAATATATCCCAGTAGAACGGTTGCAGCAGCGAATAAAAGTCCATATCTTCCATTGAACATCAACCATGCCGGTATGTTCATCCTGTACCAAATACCCTTGTCTCTGTTCAATCTCTTCCTCATTATTTGTTCGTCTTTCTTTCGTTGCTCCAATCTATAAAAATATCGTTCGGTGGCTTTCATAAAATAAGTATTAAACATATCGCACTTACGAAGAAAGAAGTTGTGCCAAGCTCGTGCAGAAAGAAATACGAGTGCAATAGAGTTAAAAAGCAACGACAGCTCGTTCGGTATGTTGATCCGTAATTGAAAAACATTAAAAACAATTTAATCCTCCAACAGGTCCCATTACATTTAACGTTAATTACTCTTTTGACAAAAATTTGCAATTACTGCTGGTAACACAAGCGGTAAAATACAAATGCAATTGTAGCTCGTTTATTACATGGATAAGTATAGTCTTCCAATATCATTAATAGCGTTATTTACTATTTTGACAAAAAGGTGGCAAGTAAAGAAGATAAAACAATAATCGTATAAATTTTCAATTTTTCTGGACAACTTAAAATAAAAAACGTTCAGTCACATCTACACAAAGAAGTTATAAAAATAAAGTATTTTTATAAAAGATTATTAAGCTCATCAAAATTTGTTCAATAAAAGCCTAAAATCAAATAAACATTTCTCAATATTTTTTTAAAATCCCGTAAGAAACTTAAGAATATATATATCCTAATAGGTTTAGGTTTGTCTATTTTTAGTTTAATATAAGTATCTATTTGTATTCTATTTCATATCTAAAATAAGGAGAACTTGTGGATAATAAATAAATTATAATTTTGAAGGTATAAGATATTATTGTTGTTTTATACAATACAAGCTGTACCCTGCCACGCTTTGCTGAGGCACATTATGGTTGCATAGATGAAAAATGAAGAACAAAGCATACGATCCATAGTACTACAGTACTACACCCACTATACCCCACTTGGGTATATTTGAAAATATTCGATTGTTCATCCCCACTTCCACCCTCCATATTCCTGTGCGTCGGGGGGTTAAAAATAGATAAAAAACAATCTTTGAAGCGAGTTGTATATCGTGTCGAAATTTGAGCTCAATCGATGCAGAACTTTTTGAATTTTTAAAGCATTCACAATCCAACAACATTTTTATGGACAGGGTGTTAATAAATAAGTGCGACAAACTTTAGGGGGTGATTCTGCATGAAAGTTTTTCTTAAAAACTGACGATTTATTTATTGCTCTGAAACCGATCGAGATATGCAAATAAAATTTGGTGGGTATTACAAGGTAGTTATTGCGCATTTTTTGACATGCAATCAAGAATTTTATGTTCATCATTGGCGCGCATACGGGTAATGATCCCAATTTTTTTAAATAAAAAAATGGTACGGCACTGAGATAATTTAAATTAAAAATACTGTTTAAATTTCTCGGTAAATTTGTGACAAAAAATCTCTCCCGTCTTTTTTTAGTATAGGGCGCCGTTTTTATGCAAAAAAATAGAACATCTTAACGCATATTTTTCATTTCTTAAAGACATTATCAAGAACTATCTAATACAAAAACAATAAAAACTAGAACCCATACCTCCGAAAACGAAGCATTTGCGGACATACGTTTATATAGCAAACTATCATTATTTTTTCATGCAGTATCACGCCCTGAAGTTTGTCGCACTTATTTACTAACACCCTGTATATATAGAAGATAGATTGTCAATTTAATTTACAATAAATAAGCTAATTAATCTAATTACACAATATATGTTCACTCTTTAATCTCAGGAAAGGATACACTATTTGCCCACCAAAATTATTAGATGCCCCCCATGACATCATGTTAGTGACTGTCTAAGGAGTTCATACATGTACATGCTTTGCTCCGAAAATGACCCCTTTCAAAGCTATAGACACTTTTATAGCTCATATTAACTTTATGGGATTTTTTATAATTAAATAGATGTTTCAAACTCAAACAAATATATTTTGCTGTATAGCTCAGTGGTTAAGCCACCTGCTCTTCGACAGTGGCAACCAGAGCTCCTCTACTCTTCCTGCAACATAAATTTCTTCCAGCTGATTGATATAATTTAGAAAGACACAATCAAATGCTTACATGAACAAGGACTCTTAAGAAGCACACTGGACTGCAAAATGATAGACAAGTAATAGCACTTTATGTATACTGTGGTACTTTTTTTGTAGTTTAAGTTCTAGAATAATGTATAAAACAAGTGTCCATTAATAAAATACTTCTTTAAATGTTAGAATGTGTTGCCTTGGGTAAAAATATGAGGAAAAAATGTGTTCCCATAGGCTTAACATGGTAAATTTAAGTGTCTATAACTATAAACACCGAGTATAAACTTAAATTTAAAAGATGTAAAATAAGAAAGAAAATATAAATTATCTTCATTAATTGCCACCAGAAAAGCAGAAAACAGAAGGAAAAAGCGAAAAAATAGGTGTGAGATAAGAAATAACTAGCAAAAATACAAATCCAACAATTATTTATTGAGTTAAAAACTAGGTAAAAGGAGTTCAATAAATTTAAAAAATAGTCTACACTACATATATTTACGTCTTTGTTTTGGCAACAGAAAAGAACTAAGCAATAGCAAGTAAAAGCGAATACTGAAAAGATTTTTAAAAAAATACAGTATCTTCTGAAGTAATAAGAAAACATCAAAATCTACATACTCTTTTTGAACTCTTCTCTTCACCAAGTTCTCCAGTTTCTCTGGAGGAAATTTTCTGTAGTACTGTGCAGCCTTTTCCAGAATATCTTCAAAATTTAAATTATCTGGTATCTGTGAAAGCAGACAATGGATACTAGCCATATCGCAGCCTTCTGCAAATACCTCATGTCTGCGATAGATGACTAAAGAAGCTGCTACATACAAGGACATATCTTGGGGAGATGCCAAGAAAAAGTCGTATAACCTCACCACATCCTTGTATTGGTTTAAAGAGTGACCAAACCAAGTTAGGTACCAAGGAAGAGCAAACATTGTTCCTACTGAAGCACTAAAATTTGTTTAACTATTTCAGTCTTTTAATATTCTCATATCACGACATGAAAATTGTCACTTAATAAAATTTATAAACATAAACTACCTGAATGAATTTACCTGTCTAAAAAGTTACAGATATCTGTATCAACTTTTGATAAAAGTGCATAAATATAATTTAATCTGTATGATGTTTTTTCCATTGTTGGCTCCATGCATTCTCTTAAATGGCTGGTACTTAGTTTTTCCATTATCCTAAAAGCTACTACTTCTCCAACTACCAGTAAAAATGTAATAGCTACATCGTGATACCCCTAAAAAACATTGTTTCTGGTAGTGTAAATTAAATTAAATTGCTTAAACAATAATTCTACTATGTTGCTAAAAATTTTTGATTTAATTTAGATATAATACAAAGTGAAAGGTTTAAAAATAGAATGTACATACTTGATAATAACGTAAATGTGGATACTTAATAATGACACGTAAGATAAGAACAGTCAGTTGATCTTGTAGAGCTAATCTCTGTTTGTATGGAATGCCTAGAGAATAAAACAATGAACAATTAGTTTGCAATTGAAAAGTTTTATTTTACCTGGGGGAAACCTTTTTAATGATCTATTAACATCTAAAACAACTTGCTGGTATTCACTATGGCTAGATAATTCCTGTAGAGAGGGTATTTTTTCATTTGGAGATGGATCTACTTCTAACAAAAGTGGCCAAACTTTACATCTCAAATCATCTAAAAACAATTTTTTTTTGCTATGAAAGTTAATAATTTAAGTTTTTTGAATTTATTAAAAATATTTATTTACAAACATATCTTACCAGCTACTAAGCCAAACTGTGATACAGCTAAATTTTGCCAGGTTTTAACAGTATGATCATTTTTTAAAGCAGATTCTATTAACAATCTTTTTTCGGTCTCTTCTTCCGTTTCCAAAGCTAAAACACAAATTTAAATCACATTTTCTCGAATAGTTATCGTATTTACTTTTGTCAAATCTTAATTCTGATCGAGTATCTTCTGTATTTTCATCCAAATAATGATTGAAATCATCGGGGTTTTTTTCTGTGGATAATTCATTGTTACACAAAGAGGTTGTTTCTTCATCCACACTACTAATTTCGTCTTCAAAATGTTCCATTTTTGTGCTACAGCTATTAAAAGTTAAGCTTATAACATCTTTATAAAATATTTAATGTTTTTAAGATAACCTACTATCTAAAGTGTCAATGTCAAACAGCTGACTGTTCAAAAACGTCAGTGTCAAAATGAACCACAAAACTAATAACTAGAAAAAGTGGTTTTCACATATTTTTAAACAGCGAGACAGAGGCGGAGTGAACGATATTTGAAACCCCTAATTGTAATTTACATCGAAAATTTATAACTTAAGTAAAAACAACGAAAATGTTAGTAAATGTCATTTAAAAAAAGGTATTATTTTTACGTGATTACTCTGTATTAATTAATTAATGGCCAATTCCACAGGCCATCCTTAAATCATAAGCTTAATAAAACCTGGCTTAGACTTAGATTACTTCACGAACTGCATTCCACAAACTTTTAAGAATCTATTTTAGTCAATTGTCATTTTCGCAGACAATTGTTCTAAACTTTAATCACATTAGGGAGGGTAGAGATAATTCCTCGTTTACACATTCTTGCTCGCGCTGCGTCTCGCTATTCGTCAAACTATTTGCCCAACTGTGCGTACACAAGTGTTCACATATTCGCGCAAACATTCATTCTATTGTTGAAAAGCAAAGATGACGATGCCTTGGATCGTTGGTCCAATCCATATTTGCGATATTAACGGTACGGGCACTCGTCGTGAACTGAAGTGCGCATCAATGGTTAAACATAGCACTCGCGTCGCTATTCGTCTCCTTTAACTCGTGCCCAAAATACCGCCATCGACGCGAGCAACGAGATGAAGCACGAGGCGAGTAGCGAGTATACCGTTCACATATTTGTGCTCGCGATGCGTCTCGCTATTCGTCTCGCTACTCGCGCGAATGTGTAAACGTGGCATTAGAAGAACAATCTTTAAATCTTGTATGGGACTTTAATTGAAAAAGTCAAACACCAAAAAGTGGTACGTCATCCAGGCAAATATCGTGATAACCATGGAACTATGGAACCTCCGAAACCCAGACAATGGTATCAGATGGAAAACATAATTGTACTATAATGAACTTTCTATTATGTCAAATAGTTTAAAACTCATTAACAAAACTTATGTCAAAAGAAAATAGATACGCAATCATTTTTAAATAAAACAATTATTCAGTAAAAAGTTACTAAAGTGAACGAAAAAGTAAAATGGAAATAAAAAATGCAAAACATCCTTTGTTCTTTTCTCAAAACTTTGGGCGCTCCTTTTAAAAACATTATTCTGCTACAGTAAAACCACTCAATACACTACTAGTGACATTTTTTTAACACAGAGATTTGTTCTCCTTATCTCTACTCTCCATAATTCACATCTAAGGAAGAAGAATAACCTCACTATTGCCGCCGTTTCTGACTTCAGAAAGCGATTAAATTTCAAATTGTAAGTATTTAAAAAATAAATAATATAAAATAATAAAAGCTGAATATACATTTGTCTTCGCTGCATTAAGAAATTGAATTATTCCATTTGAAATGGGAGATAATCAAGCAGTGAAAAGAAGCAGATCTGCTAATTTTATCGAAAATATTTTAGAATGTAAAAAACAGACGCAGAACGTGAAGTAAAAAGGAGACTAGGAAATAATCTTTAAAGGGAAACACCCAAATCAAAATCATTACCCATCATAATAAAATAAAAAATAAACGCCCAAATGCCTCTTATCTCTGATAATTTATACTGATTTGAAGAAATGTAGAATTTTCAGGTTATTAGTTTCCAAATAATTCCAAAAGCTCTACTTATCACTGTTAAACGAAAACAATTCTTAGGCTTAAATTTAGAGGGATTAAAGACAGCTTAACGTTTGGGAGAATGTGTTAAGCTAAGCTATAGCAACTTAAGCTGGGCTTTTGATAAAGTACATACGATCTATGAAACTGGCCCTTAATCTTGTTATCTTTTTGGTCGTGACAAATGATGACAGTCGTTTTTATATATCGGGAAAAGACAGTGTGACGTTAGTTAAGACTAAGGAAACAAGTCACGTCAAGTTGATAACATGGAGCATGTGCAGATTGCGTCGCACTGGATTGGTCGGAGTGGTCGACATGAATGCACTCTTTAATGTATGCTGTTGATAACATCTGATAATTGGTGATATATTTATACGTCAGTTCAGGCGCACGATTAAAAATTCAAAGTGGTCATGCTCGATTCCGACTATACCTTGTTTATTGGAGAAAATTTTAAGCAAATTGAAGACATAATAGACTCTAAGAAACTGTTGGGCCAATATAACATTCACAGAAATGGATTTCATTACAGGTATGCCTACTCGCATCCGAGCAATACAAATGAAAACAACGGATATTCAAGATTCGAGGATAACGTCATGGTAAACGAAGGTGATTCTCTAAACAATTCTCAGATAAAAAAAACTGATTCAGAAGTAACAGTAGTGCGAGTAAAGTGTAGTGAGTTGACACTAAAAAGAAGAAGAAGCAGATGGGATATGCACGACATCGCTATTCCAGGCGACGGTTCTCATTTAGGAGAAAGTCCTTCTTTGGTAAACCTGGTTACATTAGTCGGTGATACTAGAACGTTGGAAACCGAAGAGTATTTGGTGCCCCTTTCATCTTGGGATCCATACTTAAAATCAGAGGAATGTTCTTATGAAGTGAAATGTTCAGAAGATACAAAATGTTGTTCAGAATCAAATTTAAGTGATAAAACGAAC
The DNA here is from genome assembly GCA_950111635.1 of Agelastica alni. NCBI lineage: Eukaryota > Metazoa > Arthropoda > Insecta > Coleoptera > Chrysomelidae > Agelastica > Agelastica alni. The sequence continues at coordinate 41,573,853 of OX467709.1, forward strand.
AAATTTGTTAACGAAGGTCAAGCATCTTTCGAAGCAAAAGAAGAAAAAAGTGATGTTATTTGTAGACGGCCGTCTTGGGCTGGAAAAATTTCAAAATTTATTAAAAAACATTGTTCAAAGCTTAAACAAACGGAAGATGATAACACTTACAAGAATTAACTGTTTTGTACATGGTTATATTAATTTCAAAATAATCTTCGTTCTTTATAAAAGTATAATTGCTTCCAGATCCCATTTTCGCATTACTTTGTCTGATCGAAATATAGCAAACAATTTTATGAAGTTACATTTTTCTATGTTTTTATTTTTACGAAAATCCAGTTTAAATGTGCAAATAATTAAAATATAACTACTAAATGACATGTTTGCATGATTTTTATTACAAATTATTCTGTATTATTTCGACAATTACCATTTGAAAATCATAAAATTTCAGGGGAAATTCAAACAAGCGGCTTGGAGGCATGCTGACGTCACAAGTGCTACTAATTGCGCATTTCATTGTTGCCGTTCCTAATATTTCACAGGATAACCAAATAAATATCACTTCGGGTTTCATTTCAAATAACATAAATTTGTGAATAACTGAGATAAGGCCGAGATCTAATATCTGCGCATAAAGTTGAGAAATTAATGTAGAATTTTTGGCAACGCTGTAAACATTTTATGACTGCTTCGGACTTTTCTAATCTATTCGGCAATTTTGACATTGTTTACGTTCGTTTTTCGTTCAGTTTCAGTTTGTTGTTTTTGTTCAGCTGTGAATTCAAGTTTCGATTATTGTCTGTTTATTGCGAGACATCTAGCATTTCTATTTAATTTGTATACATGTCAACTATCGGTCCATATTAAGTAAGCTAAATGGCTAAATGGTTAAAAATCACTATATTTTTAAAAATTACCTTAATGAAAAAAAAAATTGCAAAATAAAAAAAAAGCCTGTTTAAAATATATTTTATATTATTTCAATTTTTTAAAGCAAAACTAACGCAGATGTATTCTAAATAAAGGTTATTTTTTAAAGAAAATAGTTGAATAGCAGATATACAAAAAAAATAGTATTTATTAATTTGGTGCTATACGTACGTATGAATATAAGTATGTATAGAAAAATTTAAATTAAGGAGGTACCCATTTTATAAAAAAACACAAGTAGTTTGTTGTATTTGAGATAACCGATAATAAAATTAAAGGTATTATAACGTGATGACAATAGCTTATGATACGCCAATGGGCGTGTAGTACCAACTCCCTCTGTATGTGGGGATGGGGACTAAAGTTAAAAACCAGAATCAAAAATGTATCCACTTTTTAGAAGTGTGTGTCTGTCGTGTTAGATGAGTTAGACTCTATGACGGCTATCTAAAATAATTACCAGATATGATACCAGAGATGATACCTATTATCTAGTAGAGAGATATACGAAATTATCATTGTTAATAAATAATAAATAACTCTTCAACTAATTACCAAATAAATACAATCTTTTGAATCACATTAAAAGTGGCACACTTTTCCATGCTGTGGAAAGGGGCTAATGTCTGTCTGTTACAGAACTTGGAGACGGTCAATAATAACATAACCTTAAAGTTCACACTCCACGTCAAATAAAAAATGTATGGTAAATTACAATATTTTCATAAATATAATTAATACCGTACCCTGCATTTGAAACACATCGTTACTAGTAAAACAAATAGGAAATCAACAAAAAGATTCAATCATCAGAAACAGAAGTTAATTCTTTTTATATTTTATTAATCTGTTTAAAAACATTTGTGCTTTACCCTGTAGAATTATTTTATTTTCAGATTTACGATGGAATATAAATTTGAAGAAATTTTAACCAGCAATTCCATTCCAATTAATAATAGAACTGGATATGATACTGTGTTAGTTATTTTACCATCGTTTTTTTTAACTTTAATTGTTGTATTTCTAGAAACATTTTTTCATTTTCAAGAATTATCTCAGTTTTTATTTGAACTACTTGCTATAATTTTTCCACTTATTTTAGGAATGACATTTTTATCAAATTATTCTGCAATAGTTGTGTTTTTACTATTTTTAGCCAGTATGTTTCTTTTATTTTTTTTTTGGGGAGAAAATGTACACTCTAAAAAAGTAATATTGTTTGAGACTAGCTTTTTAACAAATGCTAGGTCTACAATAAATATATTGTCTGTGATAGCAATTCTAGCTGTGGATTTTAACATATTTCCTTCCAGATTTTCAAAAACTGATACTTTGGGATATAGTTTAATGGATACAGGTGTAGGTTTGTATGTTTTTGCAAATGGTATAGTTGCACCAGAGACTAGAGAAGTGAAAAATCCAATTTCAAAGTCATTAAAAGCTTCTTTACCACTATTTCTTATAGGTAGTGCTAGGTTTGTGCTTACCAAACTTCTTGAGTACCATGTTCCAATTTCTGAGTATGGAGTTCATTGGAACTTTTTTATAACCTTAGGCATAACCAAATTATTCACCTCATTCTTTTTAAACTTGTTCAGTATTAAAAATATTTATATTTACGCAATCATGCTTCTTTTGACACACCAAATGTTATTATTTTGTGGATTACAAGATTTTGTGTTTGACGATTTTGAGAGAAATAATTTTATTAAAGCTAATAAAGAAGGATTGGTTTCTTCGGTAGGTTTTGTCGCTTTGTATTTGTTGTCTATATATTTCGGATATGTTCTTGATTTAAAGAACAAAAATCAGAGTTTTTCTACCATTGTAAAAAAAATTTCAACTTCAACTATACTTTCTTTACTGTTATCCATAGCGTTTCAGCAAGTTTTTGGAATCTCGAGACGTTTAGCAAATGCCGCTTATGTTTTATGGATTCTATTTATAGGAATATTCATGACAGGACTTTTTTATTTCTTACAATCTATCCAATCATTAATTTTTCGCGGTAAAAGTAAAACCATTCTTGTACCATACATTTATGCCGCAGTAAATAGCAACGGTTTAGTGTTTTTTCTGGTGGCTAATATTATTACAGGTCTCATAAACATGTCAATAGATACTTTAACTGTTGATGTTTACAGTTCTCTATTAATTATTATGATGTATATGACTTTCAACTGTTTAATTGTTGTCGTTTTATATTCCATGGGAATGAAAATCAAATTCTAAATTTAAACTAAATGTTGAAAATGTTTCAAAAAGGATTTACAACGTGAACTAACATTATTTACACCTTTGAAAAAACTAATAAATATAAAAACCATAAACATGTACTTTGGAAGATTGTTTTAAACATTTTACTGGCGCACTATTACAAAAATAAATATTGTAAATTCTTAACAACCAGACTTGTGCTATTGAAGCAATTTTATAGTTGGTGTTTTTAAAAATAATCTTAACATAGTGTTGGACTGATTATTAAATAAAAATGCTTGTTAATTATATTTATATATTTTTTGTATTTTTGTTAACAAATGTTAAATTATTAACAGTATAAAAGTTAAAAAAATGTATAATTACGAAAAAAAGAAAATAAATGGCATCTTTAATTATTTCAGATCTAATTTCCTTTAGGAATGTTCTACATTAAAAATTAGCATGTATGTATATGCATTCAAAAAATCATTTGAGCATAAAAACACAGAATTACTGATTTTTTTGTTTAAAAATAATTTTCGCAATGACCTATTATTTTTTGAGGATTATTTCATCAAATTTGTGTGATTTTTTGACTTAAAATTAATTTAACATTTTTCTCAAATGAACCTTTGCAGTTAAAACATCGGTTTATTTATTGTGGCACACAAAAATATTTATGACATCTATTATTCAATTCAACTTCTTTTGCATGAGCGACAAAGGTAATTTTTTTTATAAATATTGTGATGCTAACATCTATCCATATTTAATTGCATGTCACTACTCGATTTTTTTATGACCCTTCTTTAATTTTGTAAAAATAAATAATTTTTATTTCAAAAAGAATTCTTGAATTTTCATACCTTGAGCTCCCTCTGTATTATTTAATTAATAATTTAGTCTCCTGGTAAAATTAGACGAATACAAAAACGTTTGGTTAATCACAATTACCGTTACCAATTTGAAATATGAACTGAACCAGAAGCGACTCCTTATGTAAGCACCCTTGATGGTGACCAAATTTTTAATGATAACTTCCACCTGTATATTAAATAAAATTTATTATCAAGTAAAGACTTATTTACAGCTAGCTCTTTTAATTGACGAGCCAATAGGAAGCAATATTAACAAAACAATTACCGGTTTAAGTAAATAATATAAGGATTTGGCATGTGTTTACTTATTTTTTATTTGTTACTGAGACAGACGACTAATCAGTAGCCAGATAAGACTCTCTACATGCACGAGAATGGAAGAGAACCAGAGAGGTATTTTAACTTCTTTCTATTTAGCTAACCCTAAATCTACCATCACTATCTACAAGGAGAAACCAGAGAGACTTGATATTCCTTCATAATATCCTAAACAGCAAGCTAAACTGTCCTGAGCTACTAACAAAGATACTTCTGAAAGTGTCTTCACGTACCACTAGAAATAACAGTACTTTTCGTATTCCCCTTTATAGAACCAATTACAGATATAATAGCTGCTGACCACGTATCCAAAAAACTGCGAATAATCACAGTGAATTAAACTTCTTCAATTCGTCCTTAAATGAGTTTAAATCCCAGCTTAGAACAATGTATTAAAATGAGCCATAATCATCCACAATCATTCTCCTCAAGTCTTCCAGTAACAAGTGTTACATTTCATTATTGATGTTACAAACAACACTGCCTCAAAAACAAACAGAAGGTGTGTGCTAGAAACAATTTGCTGCGTAGGATAACAAGCACCAGTTGGGGCGCCCAACCACCGACAGTCAAAACAACAGCCCAGTATGGTATAGATCAACTCACACCAAACAAATTAATGTCGCTTTGAATGAAACCTGCAGGCTTGTCGCCGGCTGTTTGAAACTGACACCTCTAAACAAACATCAACACCTAGCTGGCATCGTCGCCCATGATATATGCCTAGAAGTTGCTGCGAACAAGGATAGAATCAAAGCCCTAACATCACACACGCACCCCCTGTTTGACCACCAACCTCCCCAACATAGGCTAAAATCCAAAAAAAGTTTTCTTAAGAGGCCAATGCCAAACCAGGACGCTCAGCCAATGGAATCCCGAATAGATAGGTGGAAAGCCAAATCTATCATCCACTGGATGGAACCCTCTGAGAGCTTAGCTGCTAGATACAATGAAAAGTGGGCAGTGTGGAAATCGATCAACAGACTGCAGTCTGGGAAGAATGAAAGACAATCTGAGCAGATGGGGCTTTCCTACAACCACAACGCTTTGCGATTGCGGAGAAGAGCAGACAACCACCCACCTGTACGAATGTAGATTGTGCCCCTCAAAGTGCACCTTGGAGGACCTAATGTCAGTCAAACCCAATGCCGTAGACGTCGCCCGTTATTGGGCAAATATTATTCAGTGTAACATTTAATGGTACGGAAGTGTGTAACAGGAAGTCGCGGAAGTGCGTGCTATTTGATTTGACGAATGAGCACTCGGTGGTAGAGTTGGCCGTCAGATAGCCGTCAACTAATTTTCCGAGAGGTCGGTACTGTCAGCCATGAGCTGTGCACTTAAGTAAACTATATAAATAAATATTTACTGTTGATAATAAGTCTCAATAAAGTGCAGATCATTGTTAAAAAAAATTCAAGTAAATAATAATAAATAATTATTCAAATAAAATATTTCAGTATTTAGCTTTTTTAAATTTTGAGGTTGATTTCTGTCACTCCTAGTGACAATTAAATAAAATACAATTTTCATTAAAAAAGAATTATTGTTTGTTATGAAAAATCATTGACTGACCCATTTTTTTAGAGTATAATTTTAAAATTGCTTATTACTAAAGTACTAAGGTTATCACTGAGATGTCATATGTTACACATCATATGCAACTACTATAAGGCTCGCTCATTTTTTTTATATCTTAATGTGTATTTTATTTTCAACCTTTTTTCTCTTACCAATCAACTTAAATCGTGAATTGGACTAGTTCCAGTTAAATAAATAAACATAAAATATAAACACAATGCTCTTTTGATTGTCCCCTGTATAATCCATCTATGTATGTCCAGCAACATTTGGCCAAAAAAAAAGGAGATAAATTCGCTTAAGGTTCGGTGTATATTCTGGGGTTAACAAATTTTTTATGTACCTATGGGTTAAATGTTGAGTTGAGAGAATTATAGTTCTTCATGATGGCGTGATTTTTCAACAGAGTTGATCAATTTTTGAAATTTTGTATGACTCATAACGTGCTCAGCTGCTTTATGTACTAGTCGTACAAATTCTTCTTTGTCGAATTTGTAATTTACAAATTTAGCATGAGCACCCCCTGAATAGGAACCCTGAAATAAAATAGGATTTCTTTAATTTTTGATTCACTTTAAGATATTATTTTTTGCGCATTAATTCATATTCTTTCATAAGTTATTCTAACATTGCTTTTAATTATTTACTAGTTTATTTAAATTTTTAACTAAACAAAATAGTTTACTGTTTTACTTTAATGTATTTCCTATTAATAAAACTACTAAAAAGCAATTTTCATCTAAAATATCCGTTTTTAAGACAGCCAAGAAAACCATAACAAATTAAAAGGTTGTCATATCTTTAGTAATTCAAAAAAGTACTTTAATATTTTTTTATAAGCTACAAACACAAACAATAAATTTAAAATAATCTTACATCATCTATAGATGTCAATTTCATGCTATTTTCCCATGTAATGTATTTTACTCCTTTTAATCTTGCTAAATCAAAATAACAATTACTATCTTCACAATTGTACCTAAAACAGACAAGTGTTTGCATCAATTACCACATAGAATAAGAATTAAACACGAGAAATTTAAACTAAACTATTTATTTACTGCTAATTCATAAATAAAAATAAATATTTTTGGTTGTCTTACACTTCGAAAATAGCAGCCCACTCAGGTAAAAATAATAAATGAGTCAATCCTGCTCCATGAATTCCGATAAAAATATCGGAGTTTCTAGATATTTCTAACTGCTTCTTAAAAGGCATATCTTTATCAAAAACAGCTAATTGTACATCAAAATTTCTATTTTGGTTGAGACTTTGTATTAATTCCTTTTCGTTTAAAATTCTCCTGTACTTTGTATTACGTGACAAGAAAGTAATACGAATTTTTTTATTGGTCCTTGTATACTGTGGTATCCTCAACCTAGACATTTTTTTGAATTACAAATAAAATGACGGTTTAAAACATTACATTTCATAAAAACATTTGTACTTACCTGTGTAAAATATGTTTAGAAAAAGCATTAAACAATCCACTCCTTTCACAACCATAAATGATGGGAGTGTTGTAATAGAGACCAAAAATCATTCTGGGTAAAAGCGGAAACACAACGTTTTTAAAACATACTGTATTCCCTCTAAATGTTTTTAAATCCCACAAAGCATTATTTGTAAATGCTTCCCAAGTATCTTGGAAAGATGAACGGTATGTAAATGTTTCCCAAATTAAAATATGTGTATCAGTTGAAAAAGTATCTTCTTGAGTGGCATTTAAATGTAAAGAAGCGTATAGGTTTAAGAAATCACAGTAGTGATGATACATATTTACTGCTGGAAACAAAAAAAATACCTCCGTTTATTTGAAAATAAAAATGTATGTAAAATACTTTTTAAATTTTAATTTTATAAACAGACTAAAAATATTTATGACAGTAAATTATCTCAAAGGTACTTACTTGCGTCTATTTTCATAATAAAAGTAGGTTTTTCTATAACTACATCACAGTCTCCTTCAATTATTGGTCTATGATCTAACTTCCTAAAAAACCGCATTTCAGGTCCCCAACTTTGCAATGGGCTGATATGATCAGCCTGTTCATCTAACCACTCTTTATTTAAACTACAATAACCTCCAATATCACCTTCACCTAACACATCCATTTTATATCTTATTGGCTCATCTCTATAAGCTAATTTAGTGAAGTTAATCATGATATTTCGCCCGCGACAGAATCTTAAATGTTCTGAACATTCTAATGAACTATCATCCACGAAGAAAGGTTCACAAACCAACCTCATTTCCTTTAATTGCTGTTTAACATACCCAAAATCAGCTTGAGAGTAAAAGGTACTTTCTTGAGCTTGTTTATTTTTCACCCATCCTTTGTGGTCCCCAGGACAATAAGGTTTTAAAAATTGGTTTTCCCATTCACAGTCATATTCATAACCCCAGCATACATTCTTATCTAAATACTGTTTAAATGGACAACTCTCGTCTTGAGAACATTTATATGATATTTTAGGAAAGTTTCGGAAGTAATACATCAGATGTTCTTCAGGTAAGTCGATTGTAGTAAAATTAGTATCACAATGGGCTTGTAGGAATAATACTGCTAAAATTAATATTGTACTCATTGTAAAGCAAAAAGATAAATTTTTAATTAACTAAGCTACTGCTACTCACTACTTTACTGTGCTTTAAGTAAAAATTATAAACTCTTAAAAAATATAAACATGTTTTTGTTATTGGTTTATGATTTGATTAGGTTAGGTCATTTTATTAAACTTCACTCATAGGATCACCACAGACCTCCAAAGTCAAAAGGGATGTATGTCTATTCTGTGAAACGATCTTTTCTTTTATTCACAAAGAAGAGTTTAATCTGGTATAATACAAAATTTTAGGTTATAATTTGAATATTTGCGGGTTTTACCTATTTTTATGAAATATCAATTAACTTTAAAAGAATTATGGATCTAAATCCACAAATATATTTTCAAAATATAACAAATAGTATACAAAAACCAAATGGTCATTTGGAAGCATTTAAGCTGTTGGACTCTTTAAATAGATATTTAATTGAAGAGCAAATTGATTCAACATTAATTGGTAAATATCTTCTGAAGTGTATTAGTAGATTCGATTTTTAAATATTGTTTCATTCAAAGTATGCTACAGGTCGTAGTTGAGTTCTACCATAGAACTCTTGGTACTTTTATCGTACCGTTAATGTCTGAAATATTTAACAGGTTCTTATTTTAAATAAAAAAATATTTAAAGGAAATTCGACTCATTGATAAAAACTTGTATTTATAAGAAACAATAGCTTGTCTCCAGAAGATACATGAATAAATTTTTTTTCTGATACTAGAATAGTGTAAATGTTTTATAAAAAAATATATAATTTATATTAAATCCTTTTGTTTCAGATATATATTTACCACACTTTTTCCATTCAAAAAATTGTCTTTTACAATTTGTGGATAATGCTTCAAAAAATAAAAATTTAAAGAAAGCTTGTATGAAAGCTTTAGAAATTTTATACACCATTTTAAACAATTTTTTCTTAAAGATACCAGAGAAAGATATACTATCTTTATATAGAGTAGGTTTAACATTTTTTAGATCCACATCTATAGATTCTTATATTAAAACCAAAGTCTTTGATTTGGTGTTAAAATGCCTGGAAAAAAGTGATGGATATATTGAGGCTGATGCCAGACTTGTATTTAAAGATCTTATTACAAGTCTGACAGTTTTACTTCGGCTAAGAAATGGAGATATGGGTAAGATTTCTCATAAAATATGAGAAATAGACTTTTTAATAAAAAGAGATTGTATTTAATTTTCAAATTTACTGAATTTCAGTCAAAGGTAAAGAAATGGAACTAATAGGATACCTGGCAAAAAAGTTTTCTTACTTTATAGATAATCCAAATACTGTTAAAACTAATTTATGGTATAATTTTGAAACTACATGTGCATTAGTTCAAAAGAAAGTATCTCAAAATGTGCTATTTGGTTTCTTCATGGGATTTGGTTACTATTTAGAAAGTTTTCCCTTGGACATGAAGTTGGCAGAAGACAAAAAAAAAGTTGAACATTTATACAGAACATTAAAACATCTGGTAATATTAAGAAAAGAAGAAAAGATTAAAATTGGAAACAGAGGCAAGTGAAATAACTTCCATTAATTAATTGAAATAAATAAAAAATCTTAAGTGATATCATATAATTTAAACCACATTAGCAACTATAGAACTGACATTAGAATCCTTTGTTTTATAATAAATTCCCTAAATACTTTATTTATTAAAAAACACAATATAAGTATGTATATTTCTTCTTTTACTCTGCTATGAACATTATAAATTTTAACACAATATATAGGAGTCATTAAATACACTTTATTTAAAAAATATATTATTTTGAAGTGAATGTTTTAGTTTGTAAAACAATTAATTCAATATCTTTTTACAACAAATTTAAAACAAAATTTGAAACTAAATGTTTTAGCTGCCATATCTTTCCTCACAACTTACTGTTCGATGTTTCAAGATTATTTATTTAAAGAATATAAATATTGGCATGATAAATTATTATCTTGGTTAACATTTTCATTGGAAGAAAAAAAAGTTGGAGCTACAGCTTTGCAGGCATATTATCAACTGTTAGCCAAGAGTTTGGTGGCAAGCGATGATTTATCCTCTGAGGAAATAATTCGGGTAGGTTTAAAAAATGTGAAATGATAATTTCTTATGGTTCATTGCTTGAATGTAATAAGTAATTGCAGTAAATGTATTACAGTTGATGCTTGTACAAATTTAATTTTTTAGTATTTTCTGAGTTATTGCAAAAATGTATTAAACACCAAAGAAGCATTAAACTTCGAAAAACGACTTTCAGTGTTTTGTTTGAGGGAATTTTCTTCAGCTTCCCTGAAACATCTGGATAAAAATGAAGTTACTGACACCTTTTTGATAATGATGCAACTTTTCGAAAATACTTTTGTCCAGGAATATAATGAAGAATGGGAATATTTGCCTGACTATGTACAAACTATCGCGAATTTCATGAGATTTATAAAGTTTACTCCAAGTGAATTTTTCTGTCTACAAAAGGGGGTAATCAGCATGGTAAAGTCTTTTCATAAACTGCCTGTTTCACTCCACTACTTGGTTATAGACTCTATGCTTTTGACGATGTTTTATTTGAAAGACACTCATTACTTTGATACCTTTATTGAAAACGTCATCTACCAAGGTGAGTTCTTTTGAACCTTATTTACACAGTAATATACTTGGAACAACATCGATAATAAAAATATTTTTTAACGTAATCTCCATTTAACCAAGAACATTTTTAATCTGTTCTGTTTTTAAATGCAATTTTATTTTAAAAATTTTCTAAATTCATTTTTTTCCGATATGCCGCATACTTGTGACATCAATTTTTAAATATATATTAAAATGTAGTTAATAAAATTATTCATAATTTTTTTTTATCATGCTCATTTTAAATTTCAATTTTGAATATGTTTCAGGTGTGGTTTGGTCCTGCTCCCACCAACACATATCGGTCGAAGTATTTCTGGAAAATTCCCCGCATAAATTGGTGACCGTTAAAAACTACTTCAATTTGTGGGAGGGAATTTTAAAATTATCTTCATATCGACAATATGACAAACATGAGTTCTATCTGGAAGACAGGAGATACATTTTGGAGAGAATCATCAATGAGTTGATAAAAACTCTAATGATTTTAATCAACAAATTAAATGTTGCTGTTAAGTTAAAAGAAGAAGATACCGCTTTAACGGATTTAGAGAAAGCTTATAAAACGGAAGAGACCAACGATTACGCGATATTCCTAAACGTCGTGGATTTCTATAAAAAAATATTTGAGTGCATTGAGCCTAAATACTTTAAAAAATGCGTTTGTAAAATGATAGATCACATAATATCAAAAAGTTTGAAAAATCCTTTAACAAGCGGTTTTTACAAACTCTTATCTTACTGTCTTAAAATCTCCAAGCAACTTTCATTGTTCAACAAAAACGTTCTGAATCACGAAAGAGAAAACTGTCGGGAAACGTTAGTATCCTTTCTCACGGTTCTTCTTAACAAAATGGTCGAATTCAAGGATGATTTGTTAATCTCGTGTTTGCAAGTTTTGCTAGAAACTCCTGTTGAGATCGTTGAAAACATGCTTGATTGTTGCGTCACTCCTTTTGTTAACATTTTCGAAGTAGGAAGGAGTTATTTACCATTAGCCGAAATGGGAGTTCATACGTTGGAGTATTGGCAAGAAAACCTGAAAGGAGAAGCTTTGGAATCGTTTTTAGGTAAAGATACCAAGACAAAGCTGGTGTTGTGAGTAGGGATCCGCAAAAAGTATTTTTCCATTTTAATACTATCATTTTTGTACTCGATTTGATACTTAACTGTCTTTACAGATGATTTATTAAAGAAAAAAACCTGTCAAAGGCCCCCACTTTATTTTCAATGAAGCTGATGTCGAGTACCTATTTAAACAGAATTGGTTACCAACCAACCACACATTTACTTCTTCAACATGATTACATATTCCCGCTTAAGAATATTCGAGTGAGAACTTCTATGTTTATTGTGCAGATGGGGGTCATTTTTGAAAGATTTTGCTGCGTAGAATCCGAATCCGAGGTCAGAATTGGGCCATCACGACAAGATTTTGAGATATTTAAGGTTATGTACTCAAAAATGGGTCTAATGGCTAATTTAGAAGTTATGTACAAATTTTTTTTTAGTTGCATCATTTAAAGTACTTTTACCCTTCAAAATAAGCTATTAACCAATCAACTATGATTTTCTCTTGTTAAGTTACGATCATTTTAATTCATGAAACTTTTCTTTATTTTGAAGAGTAAGAATAGTATTAAATAATGCAACTAAAAAAAAAAATTTAGTGCATCCTGTACATAATCTCAAAAGTAGCCAAAAAACCATTTTTTTTGTAAAAGTACATAACCTCAAATATATCAACATCATAACGTAATGGCCCAATTCCTACCTCGAATTGGGATTCTACACAGAACATTACTTGATAACTACCCACAGCTGCCCAACAACAGAACCTTGTAGACCTGTGTAATTCATCATCTCTGCTAGGTATCGTTACTTTTTCACATACTCGTTACATTTATATCCTCACTAGTGTAATTTTACGTATTACATTGTCACAATTTCTATTTCTGACATATAGCGTTATCTCTTTCGGTTAAGTGATAGATTTCGGGGAAAACCCTAATTGAATTTAACTTAAATTTATCTGTAAATATTTCACTAAATTAAAGAGTACACTCTTAATAAATATTCACATTAAAAGCACCACTCTTCTTTCCTGCAGTACTGCAGTCCGGCATAAAAAATAATTTTATCACAGTCACGGAAAGTATCATTATAGTTTTGTATTTTTTCTATAAAATTATAATTACTTAGTACCTTTTTATTTATTGCTGTTTTATTTGCGGTAATATACGCTTTCAAAGGTGATGAAAAAAGTACTAGATACTGAGTAATATCGATTCTTTTTATCGGTAGCAATGCTTTCTATTGCGATACTGGTATCAATTCTTTTAAATTTTTGGCGGATCCCTAGTTGTTCGTATATATAGTTAAAGAAACAGAAAATCCGATGCACAATGTTGACAAATTGATATTATTATAGGATTAAGTATCTAAAAATTATAGAAAATTATATTTTCATTTTTATTTAAAATATGAACCTAGTTTCGTTTCGAAAAACAAAAGTTTTAATAATAATATAATGCGCAAAATTAAAAGTAGGTACATCGATTTTTTTTGTACTTACTCTATTCGAGTTATGTTTGTAGTTCTGGAAAAAAATGCGTGTGTGGATCTTGCACAACATTGTCTTGAAATCGGAAATACGGTTATTAACTTTTAAATTCCTAAATCGTTTTTTATCTGATAGGTAAAATAATCCCAAGTCTGGATAGTTTCTTGAGGAGCAAGTTTTTAAGAGGCTACAGCGCCGAGCCCGTTCAAAAGAGACGCAAGACTTTGCAAGCATTAAAAAAGAGAAAGGTTTCGGAGGAAACTGAACCAGAATTGGTAAAATTACAGAAGAAGATCCTTTGTTTTATCGGAAGACAAAGTTTAAAAACCTGCCAAAACTTTATCTTTTCAGATGGTATGTTAATAAAAGATTTTATCAGTGGACAGAGTTCGCATTTGAAAATTACTCTGCCTTATGAAGATCTCCAGCTGGATATGTACCTGGATACTTTTTTACCTAGAATTATAGAATTATGTCTCTACTGCAGCGACAGAAAAACTAGAATAACTTCTTGCGAATTGTTACAAGCCTGCGTTATGGTATTTTTAGGCAGTGGTAAGTGGCCAACTTTTGTCTCCTAATCTTTTAAATCACGGAACCACAATTTCTAATTAATAATTTTTTGATTTTACCAAACTTTAAACTATTACTTTATTTTTCACTCTTAAATTGTTTATCTCATTTTTTTTATTGTTCTGAATGATCATAAAAGACAATTATTCATTTATAATTTTTTATGCTTGAGTTGTTTGAAATCCTCAGATTTTTCCAGAGCGATTTTCTTCCTTAATGTAATCTTTCCTTAAGATGACCCTGCGCCCTTTTTTAAATTTCGCGTGATATCAAAAAGCGCGCCTAATTTACTTGGTATCCAGGCAATCTCGCCCTTGAAACTACAGGCAAGTCAACCATGCAAGACGCATAATCTTTACAGTGTAGTTCTCATTGCAACTTTTGATACTTGTTAAATATCGCAATAATAATTTAAGAGATTAAGAGATTATTTCTACAATTAATATTTTCAACAACAAACTTAATTGTTCTTCGGGTAGTGTGCGGGGTTAACATATATCTCTCAGATTGGCTAAACTTGTAGGGTTATATTTATGTATCTTGTAAAATCTCCTTTGTTATTTTTTTGGAGTTTATTACTTAAGAATCGATTTTCATATATATATATATATATATATATATATATATATATATATATATATATATATATATATATATATATATATATATATATATATATATATATATATATATATATATATATATATATATATATATATGGGGTATGAAAATTTATGAGGAGTAAAATCAAACTAAGCGTTACACGAAAAACGTTATGTCCATCTCATGCGCAACCTATCTTGCGCATTCCCCAGTACAGAGTATACACGGTAGAATGGAAACGCTTGCGACATGTATACATGTGTATAATATAATCAGTGTGTGTGTCTGTGTCGGCTCCGACGCACGACGGGAGTTTACTCCTTACAAACGAATATAAAATACATAGATTAATAATTAAATTATTTTGCTAAAAACTTTATTATATAAAATTATTATTTTCTATATTTTCATGGCTATGTTAAGTATTTTGACGAAATCATTGTGTAATTAATATCAATAAATGTATCATGCATACTTTAGGTAATATAAAAATTGCATTCATTTACCCTCATTTACTAATCTATGTATTTTATAATTGTTCGTAAGGATAGTACACTCCCGTCGTGCGTCCGAGCTGAAACTCACTTTTTTTTATATTATTCAATGTTGAACATGCTCTTTATTTTTATTTTTAAAAATAAAGGGGGAATATTTAAAAATCTGTTTTTATTCCTCAATTGTCCTATCTTCTACCTCTCCTGTTTTCGAGAGTAATCTGGTGGTCCTTCGAAACTGTACTTTTTGGATTTCCATTTTTTATGGACGCATATAGTTTGTATTTCAACCCGAGTTTTTGTTTGCATCCTTGAACCAGTAATTTTTTATTCAGCAGCTCTCTACCTCTCAGATTTTAGTCATTCACAAACATAAGTAAATAAATAATTTTGTGAAATTATGATTTAAGCACAAATAACAAGATTTTTAAAACATGATAAATCGCAGTCAATTTCAAATTTGAAACTGTCGGAAAGGTTATTTCAAATAAATTAAAAACTATTATTATTTGAAAGTAACGAAAGTTTTATTTAACGCAGACGAAATTTTGGAAGGTGGACGCTATCTTTATATGAGACTAACTAAAAAAATTACTTACAGGAGCTTATTGTAACTTTAAAAATATTAAGTATGGCTTGCTGATTGTAATGAATTCTTTGCGCTTAGAATAACAAGTTTTAGTACTCGGTTAAAAATTTCAAAAGGAAATTTCCTAGATGACTTTAATTACTCTTCTGATTTAGATTAAGTAGAGTATTTAAACAACATCTCTCAGCTGCACATAATAACCCCAATAATTAAATTTTTGTTTATTAAATAAAAATAAATATTCCAATATTTCAAATGAACACAAATTAAAAATTGTTTTATATTTTTTCTAAGATTATCAGGTTTAATACAGAGTATCGTGTAATTTTAGCAAAACAAATGGCCAAAAGTGGTTTAGAGGAACTGAATACCATGTTGAAAACCATAGTTAGATCTTTGCTTCTCTTGAGCTGCGACATCGATCAAGTCGTAAGGCAGATCTTCGAGCCATTGTTTTTGCAGTTAATCCATTGGTACACGTCTCCTACTCAGTCTTGTGGAATACACACAAGTATCATTATTGAAGCAATGATGGTAAATACTTTTAAAGCAATTAAGACGATTCAAAAAGTACGTTACATAGCACAAAGTTTGATTTAAAACCACTAGCATCGGTGTGAATGGGCAAGTTGGTAGAGGTCGACCTAGGCGAACGTATCTCGATCAGATCGAAATTGTTTTAAAGAAAGGCCAGGTCAAGAATACCAGCAACCGACGAGCATGTATGAAAGCGCTAATGAAAGTAGAAGAAGCGAAAGACGTGTGTAACTTACCCCCTTAGCTGTGTTCCCCGCTAGCTAGTTTTCTCTCAAACAGGTCTCTCCATGTGGTGGTTAATGGAGTTTCATCTGACTCTCTACCAATAAATGCTGGTGTTCCGCAAGGATCAATTCTAGCTCCAACACTATTTCTACTTCACATCAACGACTTGTTGGAGACAACTTCATGTCCAGTACACAGCTTCGCGGATGATAGTACCCTCTATACCGCTTTCTCTTCCAGGGCTCCTATATCTGCCCATGAAACCAGAAATGAATGAGGAAGAAATGTCAACAATATAAATATGGACTCATCTCATCTCGATGCTTGGTATTACTACTAGCAATAACCTTTCTAGGGAAAATCACGTGGTCCATTGCCAAATGTGCATCCCAAAAACTTGGCTTTCTGTTTCGTGCCAAAAGCTATTTCACTTCCAGTAAGCTGCTTATGATCTATAAGGCACAGATCCGAACTGTACTTGAATAGTGTTCCCATATTTGGAGTGCGGCACCTAAACATATCCTGAAACTATTGGATTCCGTCCAAAAAAGGGCAATTCGTCTGGTCGATGATGCCTCGCTTACCAACTCACTCACTTCTTTGGAACACCGTAGAAAAGTTAGCGATTTGTCTCTATTTTATAGATATTTTCATGGGCGATGTTCTATTGAAATATCAACAATCGTTCATCCTTTAGTTGTTTCTTCGAGATTAACCCGTCAAGTTCAGACTTCACACCCCTTCGTGGTCACTTTGGAGACCTGCAGAACATCTCTTTGCAAAGACTCGTTCATGCAACAAACAGCGAAGCTTTGGAACACATTGCCTACGGAGGTGTTCTCCGAGGCATACAACTTCCAGAAATTTAAGGACACCAATTCCTACCTTTTTTCCCTTGGTTCTCACGATGTTCTCTAAGCATTACAGGATATCCCTTTTCGTGGGAACCAGAACATAAAAAAAAAGAATCGTAGCAAGTGGAAAGAAGTGGTCTTTGGCTACCCCTAAGGGAAAAAGGCGTGACTATATGTATGTATGCATCGGTTACAATTTAAATTTTACCAATCCCAACTATACAGAGTGTTTCAGAATAAACTATTGTAAACTGAAGGATACATAACCCATTTTCAAGAAAATCTTGGTAAATAAATTTCCCCCAAAAATTACCTATCTGCAGGATAATAGAGTGAATTTTAGAAATAGTCACTATATTTTCATAAATAATGGTAAAATAATGAATTAATGTTGAACCAACTATTAAAAATTTACATTTAAACCTTGTAATGTTACGATTATCTTTGCTCGAGATGGAAATTGATTGAAAGCTTTCGTTTTTAGGAGGGCATCACTCACCCTACGAATTCCAATTTGAAAGATTTTTCTGGAAAATGCGTCAACGAATTCGTTAAATGGACCATAAAACATCAAAATCTCGAAGTCGAAGTAAGCATTAAGGTTCTGGTAAAAAACATACAATTTTTTAGCTGTCACCCGGATCCAGCGAAAAAATTGGGAGCTGCTTTAATCTTCAACGACATCTACAGAGAATTAAGAGAAGAAGATAGAATTGTCAGCATATTTTGGTTAGAAATTTTACACACGTTCGTTCTCAGTCTCGATTCTGTGTACGTTTTAGAAGAAACAACTGCAGTTACTCAAATAAAACGAGCCTTGAAACATCTTCAAAGGGTTATAATGGAGAAAGCTTCCGTTTTTAGGGAAACTGATAAAAAACGGCGGGTACCTAATGAACTAGAACAAGGTTTACTAACAGACGTCTCGAAATGGTTGTTAAGACAAACTTCTAGCAAAAGCGCCTTTTGCAGAGAAGCCTGTATGGATCTCTTCGTAAATATTACGCCAATGACTACAACGAGAAAATTAAATCTGCACGAGTTTATCGACAAATATCTAGATGTGACAGTTTCGAGTCTATACGATACGAGACTCATTCGATTTTCTTCGCTACGAGAAGAATCCTATATAGACTGCGCCAACTTGTTTAACTATTTACGCAATTTGCTCTGCTGCATAGACGGCTATATATTTATGGTCAAAAATAATTTGGAAACAGTTAGTTTCGATAAAAGTATCTTCACTGAAATCCAAATGTACCTGAAACATTTACAAAACGTCGATTTAAACACCGCTTTAAACTTGATCGAAAATAAAACATGGATTTTTACTACTTTAGATAAAGATGCATTCGTTTCTCTGAAATCCGCGTGCGTTTTGTCTATTTTGAAGTTATTTAACGCAGTAATTCATAATGAGCTTCTTTGCAGTAAAGGAATATCGTTATGGAGCGATCATTTTTGGAGATTAGTAGCTAGTATGATGTTCTCTCCGCAAGATGTGGGTTTTAATGAAATTACCAACTCAGGATACTCTGATATTCTCGTTATATTGCTAAATTCACTACCCGGTAAATTACCGATGAGTCTCGTGAACGCTCTGCAAAAAGTTTTGGAACAAACCATCGACCGCAGCGAGCTTATTCCGATAAATTTAGAGAAAATTATACCGTTAAAGCAAAGGAACGTACTTAAAGGCATCATTTTATTAAAAAATTTCAGCATCGGAAGAGAGATGGCGCTGTATGAATATGCTAACGTCCTGGTGGATAAATTTTTTAAAGATTTTTTTGTTGTAACGGATGGTGATACAATTTTTGTGACCCAGATAAAAGACACAATGTTTAATTACGCTTTGTCGCTGTTCAAGTTCTTTTTAAGCAGCGAAAATGGTTTGGAAAAAATTATTTCGCCGTTACATTCCGACTTGTACGTCCAGAGTAATGATGTAGGAAAAAAAGTTGGTGCCGGGTTATACATTTTGAAAACATTTGATGAAGCTTTCGTTCCGGTGGTTTGTGAAAAATTCGGAGAGTTTTTAAAACATTCTCTAGATCAAAAGAAAACGAGCACGACAGTTGATATGGTTATTTATGTTTTGAGTCGTGTTGTTAAAGAAAAAAAATACAAAAAGTCGTACTCGAAGATTTCAAAGGAATTGTTAGATTGTTGGGATTATCTAATGACGTATTTTACTTCGAGCTGTGATAGCTCGGAGATGTACTTGGAATTTTTAAAATTAATGATGGAAGTTTGCGATTATGCGCTACCCGCTGTTCAGGATTCATTGATAGATTGTTTAGTGAAAGATCAGGGAAACAATCATCTGGAAATATTCGGCTTGATAGTGAAGACAACGGATACTAATATCAATGAAGATCAAAGGTAAGTCGGGCTTAAAATTTTTGTTTGTGGTGCCAAAAGCTATTATTGTTTAAATTTAGCTTTAGCTTACTCAGCATCGTTGGCAAACTGTCTGCAAAGGTATTGATTAAAAGAGTGACGAATGAAACTGATGAGAAGATATGGGATGTGCAAGCGGGATTTAGGAGAGGAATGGGTTGCATGGGATCAGGTCTTTTTTTGGCTTAAAGTCAAAAGGTCTACTGCTCTTTCATAGACTTGGAAAAGACCTATGACAAAGTGGTGAGAAATGAATTGGGTCGACATTGTTTATGTATGGTGTGAGCGGTAAACGGAGCTTACGCAGACTGATTTAACATAGAAACATGAGGTGGTACAGGGTTGTGTGGCTTCGCCATGATTGTTTAATTTATAAATAGACTACTGTTTGAAATATTTGAAAGAGAGTGCGTATGGATTAAGAATGAAAGATTTGATCCACAAATGCCTTCTTTACCACGATCATGAGGTCATATAAGCATCGTCCGAGGAGGAGTTGTAGGCGATGGTTAACATGCATAATGCCCTAAAAATCATAGGAATGAAAGTGAATGTAAGCAAGGCGAAAGTAATGGTTTTTGTCGCATGACCTACTACGATGTGCTGATTGAAGGAGAAAGAGTGCAACAAGTAAATGAGTATGATCTTTATTCAAAGTTACGAGAGACGGAAAGTATGACTGTGATATTGTGCGGATGGTCTTGGTATGGTAATGAATGTTGAGTTTGGCAGAAGAAGCATGAAAGTAAGATCAATGCTGCTGAGATGAGTAGTCTGAGAAGTATAGCTGTAGTGACTTTGATAAAGTGAGAAATAGTGTGAAAATGGAACGCTGTGGTGTAAAAGAAGATGTAGCAACAAAGATAAATAAAGGAATGCTTAGATAGTTTGGACGCGTAGAGGAATTGGATGAAATAAGATTGACGAAACAGATTTATAAGTCGAGTGTGAATGGGCAAGTCGCTAGAGGTCGACCTATCCAAACGTATCTCGATCAGATCGAAATTGTTTTGAAGAAAGACCAGGTACCAGCAACCGACGAGCAATTATGAAAGCGCTAATGAAAGTAGAAGAATCGAAAGACGTGTGTAAGAACCGTGCAAGTGGAAAGAAGTGGTCTATGCCTGTGAGAAAAAGGCCTAACTTAATGTATGTATTTATGTAAAATTAAAGTTCTTAAAAAAATTGATTTAAAAAAAATGATTCTCATGTTTCTATCCAGTTTATCAAAATAAAAAACACTTGTATTAATATATTTTTCTTTTAGTGATGGTCTTAAAGTCTTTCTGACGATTTTGAATGAAAAAATAACATCGCAGACCAAAGATAAGCAAATAATCGCAAACAGTTTCATCAGTTTGCTGAGGTTTTTGCCTGTAGTAAAATCGACGATAATTTTTGAATATTTAGTGGAAACTTACATAAAAACAAATCCCAATACAGAGATACAACCTTTACTAGAACAACTCATAAAAAATCTATCGATTACCGTGCAAGAAACTTTTCTAGAATATGTGTACAATATGGTTCTGAAAGAATCTGAACACAGATACAAAATCGCTACTGACATAATGCCTACAATATTCCAAAACTGCAGCGCCGACATTTTTGAACAGTTTTTTGTAAACAACATTCAGAACATATTAGCACAGTATAAAGAAAATAATTTACAAATATCAACGATTAATTTTTTATTGATAGACATTCTGTTTTTAAGAATTCCAATAGGAACTCCAGAAAGAACGGATTGCGCCATTACTGCAGCATCTGGGAAAACAAAATTGCTTCCGGAGTTACTAGGATGTTGTTTGAATGCTTTTAAGGTTAGGAAATAAAGTACATTTTTTTATCCTATATTATAAATTTATTTACTTTTTGTGTACCAGGTGTGACAATAAAGTTTTAGGACTCTTTATAGATACACTCTCAATTAAAATGCCACTTATATGTCATCTTATTCTTTGAAAAGTAAGCTAAGGTTGCTAAGTTATAACGTTTAAGTGTAGTGCAAGCATCGCGTCGAAAAATACTAAGTAAACAAATCGAGCAGCACGTCAATTTAAATTTCCTGTAAAAATTAATAAAAATCCGTTTGATTAATATCATACGGCGGTATCGGATTAGTCACCGAAGCATCGACTTAACGAGCGCACTGTGTTAAGAGGTACAGTAGTAAATTCCCTTAAGATTTAAACCCAAAAATTTCAGGAGTGGCAGTATTAAGTGCTCGTTGCCAGGTTTCCAAAACAGCCTTATCACTGTAACCATTATATCCAATGTGATTGTCATAATAAGTTTTGCATATTCCCCAAATATACTCAATGGGATTACATTGGCAATGATAAGGCAAAAGTCTTAGCACACGATGTCCATAACTGAGTATAATTTGATCCACTTTGTAAATTTTTTCTCTTTCGTGTCTTTTAGCTATCGATAATAATTCCGGCTTGAAGCAATACTGTGAAAATGAAATATTTCTCGTTCGTTAACTATTCTTTTATTTTCTGTACTGTCCAGGAGTTTGTTGGTTGCTTATTTATAATTTCCGAATGGTACGGAGCATTATCTAATACAATGATAGATGGTTCATGTAACGATGGTAATAGTTTCTCTTTTAACAATTTCAGAAACATCTCTGTATCCATATTGTCATGATAATCGGCCGATTTTGATTTTGACGAAAATAAAAGCTCCGCCCCATCAAAAAAACCATGCTTTCCACTTACATGCACAATAATGTGTCTTTTTCCTTAACCTTTGGTGTGTTTTATAGACTTTATGTTATCGTCCTACCAAATTCTTTTTATTCCACCTGTAGCAAAAATCCAAGTTTCGTCCAGATAAACAAATAAAGAGCATTCTTGTTTACAGTGAGTATAATTTCTCAAAAATTCAATTCTTTTGTGCACGACTATAGATTTTTCACATAAAGCCTTTCGGTTGTCCTCATTTTTAAACATAAACCCTATGTTTCAAAATTCTCCAAAGACTTGTTCTAGAAATTTCAAATACATTTTTTTCTTTTACTTTTTCTAATATTAAATCTAAAGAGACATGTTCTTGTAAGCTTCGGGAAAGTCAACAGACTTTGGATGTCGGCGGGGTTTATATTTTTCAACTTTTTTTTCACTATTTTCATCTTTTACACTTTTTAAAACTGAGGTTAATTTTGTTTCACCAATACCCATCGCATCGCGATATACATACACTACTTGAAATTACAATCGGTACTATACGATTTCAATGTCGGTACCCACTACAATGAGCAGTATTACTAATTACTTTTTTGGAAATCTAACAAAAATAAATTAAGCCAAATTAAAGCTTAATAGCTTAGTTAATTGGTGACATTTGTTTGGATTACTTACCTACCTCTCTTATTATGTACAATAAATAAAGTCATTAAGAACATATTTGGTTGCAAAATCAAGCGTGCTTACAAATAAAAATATTGACCCTTAATTTCCAAACAAGAAGTCCTTTATACAGTAAAATTCGTTACCTACGAAATTTATTTAAAAAAATTAGGGTAATTTACTTTCGTAATTCTTAAATGTACAGTTGATTACTGGTTATCGAGTTTCTAACGATAATCCGAAACCACCGTATATTCGTAAAATATGCTATAAGAAGAGAATTGCGTGTCTTGTTCACCAATTTTTATGTGACACAAGAGGTTTTTGAAAAACTGAGAATCATCGGTGAGATGCATGTATGCGTGTGTAAATAGACAGAGAGAGTATATTAAAGAGTAGCATAATTAGATTGTATTATTTTAAGAATAAATAAGCCTTATCATATTGTCAGACCTCGTATTATTAGGTATCTAACGTTTTAAATTATATTTTTCGGTCAAATGTTTCCAACCTTTATTTGAGGAACTACCACATGTTCCGTATCTATTAGGTTCCTTGTTGTGTGGACATTTTCTTTCTTTCTATTTCCCTTTTTTCTTCAATTTTACCTTCTATTATTAGTTTTAGTAGTTGATACTTTTGATTGTGCATCACATGCCCTAAGTATGCTGTCTTCCTTCTTTTTATTGTGTGCTGTAGTTCTTGTTCTTTATTTGTTCGTCGTAAAACTTAGTTTGTAACTTTTGCTGTCCACAGTGTCTTTAGTACTCTGCGGTACAGCTACATTTCAAATGCTTCTGTTTTGTTCATTGCTGCTGTTTTCAATGCCCATCATCCCATCCCATTGAGGAGAACAGACCATATAATATATGGTGAATCGCATTTTTAGGTTTTGATCGAACTCGATGTTGGAAAATATTTTTCTGAATTTAATAAAAGCGGTACGTGCATTACTATTTGAATGTAAATATGTCAACAGTTCGAATAAAAATTTATCTTTTCTCGATAAAAGGTACAAATCCTAATGGGTCGTATTCACCAACAATTATCATAAATAGTAGTTCTAATATTAATAATAATATTGAACCTCTTCTATTGACATTTAAGTTTTGAAAGTGAATTGAATTTATTTGAAAGTAATAACTACAATAAAATAAGTTTGACGGTAATGCTTTAGAACATGAACGTGAGCGGCCTTTTGCAAAGGACGTAAAATTATTAAGTGATTCAAGTCAAGAGTAAGTTAATTATATTTTTATAATTAAGGTGTGCCTTTATGTGTATACATGAGTGCGTATATATTTTTAATATTATCTGAATATTTTGTTTTTGATTATGCCATATTTATTTCCTTTAATAAACCATCCGTTTATGCAAATTTTCTACATCAAATAGTTTCGATGTTTCACATCTGCCAGACGTCCCGCGACGGCTATTTAATTTTTTTCCAATACCCTTTTAAAATTTATTTCAACCTTACTTATTTTTAGGAACCATTAAAAAGACTTTCGTCAGCAACTACTCTAACCCCCTCCAAACTCTGCGCAGGTGCGGCGCTGATGACTACAGCTTTTTGTGTAATCTCATCGTTTAGTAATTAATAAATCAACAATAATATCCTTGTTATTATCCTTTTCTTGAAGTTTCTTTATAGATATTATTAATAGGTACCCAATTAACCTTTTTATTCATGTCTGTAGATAAATGGAAATAAAGATGAACTTGCAAGGAAATATAAGTGTCATGCTTACAATGCTTCAGTTTCTATAATATGCAATTCTGTGAAAAAACCCGAGTTATACAATAAGTTGTTTGTGCGAGAAGACAATGGTCAAGATATTTTGTGGCATGGAATAGTTAACACAGAAATTAATTATAATTTTTCGAAAGATTTTGATTCCCTGCCCACTAGGAAGAAGGTATTGGTGAATATTAGGGATGAACTTCGGCGTAACAGACTTGGTAGGCAAAATGAGATTTATATTTTATTTTATTATTTAATAACTACCAAGAATTTTTACTTTTTTAGTTGTGACTGGTGTAGGTATTTTAATTCATTAATGTTTTTTTTCCTATCGTCTATTAAGCATTTAATCCTTTTTCATGGCATTCTCTCTAGTTTTAGATCCTTATCATTAGACGTTTTACTCGGTCCTTCTTTACAAATTTTCCCTGTTACTTGTAATGCTTTTAGAAAGCCTGTTTTCAGGAGTATGACAAATGTGTAACTAGTTATCCTGCGAATGTATCATACAAATTTTTCGTACTATATTGTATTGTACCATTTAGATACAACGTCGGAAAGTCTCAAATACATCGAGTCTCAAAGATTATTCAACAGTTCTTTGAGCGAGGACGTGACAAAATTCGATTTTACGAACAGCGTATTACGCACCGAAAGAACAGCAGAAAAGAAAATAGCAGAAAATATTCAAATGCAAAGTGAAATTTACTTAGAAATGACAGAAATTAATAACCACGAATGTATGAGTACTGTTTGCAGCCTAATTCAACACATATTCGACAACGATATTTGTCATTTACCAGTTGAAGGGGAAGATGATGTAAAATTACCAACTTGGATGAGCGGTGAGTAATCAATGTCAAGTAAAGTAAAGGCTTAACACTCTATCTTGTAAAATGGCCTAAGTCTTATGAAAAAAATTTTTTTGACTTATTGTTGTGGTGGCATACCTTTCCTTTTTTTACAGATTTGAGTAATATGGGGCTTATGAGCTAGTAGTCTCTCCACTGTGACCTTGGAAGATTTATTGTGTGTTGTTACGAGGGTTGTAGCTTTTTCCCTCCTATTGTCGAAAACCTTAGCTCTGTCAGACCTTCGCAGTAGCACAGTATATGTGCAGAGGTTTCTTCCATCTTCTTGGCAAAACCTGCATATGATTGTGCGCCTGTCCGATGTTGTTAATTGTTTGTTAAGTCTACAGTGCCCAAACATAATCCTGGTTGTTTACCTATTCAGGCTTAGTAGGTACTCCACGAATTTTGTCGATGGCCCTTTAATGAACTCGAGATTTCTTCTTCATTGGAGCACATCTTTCTCGGGTTAGTGATTTAGCTCCTTCATTGCCATTGTAACCTCTGTGGCCTGACTGTCCAAGTCTTGTAGTGTTACCAAACAATCCCAGACAATTTTGGAGTTTACTTGCCTGGAGCTAATACCAGCTTGGCTAGCATTTCTGCAGCTTTCCCAAGACACATCTGGTTGCAAGACTGACCTGACATAATCATGTAACAGTGACAAATTAAAATGCTCACTAAACAATCTGTAATGGGCAAAATTTCCTTTTTTTGTTACTTGAATAATTATTGGACGGTAACCTAACAGGCTTTCGGCCAATCTCAGCCGAGACACGGGTGTGGTTCGAATATTTGAACTAATGGAATGAAGTGAATTTTAACTTGGGCGCCAAAAATTAATTTGACCCTCTTGCGAAAGCTCCTTTGAACTTTCCTTTCCCCTAAAATTAACCAAAATTTAGGGGAAGAAGTGGTGAAAAAAGAAAATTTTCTCTTTATAAAAATTAATTGATTAATTAAAAAATTTAATTTTGTCTATCTAATCAATGAGTTTTGTTTTTAATGTATATTTAACAAGAAAAAAAAATCATCAGCCCCAGCAAAATATTGAATATCTATAATAAATATTAAAATAGAAATTCCATATAATGGTATAAAAGTAAATAAATTTTCATGCAATAAATTTTATAAAAGTAAATCCAATAATAATTATCAGCTACTGTTGAAAACTTGTCCAAATAATAACAAAAGATGCCAAAAAAAATGAAAATAATGTCCAAACAATGAAAATGTAATTATTGCAAATAATGTATCGTTATATGCTCAAACAATGACGAACTACGCCCAAATAATGAAAAATAATGTAAATAATACCGCATAAAAAAAGTCACAATTGTTCTTCTTGGGAGGAACTCTAATAAAATATTTTAAATCCCTATCACTAATATGGATTAATAATCCCTTTTAGAATTGCGGGGGGGACACCTTCATTATTTTAACACCTAGCTCTTGCCCGCGACTTCTTGAGCGTGGAATTTATTTTTATCTTAATATCTTTAAATTAGGATAATTTTTTTTCTTGATATACGATTTAACATCAAAGAATTTCTTTATAGACCACCATATGCGTTTTAAAAATAAAATGAACCATGACATCTAGTGCATTTTTGAGGAACTAAATTATAAAATGATGCTGGTCAGGTGGATTGTTGTAAAAACTTCTGTAGAGCGTTCTAAAAATAAATGGTGCCATCTATTAATTTTTTTAAGAACTTCGTGCTGTGACGTCTATAAGACTTCGACGATAACAGTTATTATTTGCCTAGTAACTTTTCAGGCTAGAAAGATCTTTAAATGAGAATAATTTTTTTCTAACATTCGATTTAAATGAAATAAAGCCTCTATTCTGCTCCTAGCCAAGCTCTATCTACCTTTAAAAACCGCATTAAAATCCGTTCAGTAATTTCAGATATGTGCCCTGACAAACAGCGGATAGATAAAAAATTAAAAAATGCCTGTTTTATTAACGTGCGAATAGTGAATTTATTTTGAAATCACAATCGGGTACTGTTCACCTGCTATCTATCGACTTGGGACTGCTAGTGAAGTGAAAACTGAAACAATTTGCCGAGACTGCTGGTTTAAATTCCCCGATCAATCATTCTAGTGTTCGTTTAAAACTTTTAGTTAGTATACAAATCGCTATTCTTATAGTTTATTAATTAAATTACTAATAATAGTTTGTCGGTATTCTTTTTTGTAGGAATGAGATCTCTACTTCTAAGTAATACTACGCATAAAAACGTCAAAATTTTCCTGGTAAAAATAATAGATAATATGGTAGACATATTCAGTAACTACGCAAAGTGGTTTTTAGAACCGTTGATTCGATTTGTCGTTGACAATTCCGCCGGTAATACCATAAATTATTTCGTAACGGACGTGGTAAGTAGAAAAATATTATCTTGCGCACTCTTTTTTATGCAACAATTTTTAGCTGGTGATAATATCAAAATGGTCGTCGCTTTTTCCAAATCTCTCTGAAACGGAATCCGAATTGGCTTCGAATCTTTTGAAATTCTTTTTAAAAAATTTGGAGAACGATCGACAAGAGGTTTTTAAATATAACATTGAATTGTTGAAGTTAATGGTCGAGTCTTGGAATCGGCATTTCGAAGTTCCCGTTGATACGATATTCGAATTGTTTTCGACGCAAAACACATCAGAAGTTGCCATTTACGTATCGTCTGTGCTATTAATTAACGGTTTGGATCCTTGGGAAAGAGGAAAAGAACTTCAGTTTTTAGGTAATCGAATCATTTATTCCTTTTGGTTAGATATGTGAGGTTAAACAGGCAATTAGCCTTTTTCTTGGTGAATTTCACCGATTAAAAAAATGATGAAGCCACCAAATATGAAAAGAACAGCTAGGTTTTTTAGTTGTAAATTGATTAAAAAAAACTTTTACTTCTATATGATTTCGATATGTAGAGAGCTAAACCACATCCAATTTAAGTACAAAAAAATCTCCCAACTCACTTTAGAAAGCAGATGCTCTTGTTTTTTTTACTCTGTTGTTTCTTATATATGTGTATCTCTTAAACAAACTTCGCTAAGTGGCCATGGTGGCGCTGATGATTAGATATAACTGCGCTCTGATTGGCCGTGCTGAGCTGCCAGCATTGACGTAGTTAAATCAGAGCGTGGTTAATCATCAGCCTCACCAAGGCTATCCATTTGGAAAAGCCGAGATTGGACTCTTTGCTTCCAAAATTTAGTAAGTTTATATTAAAAACATTAAACGATGCGGGTTTGATTTTCAGACAAGATGTTGGCTCAACTTGACGCGAACAAAAGACAAACTTACAGAGCTTGTGCAGAAACTTTGGGACCTTTATTGCTTAATTTACAGGATCCGGAATATGTGAATAAGGTTAATAGCAAGCTGGAGACTATTCGATTTATCAGTTTTGAAAAGTATGTCGTTTGTCTCGAAGGTGAGATTAATTAAGTAATACTTCTTAATTTAATGATGCAAAAAATACAAATTTTTATTCAAAATTATTTTTGTTAAAATAAACAATGTACCTATTTATTAAAAGAATTTATGAAGGATTTTATAATTTCTATATGACAATTATTGACATGCGTGATTTATCGATAGAAAGGCTTACTACTATTTATAAAAAGTTACAAAGAAATTTTTTAATGACCCTGAGTTCATTGTCATTAAGCTAGGAATACTTGGAATCAATTTTTAATGAAAAAAATATAATAAACGTAGTGTGTAATATCTTAAAATAATGTTTCGTTGAAAAAGTAGCGCAAAAATGATAAAAAAAGTATTGAAAAATACCTTATTGCATGTTAAAATACTGAAAAAGACATTAAAATTGTATGAATTAATGTTAATCAAGAATTGTTTCAGGCATTTCTATAAAGTTCCCGCTTATTGTCAGTATGTACCACGCTGCTCTCTTAATCAGCTCGCTAAACCAAGTACCAGTAGCTCAAAAAATCGTGCACTTAAAAATCATCAACAAGCGCACAGAAATATCTCTGGATATATTAGAGGAAACCAGCGATTTTAAAATAATTAATTGGCAAGAACATATCGAAGATTCAAATCTGGATGTACAAATATTGTCATTAGAAATCGTCAAAAAGTGTCTCAAATATATTGTAAATTATCCGGATTTTAATAAAATCGTGGAGACAATGTTTAGAAATGTTTATCACCCCAACGCGATTTTCAGGTAATTATTTGTTGCTTAAAATTTTATTTATCCTCCCTTTCGAGATGTATTCATCGCTGGATTGAGATAAATTACTAATGAAAGGCACCTTTCTAAAGTCCCCACTCCACCTTCAACAGAAGCGCACTTTTAGTGACAATTTAATATTTTGTAACGGTTACCGAATATTTATCTATCAAAAAATGTATTGGATTAGAAATAAATGGATACTTTTAAGATCATTAAGGGAATAATTTCATAAATTCATCCCAAGCAACCCAATCTTTGACTGTTGCACAAATATTTTCGATAGGATTTTATTCTGGATGGTAGGGAAAATCGCAGGACAGTTTTGACTGCATACATTCGTCTAGAATATATTTTATGAAACGGGTTTGGTGTTCTAATATAATTTTGTATAGTTCCAGTTCCGGCCCCTCATTCATTTTACCATATTCTCCTGTCTAGAGTTAGTTGCTGGCAACTTTTCTGCCATGGCGTTTGTGGCAACTGGCATTATCTATGAGCAAGACGGTGTGTCGAAATTTGGCAAATTTTTTTTTTTTGCTTGAAATTTAGCCAATAGTAATTAACTTTTAATAGACATTTCCTATTTGTTTTTGTTGATTCTAATCGTTATTTGAATATAGTAGAGTGATGTACATTTTAAATATTTTTGGAATCTAGTTTCTTTTTCAGATACATGTTAGTTTCTGTTGTATTATTTTCGTAAAACGTTCGAAAAAAAATGTTAAAGGAGATTTACGAGAATAGTACACGAATTGTTTTCCCTAAAATAGTTAGCGTTCAGTGACAAATGCAAATAAATCGTCAGGCAAAAGCTTATTGTATGACATTAGTGTGTGCCAATTAGCATCAACGATTGAGTTCGTATATGTTGAATTTATTAATTTTTTTTCTTTGAGGTGTGCATGATTTTATAAAAATTGACAAAATTGGGGTAAGAGGTGCGATAAAGTACCTCTTTATATAGGGGTTATCACCGCAAGAAATTATTTGAAGGAAGCGTTGAAAAAATTTTACATCAGGAATTGGGTCACAAAAAACTCTCTACACGTTGGGTTCCTCGAATCCTGAAGCGTGTTCGCCAGGTTGCAGCGGAGACAAATTTGGAGATCATTATCAGGAATCCCGATGAATTTAAACGAAAATTTCTAACGGTCGACGAAACATGGATTCATCACTTTGATCCAGAATCCAAAAAACAAAGCATGTAATGGCGGCATAGTGGTTCCCCTCGCCCTCGAAAATTTCGTGTTGTCCCATCAGCTGGTAAGATCATGTCTACAGTTATTTGGGATTTTTCAGGTGTTATTTTCGTATATTATTTACCGCGTGGGCGCACCATAACAGGTGAATATTATGCGAATTTAATACAAAAAGTACGCGAAGAGGAAAATTGAGTCGAGGTGTGCTCTTCCACAAGGACAACGCTCCGGCTTACTAAAGTTGTGCTGCAATTGCTGCCATTTACAATGCGGGATTTGAACTTTTTGACCAACAGCCTAATTTTATAGATTTGGCTCTCAAGCGACTACAATCTATTCCCAAAATTAAAAGAACATCTTCGTGGAATCTGCTTTGCTGATGATAACGAAGTGATGTCGCCGGTAGATGAATGCAGTCTTGCAAATGAAAAACATAGTAACTAAAAAATGTTGAGTTTTGACCCTGCTAATTTAAAGTTTTATGAAATGTCGGTGTCTATATTTTTTGTTCTTTTTGTTAGGGGTAATTAAAATTGTGGTCAATAACGTAACTTTTAATGCTCTTTTCATGTATTGTGTATAAAAATCAATCATTTTTCACGAAATGTAAAATGTTTAAATTTTTTCAGTTACCATTATTAGGTCTGTCATGTTATTTACAAAATAACAACTTAGCAAGTTGACTTACAGGCACATTTTATTTTATATACACAACAAAAATATAGCAAGTATATTTAAAAAATTTACCATAGTAAGTAAGTGCCATGCATAATATTAGTACGTTGATTTTATAAATAATATTGCATAATCGACAAGTTATTACTCTAGTAAACAAACTTATATTTTTCAAAGATTAAATCCCATTTGTGGTTTTGTTTAACTTGACTTAAAATTTTAGTTTTTTATTTGTTAATTATCTAATTAAGAAAGTAGTTTCAATAACGTGATATAACTGGATTTGCTGTTTCTTTTTTGCGATAAAAATAAAATTTAATGCAGCAAGTATACTACCTTTTTAATTGTTTAAAAATGTACAACGAATATAGCAAATCCAGTTACTATGTTTTTAATTTGTAATTTTGTAAAAAAAAATTTGATGAAAACTTCCTACATTTTTAGTTCATATTTAAAAGAAAGAAAAAATAATATCATGATTTACAAGATTTTGCGATTGTAATAAGAATTTATCCTTTAACAAAATATAGAAATGGTTTAGTATCTCGTCACAATTTATATATTATTTAGCAAGTAGTCTTGTTAAAACCAATCAATTCGTAATTTCAAAACGGAAGCTCCAATCAAAGAACTAAAAATAGTGGTAGATAGATATCAATTAAGCAGTTTGATTGGTTTAAACAGAGCAAAAACATAGTAACTCAACTTACTGTATTTTTCGATTGCACGGCAGAATGGCTGAAGACTCAAAGTTCTGAATTTTTTTCAAAAGGGTTTAAAACACTTCAACACCGATATACCAAGTGTATAAATTTAGTTTCATTCTTCTCATGTGTTTGCTTCTATGTTAGGGATAACAATTCGTGAACTATCCTCATATATTTACTAATGTTTTTATTATTTAAAAATATAATTAATTTTCCAAGCTGAATTTTAAGTAAAACTTTTTGTTCCTTGAGTATTATTTTACATTTTTTTTTATATTGTGACGGAAAAACCCTGTTGAGACGACTATGATAACTCATAGATAAAAACGTCCTACGTACTAATATTTTGGTAGCTTTAACTCTAGAATAGTCAAGATGCATCAATTCTGAACTTTCTGGATTTTTTGCTAATGAAACATAGTCCATTGAGCCGTACTAAGAATATTTTCCACGTTTTTAGAGCCTCTTTGTTCGACCTTGCGATTGCTATCTACAATATAAAGAGGGATGATACAGGAACTTGCAAGGAAATACTAATTTTGGGTTTGGTGGACGCAGATCTAAACAATCAGCAGAAAGTTTCGGATTTCTGGACGGAAAATTCCGTCCTACCGGCTACTGTTATCGACCGATTTTCTTTTTTATTATCCGAATTATACAAAACCAAAATAGAGGATAAGTTGTTAGGTCTCGCTACATACTTTCTCATTCATCTGTTAAGTAACGGCGAGAAGTACGGCATTGAAATCTTCGACCACCCCTTGGAAGATTGCGATTTCGAAGAATACAAGTTGTATACAAATTGGAAGCTGCAGCATCCCTCCGTGGTGCCCATGTTTGCTGAAACATTGGACATCAGTACGATGGAAAGGTAGTTATTATTTTTATATTGATTTGTATTAATAATTAATTAACGTGCTAAATTATTTTCCTTCGTAAAGAATTAATTAAATATTGTGAATTTGATTAGTCTTGGTTTTTTTAGCAGCACACTTTCAAGAGATGGACAAGACGTTTTTGCATTACGACGTACCCAAACTACTTTTCAGTTTGCTCCGACTCAGTCTTTTCAAGAACAACAGCTCTTGAAGTATACTAGTCTGGAAAGCACTTTGGGCGTCGATCTAGATCCAACTTTTAAAGATCCAAACAACGTGGGTATATCACAAAAGTATAAAACGAGTTCTAAAAAACGATTTTTAAAAGATAAGAGTAAAATATCTCAAATGATGGCGCGTTACGAAACATACAAGCAGGTAAAACAATCGCAAGCGAGACAAGAGTCTGTCCATGAAAGAGAGAAAAACGTTATAATTTACAGAAGTTATAGAAAAGGGGATTTTCCTGATATACAAATACCGCTTTCCTCCATATTAAAACCATTGCAAATGCTGGCATTGGTAAGTAACAATAGTGGTTTTATTAAAAAAAATCAAATCAGTAAAGTAATATATTTTTTTATTTAATTTATTGCCTTTTATAATCTACTCAAATATTTATACAGAGTAATTAGTAAATGATGTGTATATATCACTGATGTCACGAGTCAGCTACCATCCACTGATGGTTCACTGGAACTATCTAGCTAGGTCTTCTGGCCATGTTCTTCGGAGTCTTCTTTCATCGTTCGGTTGGTTGAATAGCTCTCTGATGAGCTGATTTCTGTGGTCATTTTGCGCTTCTTATATTTGTTGGCATGGAGATTGATTACTTGCACCTATGGGATTCGGAGGTCGTTGTGTATGATTTGATTTGATACGTACCATGGGGCATTAATTCTTATTGTCTGAGACTGGAAGGTTTGAAGAATTTTTGTATTAGATGGCTTACTGCATTCCCATAGTTCGATTTCATACGTCTAGATTGGCTTTAGGATTGCCTTATATATAATTATTTTGTTTTCAGTTGAAAGTTTTGATTTTTTGTTTATCAGCTAGTCATGCTTTTCAATTTGAGATCTAGGTGACGCATTTTAGCTTTTATGTGGCTTTTCCATGTTAATTTTTGGTCTAGATGAAGCACAAGGTATTTTACTTCGCTTTTAAGTGGTATGAGGGTATTGCCTATGCTCACTTGTGGACATACGGTACGTCTTGTGGTAAATGTTATTTGCGTCGATTTGAGGGGGTTTACTTTTATCTTCCATGTTTCTAGCCAGTTTTCAAGTAAGTTGAGGTGCTGTTGAAGATTGTTTGATGCCATTTCTGGATCTACATCTGAAGACAGGATTATAATATAAACATAGTTTTTAATTTAAAACAAATTTAGCAGGTCAAGGCAGTTTACCCAGTTTTACCGTGTTTATATTAACTTGCTTTTTTATCTGTCTATTTGTTTTTCTTGTCGGCTACACATTTTGTATGTCTGTCTGTATGTTTGTTCAGTACAAATTTTGCAATCGATTTTAAACCAACTTCTCGACATTTAATATATTCGTTTCGACTTTCGCATGATGGAATTCATTTGAAGGTAGGTATAACAGTTGTCTATTTCAAATATGATCAAGTAAAGAGTTAGTGAAATAAACTTGAAATTTGCTGTCATAATATCATCAAGATGTTTAAAATCGATTGCAAAATTTCACACACGCAACACCAAAAAGCAGAAAATAAATATTTAAATTAAAAAAATTACTATTACACTAAATAAAATCTAACCGAATTTATATTGTGTTTTTTTTCCATTTTTTTTTAACGTTGCTCTTTCGTGTTGTGATGTCTATAGGACTTCGACAATAGCAATTATTATTTGTCTCGTAACTTCTGCTTCTTTAAAGGAGAATAACTTTTTTCCAACATCCAATTTTAATGAAATAAAGCCTATATTCTGCTCTATCTACCTGTGAAAACAGAAATAAAATCCGTTTAGTAATTTTTGAGATGTACCCGGACTAACAAAAATACAGACAGACAGTCAAAAAATTGAAAAATGCGTGTTTATGTTTTGGTAACGTGCGAATAATCATGTGAGCTTAGAAAAATTGAAATCGCAGACATACTTCAATTTTATTTATAGGTTATAGATTATTAAGCTTTGCAACCTCCTGAGGCTTCACTTAATCCAAACCATAAATAAGTAACAAAAGTTGTCCAGGAAACTTTTTTGAAATTTTTAACAGTAGTAAAACATGTATTTTTCTAATGAGCAATAATATTAAGCTGGGATTTCTTCCGAATTACGTCAACGGAACTCATGTCCATTGTGTCTCCCGTGATAGCAATTAGAATTGGGGCAGGTCGCCGATCGGTAGTTGCCTCAGTTGCTCGGGCTCGAGTGAAGCTGAGCCCAGAATGGGCAAAGGATTCATTAAATCTGCAAACCACACTTATTATTTTAATGAGAATAGTTAGTTTGCTTAAGTTCCTATAAATAATTTTTTTTATAGTTTTCTTCGAGTAAAGATCGTGTCCACCTTCCAATCGTTACTTTCAAATCATAGTATTTCTTAAATTATATAAAATAACCTTCCAACATTAACAACAGGGTGATACCGTTTGTTTTTAATTTAGTAGAGCTCCTTTTTAATCTATGAAGTCTATTGTTGAATTGTAACACACGGTGATAGATTGTAGGGAAGGTCGTGAAGGCTATGCAGCCTCTCAAGCAGCTCGACCAATCAGATCTTTTGTGCATAACCCATAATCTATTCGAGGCCCGGGATTCGGAGACTTCGTACAAAGTTTATCAGTTTCCTGGGAACTAAGCTTCTGACATCGGAGGGCTTTAGGAAGGCCTCTTGCAGAAAAGCGCTGTGCATTCGCAAAGCAAATGTTCTGCAGTTTCAGCGGTGAAGGAGATGATATTATTTTAAAGCATTAAAATTGTTTGCAATATTCAACACTTCTTTAACTTTAGTATGTAACTTTACCAAATGCTCTTCGGATAAAAAAACCAATTTTATTTTGCTAAATTTTATCCAACGAGTGTGAGTTATTATTTTACTTTAATTTTATTAATTATTTGCAGAATGATGGGGAAATATCTAAAATCCTGTTCCTCGAGATATTCAAGGGTCTGTCCTCGAAAACTGAAAACAATCAACAATTTTTGTTAACTGTGTCCGAGGCCATTAAAAAAATATTTAATACTTCTATTCAGTTTAATCAGTACCTGTTCGGTGCTTTACTAGATATCTTATTGAAAAATAAAGACAAAATGTATATCGATACCAAATTAATTTCTTATGTAGCCCTAGAGAGCAACTTGGTATCGACTGGAGCTCTTTTAATTGAGGAATACATTATATCCGGTATAGAAGGTGATGGTCCGAGCACCAGCAAAAGAACATTTAGAGAAGATAACAAAGAGACCACAAGTTGGGTGAAACTAGCAGAGTAAGTAAAGAATACATCGTGCATAAGTAAAAAAATAACAATACTATTTTTCCAGATTGTACAAAGAAATAGAAGAATGGGACACAGTTAGAGCCATATTCTTAGAAAAAATGGAATGCAAGGACTCTCTCCAAAAAGCAATAATTTACGAATCGCAATGTCTTTATAAGGTTGCAGCTGATTTATACAAAGATCTGATAGTTGCTGATCAATCTCAAAACAGACGAGATTTTTATTACGACTCATATTTCAAATGTTTCGCCAATCTCGGAGAATGGGGAAAAATTCCACACGCAATAGCATCCGTAGTGGAGCATAAAAATATTTGGAAAGGATTATGGCAAGACGAATGGAGCAAACAAAAACTTTTACCGTGGTACATAACTTCTCAAGTGAAAAATCAGTTGTTCACTGAAGAAATCAACACAGAATTTTTGACTGATCTAAACGATTCTCTGATGGATTCGAAGAACGGTGAATATCTAAATCAGCACTTTTCCGAGGAACTGTGTATGTTATGGCTGTGCGAAAAAGACATTCAAACTGCAAATCAGTATTTAAGAAGTTCGGTGAAGAACTTTTTAGAAGACTGGCAGGTTCTGAACCCCATGTTCCAATCGCAGCGGTTCCATAAGTTACTCAAATTACAAAACGTGATAGAGATATCGGATTTTTTAGAAATTTCCAATAGTTTGTCGGACGACATCGATTTACGGGTGAAACGTTTAATCGACAGATGGTTGTTCGACACCAACGAGACGTTCCCGTCTCTTCTTTTAGTCGAAACCAAACTGTTGTACAGGAAGCAATTTATAACCACCCTTTCCGATAAACTTTTAAAATTGCAAGGTGTAGACGAAACACGAAATTTAAGAGAACTAAAGAAATGTAAGATACTGATGGATATCGATTTAATAAATAAAGCGGCCGATTTCGGTAACTTCTTTATGACCAAAAAATACATGAAAGATTACTTGGATAGGGATAATCCTAGATTAAATGTGGCAAAAGGAACTGTTCACGCATTAAAAGCTAGTATGGCCATTGACACACAGCAAAAAATTAATCATTACATTGAAGGCCTTAAAGTGTTTGGTGAGTACCACTTATTTATTTTATCACTCCATTTTAACTTGAGTTAGGTGTATTTAATTATTGCCCAATAAACTGTTTTAGAAAAGATTTTGCTAACTGCAACGGCTGAGTCAGTGATTTTAACATCGAGTGGAAAGTTATTCGACACCGTCATCGACTTAAATAAAATTTTCTCCAACGATAATGCGCTATTTTCGGAAAACCGCCAAAAACTATCGAACTTTATCGAAGGACTCAATGTTTATTCTGATCTAGAAAAGTACGCTTATAACGTTTTTAAATCATCAGCTGAAAAGTGTAATATCGAAACGATGGACTGTGATTCAAGCAATGATCAAAAGGTAGCTCAAAATTGTAATAACCTTTCGGATGCTTACGTAAAACTTGCTCACTATGTAAGAGATCACAGTGATGAAAGCAGACGGGGCGATTTTATTTTGTTCGTATTAAGAGCTATGAAGATGAATTCTTCAGAAGCCAGGCAACTGTTTCCTTGCATTTTAATCGAGAACGATTTAGGCACTACCCACAAGAATTTGTTTATACGGGAGGTAAGTCGCTTTTCTTCGTATATTTTAATATTTTATATTGTTTTATCAAGATAATACTCCATTATTTTTTTTAAATGGTACCTATAATCTTTAAATTTCAAACTATTGGATGCAAAATAAAAATTGGGTTGGGTTTTGAATTGTTTGCCATTTGTTTGAGTAAAATATTTTTTTGTCTATATTACTCTCCATTCACATTTTTAACTCTTAACGTCAAATTATCGTTAGTATTCCATTTTGGATCTTTAACAAAAATACTTCGTCATTTACAACGTATGATATTTATTTATTCTTAGGTCGAAAAAATACCGACTTGGATGTTTTTGGGCTGGATACCTCAGTTGTTGGCAAATGTCGATTCCATGAAATTATTTGCCATTTCAGAGGTGATAAAAAGAATAGCTGAAACTTATCCGCAAGCGATAATGTACCCGTATAGATTAAGTAAAGACAACTACAAATTTAATGATGATGAAGTCACAGCTGAAGCTAAGCTACTTATCAATAGGTAAAAGAAATAATTTCATTGCTAAACTTCAATATTTTCGTCAATAATTTTCTGATTTACGATATTATCAATAATTTTAAAGTGAAGTAGATGATAGGCTCATATTTGAGAGGGTTTTGGGGGTTCCAAACCTCTTTCCTCGAAACAAAGCGCGAATGTAAAGAAAAATACACTGCGCGTCAGAGAAAATGGGCCACCCCAAAATATTTCGAAATTATCCAATTTTTTAAATTTAGCTTATGTTTGTTGTAATAAATGTATTATGTATTTATTCAATAATGCATTTAGCATGTCATAATGTTTATACGGGTTACAAACAGAAAGTAAGCAAAAATTTTAAAATTTATTAGTTTATTAAAAAATAACACATTCAATTGAAACAACAATAAGGCGTATTACCACTTCGATTCTAGATGACACTTTTCACCTCGATTCTAGATGACACTTTTCATGCCAGTGGGCATAGAACGCAGCACATTCTGAATGTTGGCTTGAGGATAATTGATCCATTCCTCAATAAGGGCCAATCGGAGCTCTTCACGTGCTGCTGGAGCAGGTATACGAAATCTTACACGCCTTTTGAGCTGGTCCCAAATATGCTCAATAGGATTTAAATCTGGGCTTTGAGCGGGCCAGTTCATTTTTCTTCTTCTTCTTTAGGTGCCCTGTCCTCCTCGGACGTTGGCAATCATCAGCGCTATCTGAAACTTGTCTACAGCTCGGCGGAACAATGTGGTAGTGCTCACTTCATACCATTGTCTTAAGTTTTTTAGCCAGGATATCTTTCTTCTACCCGGGCCTCTTCGTCCATTCGTTCATTTTTGCAATACCAATTTCTTCAAGGTACTCCGTTACCATTCTTGCCGCGCGTTATCTTGCATTAGCAGAAAACCATTACAAACAAACCCAACATATGGTAGCACATAGTCTTCTAGGATCTCTGCAATATATCGTCGTGCTGTTAGCGCTCCTCTGTCAATCACGATGAGATCCGTGTGCGCCTCAAAAGAAATACCTGCCCAAAAATTACTGTGCCACCCCCATAAGCAACCCTTGGTAACCGAGTACAGGCAGCATACCGTTCTCCGGCTCTTCTATACACATTTCTTCCATATTTACCATAAAGGCACATTCTAGACTCATCCGTGAACAGTACCTTTTTCCAGTCATCAATTGTCCAATTCATGTGTTCACGGGCAAACTCAAGTCTGCGTCTTCTGTGAGCTGCAGTAAGCAATGGTCCTTTAGCTGGACTGCAAGCTGTCAAACCACTTTCTTTTAACCGTCGTCGAACAGTAGACATGCTGACTGCTGTTCTATGAGCTTGCTGAAGGTCTCTTTGGAACATTCTAGCGGTTTGCTTTCGGTCTCGCAGTGCAGCAATCTTGAGAAAGCGATCCTCTCGAGCCGTTGTTTTTCGTTTCGCATCCGTACCGGGCCGTACCATAAGAGCCAGTCTCCAAAAACCGCTGGTGTGTTCTTTGTACTGTTGAACGACTAAAATTCAAAATTCTGCGATAATTTTCATCCATTGATAGGATTTAAAATTAACTTTATGAAGGCTACTTTATTACAAAGATACGTCTCAAACTTTAAACCACCATAAATGTTACAAAGAAAACTCTTTATAATCCACTATAAACTTACATGCAGTTGTCGAAATTTTCAATCAGGCGATCGGTGCTTGACAAGTAATTTACTGTTCTATCGTTTCCAAGGTTCCGAAAATTTGTTCATCCTCTGTACAGGGTCGGTATGCCTTCTCACTATACATACTAATCCATTTCACTTAATTAAAAAATAAGCAAAAATTGCTAATTTCACAAATTTTTGAGGTGGCCTGTTTTCTCTGACGCGCAGTGTATATCTTCCACTTATCTGTTCAAAAAATTATCAAATTAGCCATCAGTACAGTAACGAAAGTTTTTTTATCGTGACGAACTCTTGCAAGGTGAACACAATATTTATTCAAAGAAAAACTACAAGAGACTAACTAAAAATTATTTTTACAGGAAGTTATCTAACTAATTATTTATATAAAAATATTAAGTATGACTTGCAGATGTTGTAAAGGATTTCAATAAGTCCTTTGCCATTGTACATATTTTATTACTGTGGTAAAAATTTCAAAAGAAAATTTCATGGAGAATTTTTTTTACTCTTTAGGTTTGGATTAAGTGGAGTAAACATACCACCAACAATATTCCTAATAGTTTATTTTTTGTTTATTGTTTTATAAAATTATTTATTTATAAAATAAATAAAAGAAACCTTATCTCTCTTATTATAAAAAAAAAGTTTTATGTCATTGGGATATTTTGTCATTGCGTTATTTTAATTTGTTGTTTGTTTGATACAATGACAAAAACAAACAATTGGTGGTGCTTGCGAGCGAAGTGAGGGCCTTGCATCCTTGTCTAATTTTAAAAATAATTTATCATAATAATAACCCATTATTTTTTGTTGTTTATCCTTCATAAAGCAACTTAAGATCTCTGTGATGTTAATTTTAATGTTCCTATATTGGAAAATGTATTTAATAAACAAAAATTAAACTATTATTGAAAGTTATTTTTTTTGAAAGTGGATGGTAAAAATGTGTTTTATGTTAAGCCTGTACCACCCTGTAAAGAGACGATAATAAATAGTTTGTAATCTGAAATGATATCCGAATTGGTAAAAAATTGTTCCAAGCTATCGCGAATAAGGCTCCTTTTTATTGTGCGATTTTATCAGATAGCCAAGCAGCACTAAAAGCTCTAAAGTTGTCATACACTTGTGAGTCTAAGCTGACTTGGGACTGTAAACAATCTCTGAGACAACTGGCAGCAAACAATCAGGTTACTCTGATGTGGGTACCAGGTCACAAGGGAGTTAAAGGGCAACGAGAAATCAGACTGCCTTGCCAAGAAAGAGGCAAATACATAATTTTCCGGCCCAGAACCCTTCGGTGGACTCTCCAAAGCCCACTTGAAAGAAGAGGTTCGACTTGGGAAACAGATAAAATGAAATCTCACTGGCATAAAGTGCCAGGACAAAGACAAGCGAAAAGGCTAGTAAGCCTTTCGCCAAGGAAAGCTAAACAGCTTCTCAAGTTGGACAAGAAAGACTTGAAACTGGTGGCTCCTCACTGGACACTGCCCTCTGAGGTATCACCTGAAAAAGATGGGCAAAACAGAGAGTGATAGTTGCCGCTACTGCGAGAACTTCGCTGAAAGTGCAGAATATTTGCTTTGCAAATGCCCAGCGCTTTTTTGCAATAGGCTCAAGTTTCTAGAAGGGGCCTTCCTAAAGCCCTCCAATGTCAGGAACTTAGCACCCAGGAAACAGATAAACTTTGTACGAAGTCTCGGAATCCCAGACCTCGAATAGATTAAGTGATATGCACAAAAGATCTGATAGGTCGAAGTGCTTGAGAGGCAGCATAGCCTTCACGACCCCCCTCCCTACAATTTACAATCTACATCTATTGTGAGTTCTATTTTTAATTTAATTGTGTTTCAGATTGGATGAGTTACTGCTGAAAGACGAAAAAATAAACACGTTCTTGAAAGCTCTATCGTACATTAGTGTTCCAGCAAATATTCTCAAGTATCATTTGAACAAACTTCTCAAACAGGAGAATCAAAATGACATCGAAACTTATTTACAGTTTTTAAAAGATGAAATTTTTGATCAGAATTGCGACTCGAAAAACATTAACTATATGCAAGGCAATGCGTTTATAGAAATCAAGAAGTTAAGGAAAGAATTTTCCAAAATGTCAGGTAAAGTTGTTCCTTTGAGTTCTTTTCTAAAATCGTTAAAGCTTCCTTTAAACATTGTGTCTTCCGTTATTTTTATTGGAAGGTATTTTGGCAAATTAAAGTAAAGTCGAATAAAGATTAAAGTGAAAAAATAAATTTTATATTGAGTGTATATATTTTTAATAATGCAAAGCGCTTTTGACATTTGTCATCTTCAGGGCTTCCTACAAGTAAATACTCAAGGTAAATTGAATGAAATTATTTATGCGTAAAAATAGGTTATGAAATTTGATAATTGTACGGTACTTCTTGTTTCTGACCTGTAAGTACTCAATATCTATTTTTAAATTTTATGACCTATTTTTTACATTTTCACAATATTATTCAATTTAACTTGAGTATTTACTTATAGAAAGTACTGATGATGACGAAAGTCGCATTTTCATTTCTTTTTTTATTCTATAATGTATTCAGCTTACTACGTTTAAATAAAGATTAAATATTTTATTTGCGATTATTCAGGTAAAAGTTTAATGTCGTAGATATCTTATCCTATCTTTTACACTTACTCTACAATTTTTTAACATGTGGTTGCTTGAAATAAATTCCACAGTAGTCGATGCGAGCTTTTAACTTATTTTCGCAGATTAGAATAAAAAAAAAAATATTTACTATTTTTTCATTAGGTTTGACGACTAATAAACTTGAAAACTTTGCTAAAACATTGGATGTACAGTTAAAATATATATTAGCTCACGGCAAAAATTCCACGTTACTTAAAGATTATTCTCCCTGGCTGGCTAATTTTTCTGCCAACAAATTGAACGTAGAATTAGAAGTACCAGGGCAATACGAGGGTCATAAATTACCGCTACCCCAACATCACGTAAAGATATCCGGATTTTACCCTGAAGTAAGTAGTTATTGTAGAACTGTTAATTTTTACAAACTAATATGTAGTCGGCCAATCGTTTTTTTAGGTAGATATAATTTAAATGTATCCCAAAGAGTATATCTAGCATAACGTATAGAATAAACAAAAAAAAACAGTTACAATCATAATAAACAGTATTGCCGTAGCAAAACTAACTTTTCCAAACATAGGGCTCTCTTTTCTATTTAATATAGTTACGGTTCGAAAAAAAAAACCTGAAGTTTCATCGCACTAGCTCTCCTTCTGAAGTTATTGTGCGAAAAGTACAAAATACAGTAAATTTGAGGATCACCTTGTACGGCAGCTACCTAGAGGAATGGAGTTCAACTGACAGTTTGAATTGGTGTTTGATTTATCAAAACTGGACAATGAAATATTGGAATGTCTTATTTTCAAATGAAACTTGATTTAATTTTGCCAGGCAACTAGCAAATTCGAATTCTGAGAAGACG
This sequence comes from Agelastica alni, assembly GCA_950111635.1. Lineage (NCBI taxonomy): Eukaryota > Metazoa > Arthropoda > Insecta > Coleoptera > Chrysomelidae > Agelastica > Agelastica alni. The sequence goes on from OX467709.1 coordinate 41,618,175, forward strand.
TGTGACACGAACTAGGCTCGAAGCTGCTGGACCTGTCTCTAAATATAAAAGTGAAACTATAATATTCTGGAGAGGTATCTTAATTGGCGAAAAAACGACTATAATTTTTAAATGACCAACATTGACTAGTCAAAGATATGTGGGTTTCAGAACTAGAGCCCCTAGTGAAAAGCTGGAGAGACGCTTTCGGTTGAAATGTTATATTTATGGATGATAATGCACCACATAAAAGCAGAGCTTCCACTAATTTTTTATAAACGGAAGGCGTAAGTATTTTGAAGTGGCCTAGTTGTTTACCTGATCTGAGTCCAATAGAATACTTTGGTATACTATAAAAAGAAAGATTAAGCTCGTCGTCATAATAACCCAGATAATGCAAATTCAAGCAGTTTTGTAGGAATGGCAGAATTTACCCCAAGCGAAAATTATTAACTTTATAAGCATGTTCAGTCAAATTCGTGCTTGTATTGTGGCTAGAAGTTGCAATACTGATGATTGAATTAACAAAATTTTATTTTTCTTTCTTAAAGTACAACATACATTACAGTATTTGTTTAGGAAAACGACAATTGTGCTTCTGTTTGGTATTGTAAGTTTTGTTAATATTTTTTTTAATATAATTTATTTTAATAGACTAAAATTCATTGTCCAATAACTTATTTCTTTCTTAATGTGTTCGAACAAGAGATAATAGCTGAATCCATAAAAGTTTGATTGTGTATAGGTGGAAATATTTTGTAAGACAATCTTTCTAATTATATTGTAAGAGAATAAACTAATTTTTAATTTAATTTGATATCTAAACAAAATTAAAGCAAACTATTTTTTTCACAAATAAAATTAAAAGAAAATAGTTTTATTTTGTATTGTGTGCAATATTTAAAAAAAACATGGGGGATGTTGGTCATGACGCATGTGCAAAGATATGTTGGACCACCTGAGATATTATTTTTTTCACAACGTGTTGTTTTTAAATAATAGGTTTTGCTAACAAATACAAAGTCGATTACCGCTAGCGTTGTTTTTAGGTTAAAATTATGGAATCATTGCGAAAACCAATGAAAATAACTATTCTCGGTCTGGACACGAAGGAATATCCGTTTTTGATTAAATTCGGCGAAGATATCAGACAAGATCAAAGGATTGAACAACTCTTTAATCTGATAAATAATATTTTAAAAAGTGACCCTTCTTGTGCCAACAATGGTTTGGATATTTTAACATACCAGGTAAAATTTACAAAATCATTATTTGAACCTTTTGCTATTAACGCATTTATTTAAAAAAAAAATATGTTTAGCATGGATCAAAAAAATTTATTTTTTTGTTCTGCTGCTTAGTTTAATAATAACTAATCTAAAGTCTTTAAATTCATTTAAACTACTACAAACATACTTAAATGTAATTATTAAATAAGCATATTTTGTAACTTAATAATGAATAGAACTTGTGGCTTAAATGCCGTTTAGTTATTACATTAAATCGCCGATTTCATCTTACAATTCAAATATATTGTGAACTTGGTCATAATTATATTCATTACTTTTTGTTGAGAAGGTTACTTTATACACTGTGTTCATTTGAAAAGGACCCACCCTTAATATTTCAGAAATATGACATATTAGAAAGTAATGCCGAAACACGTTAACTTTTAACTTGTTGGCGATCTTTTTAGTGCTAATGTCATAAATGTCAGATTTACCCCATACCTACTGGTGACACCCCTTAAAAATTTTTAAATGGCGTTAGGTATAAAGTCATACTTCATTTAAAAGGTCTAGTAAATCCCTATTTAATCATATTGTTTTGCACTTGATACCAGCCTTCCATTGTTATTTAATCGTTGTTTAAAATTGGTTCTCTTCAAACTTTTCATATGCCCCGGTATTATGTTGACAACTCAAAAAGTCGTTGTAATAATGAGAAAAACAAAATAATTAATGACAATTAAAAAAATCATAGTGATAATTACAATAACAGGATACAGTTTGGTATGGCAAATGAAAAGTTTAAAAAAAGCCAATTTTAAAACAACGATTAAATAACAATGGAAGGCTGGTATCAAGTGCAAAACAATATGATTAAATAGAGATTTACCAAACCTTTTAAATGAGGTATGACTTGTTACCTAACACCATTTGAAAAAATTTAAGCGGTATCTCCAGAAGGGAAGCGGTGAAAGTTTATGGCATTAGCGCTAAAAAGTGTCTCCCTCAAGTTAAAAGTTGACGTGTTTCGGCATTTCTTTCTAATATGTCACATTTCTAAAATATTAAGTGGGTGGGTCCTTTTCAAATAAACACAGTGTATAAATTAAGAAATACTACATAGAGATATACTACAAGAGACTAATGGGAAAGACCACTCAGTGATGAAACCATTCCAAACCTCTTTTAATTGATAAATAATGATGCTGGTTCAGTGTACAAACAATATTATGATTTAAAATCTAAGCAAATGGATTCTTTAGCGTTTTGAAATCAGTATATTAATTTAAAATTAAAAAATGTCAGAATCAGGTGGGCGGTGCTATGACGTAATAGTCCCTAACATTATTTGTCTCTGTCTGACAAACACGGAACCTCAGGACCACGGATATACATGGATTTAGGATTTAGAAACACGCACTTACGATTGGTCAGCTCAAGGTCGATAGAAGTGTATATAGGGACTAGCACGTCACACTGCATTACACCAATGAGAGCAACCTATACAAATGGCGCATAAACGTTTATATTTGAAATGTAATTCATGCTACAGAACAAATAAAAAATATAAAATTACGTTATAGTTGAAGGTTACGATTATGCTGTTTTCAAATTTTAGTGGTCTGCCCCATTAAAAATTATTTTCAGGAACTTATTTTTACTATTCTTATAAAAATATTAAATGTGGCTTGCAGATGTTGTGAAGGATTTCAATAAATCTGTCGCTCTTAAAAAAATATACATTTTCTATGTTACAAAATTTAAAAGGTTTGGATTAAGTGAAGTGTTAAAACATCTTTTAGACACACATAATATTCCCAATAATTTTAATTTGTTAAACATAAATATAATAATCCTTTTTTTTTCGATTTTTTCATGCAAACATTTTATTTTGGATTCATGTTAGATTATACCGTTAACGTCAAGTTTGGGTCTAATACAATGGATAAACGACACTCAACCTCTGTCTGATTTTATTGAAAAATCATTAAGTAATAAAAGAGAAAAAGTAGATGAATTGTTTAAAAAACAAAAACGAGAGTATCATAGAAACCTAAACATATCTGAAAACCAAAAAAATTATTTGCAAGCGTATGGATCAGCCGCTGAGAAGATCAGAAAGGAGAGATTAACTGTGAATTTTATGGGTTTAGTTAAGAAAATTCCATGGGATGTACTAAGGTATATTGTAATCTATTGTAATCACAAGTCGTTTTACTGATAATACTGTTGAGTTTCTTTTATTAATATGCTTTTAATATTAGTATAAAATTTACACAAAGCGTAATCTAAATTTTTTTGAGTAATTTTGACGAAACGTTTTCAGAAGCTCGTTTTGGATGCTAAGCACTAGTACGGAAAACTACATAGCGTTACGCAACAACTTCATAAAAACCTACTCAACAATGTGCGCTGCGCACTGGATCCTAGGCATAGGCGATCGTCATTTAGTGAACAGCCTAATCAACTTAAGAAACGGTAAAGTTCTAGGAATAGATTTTGGTCACGCATTTGGTACCTCCACCCAAATTTTGGAAGTGCCCGAATTAGTGCCATTCCGACTCACACCTCATATAATCTCGCTCATGGAACCGTTGAAAGAGAAAGGGTCGTTTAGAGAAAATATGATCCATTGTTTACGGTGTTTAAGAGAGAGTAGCTCACCCCTGCTGGCTGCAATGAACGTGTTCATACAAGAACCTTCCATAGACTGGTGCGAAAGGTCCGGAAATGAAGATTGGTACCCACTGGTGAAGATCGAGCAGGCCAGGAAGAAACTCAAAGGTGCCAATTCAGTAGATGTTACCGCAGAAGAATTAAATGCTAACGCTAAAATTAAGAGATTTAAAAATGCTTACGTTAAAATCGTTAATGGGGAAGAAAGTGAGAATTTTCGAGCTAAATTAATCGGTAGAGGGGATTTGAGTGTAGAAGACCAAGTGGATTGTTTAATAGATCACGCTACAGATTATAATTTGTTGGGAAGGATGTGGGTTGGATGGTTACCGTGGGTTTAGATCAATTAGAGAAAACGGAGATGTCTACATTACTAATTTATGACTAATGTATGCGGATATTTATCGTCTTATTTTCAGTGCTTTAATAGAAATTTAACAGATAGGACTAGTATCTTAAATTATCTTCTATATTGAGCAAAAGATAACGTTTATTACATAATATATAATTTTTGTTTTGTGTACTGGTAAAGTGTATTTTTATATGATATGTGTTAATAAAAACAAGTTAGAGGTAAAGTTTAACGTTTTTTTTTGGTATTAACCACACATTTTAAAGATTGAAAAAAAGTTAACCAGTTAAACAGTTTTTAGAAGCTTCTTCTTCTTCTACTGGTTTAAGATCATTTGATCTGTTAATTCCGGGCTTGCCGTCGTAGCATTTCCTGTGATGTGGACTGCCAGATGTCTCTCCATATTTTTGGTAGTCTTCCTAATGAACGATTTCCTGCTGGTTTTCCTTTTAGTGTTATGAGTGGTAGTCTATCTTCGATTATCCTTTTGATATGGTTATACCATTCTCTTCTTCTTTGTATCCCCTATCTTATTATGTTCTGTATGCCGCATTGTTCTCTTATATTTGTTTATTACGTGGTCGCTTTTAGTTTTGCCAGCTATTGTTCTTAGTACCTTTATTCCACACATAACATGCTTTCGGTTTTGTTATTGTCTACTCGTGTATCTATTGCGGTATCTTTTCCGGTATTTTTGCCTGGTAGAAAAAAAGGACCCACCAGTCGGTCACCAGCCCATACATTTTCCGATTGCTGTGTATGCACCTCGTGAAAAACTCTTGGGTTTGAATCGGACCAATAGCGGCAATTGTGGCGATTTACCGTCCCGTGAAAGAAAAAACTAGGTACTAGGTACTAAATTTATACCATTGGCTTACTTAACTCGAACGAATGCCATTTTTACCGTTCGTGATTGTTTGCAGATAAGTTTCACATTTAAAATCCAATTTCTCAATAAGTAATGGGCGGAATTTTAAAATTTAAAGACTGTTGTATAGAAAATTATAAGAGCTTTTGAAAGATATCTTATTCGACCCCCAATGCCATTTAAAAATTTTGGGGTAATTCTTACCCTCGCTTGGGGTTGAAAGTAGTGGAGTCAAAAATACCGGAAAAGAGTGTCCCCCTTTAATACAAAAAACCGACGGGTCTGAACGTTTTTCTAAAATGTTGGCTCTGTTTCGTTTTCGTTTGGCCACACTGTTTATCGTCATAACGCAATCCATCGTCGAGAACGATCTCGATCACATTTAGATATCGTCACCAGTTATTCAAATAAATCGAAGCATCGTGTACATTGTATTTTTAATAAATTATTAAATCACAACAGTTAACTAGTCTTCGTTAACGTTTATTTAAAATTATTTTTATCCAATCAAGTGCTAAACCAAGAACAACAAACACTCAAATAACCTCGTTTGAAGCTACACTTTTTATGAGTAGTGGTTTTTTAAGTACAATTAAAAATCAGCTTTTATATTGCTATGCTTATTAATTAAGAATTATAATAAAACTGTTGAAAGATTTCATAAAACAAGAGGTTTAATAAAAACGTTTTTTGGAAATAACGAAGCAAACTTACTCAAAACGCTTTAATGTTAAATAAATAATCATAGACCGGTTGAAGGGAAATTTATTACCTATTTATTACCCATTTATCCCTCATTCAAAAAATAAACACTATAATCTAGCAAAAATTAATTGCCTAAAAATGATGTGAGTAAAAAATTTAATACGATCGGTCGGTAGTTATTTTAAAATAAAATGATCAAAGAATAGCTTTATTTCTTTTTCGTGTAGCGGATTTCTTGGCAAAATTTTTTTGAAATTCGTGAAAATTCCACCCCCGCTCCTGGACGCTGGTAATATTGAAGCGACGAGGAAATTCTCAGTTCGTTTGGTGTTGTGAGAGAGACAGGAAGAAATCGGTGAGTATTTTCCGTTGTCATTTAATAATTTAAATCATGCGCAATTTTTTGGATTCAGTAATTAAAATAATAATTTTTTCTCGATAATTTTAATTTTTAAATAAAAACAACATCGTGAACAATAATTTTTTCGAAATAAACTGTTTATAAGTTGAACATATTTATGAATTTTGAATAACAAAAAAATTTAATAAAAATCTTTTTTTTACTTCTTAGAACCATGTTAAATTATCTTGTTTCATATTTTTATTATACTTCTTAAATAATTACATTTTTTTCGATGATTAAATAAATAAATTATTAAGAAAAACAATTAAGTGGGATATGAAAGAGTTTTTTATGAAATGAATAATGCTAATCTCAAATCATTTTCTAATCTACTTTTTGGTTAGCACAAATATATTTTTATAATTTAAATTTTAACAATAAAATGTTTACATCAATAAATGTAAAAAATACTCTATACTATGTTTAGAAAATTTTCCTAAATTAATAATTAATTTGGAGGGTAGTAAGCACATAAGGGCAAAGTCGTGTGGTACACGACGGCGCCGAAAAGCCCTAAGACTCAAAAGTAAAAAAAAGATAAAGCAACAAACAACATTGTCTCACTCTAATAATTTCGCGGTTTTATGGAATATCGATAAATTTAAAAATTATTTTAAAAAAGAACAATTAGAATTATGTCAAAAAGTTGAAAATTTAGTACATGACAAAACTCGCAATGAAGAGACATAACTGCCGTGGAACTTGTTAAAGAATTGCAATATTTACAAAATGATGATGAAAAAGTTATTACGTCTCCAGAAGAAACTTTAAATTATATAACAATTAACAACTTAGTGGATTCTTTTCCTAATACGAGCATAATACTTCGTATTTTATTAACTACGCCGGTTTCGGTTGTTAGCGCAGGATTATTTTTTTAAAACTCAAAATAATAAAAAGTTATTTAAGATCGACCATGGGGCCGAACCGACCAAGTAATCTTGCTATCATTTCAATAAAATCGGACCAGCTAAAAGAATTAGGCACCGAAGATTTAATTAAACAATTTGCAAAAATTAAAGCACGAAAAGCTCGATTCACGTAGCTAAAATATTAATAACAATACCTAATACACGGATATTAACCTTTAAAAGGTGACATGTTGCATTATTAAAATAATAAATACATTGTTTTGTTTTTATTTGTCGATCAGTTTCGTCCTGTGATATATAAACGAGTATTTTTAATGTTTTAAATATTTTTTTTATTTCTTGTGCTTTTGTATCACATATAACATTTACAACTAAAATACAAAAATTTGAGTTGTGATTAACCCGTATCTGTACTCACATATGAACGTAATACAAATTTTGGGCGCTATTTTCAATTTGCACAAGGGCGCCAAAAGTGCTAGGCGCGGGCCTGGTAATAAGAGAAAATTACTGGAAGCCCGTGATGCCTTTACTTTTGATATTGATAATAATAAATTGATTATTTTTTATGAAATGTTATTTTTAATGTACGCTAAAAATAAATGAATTTCGCACTATTGAAAATAACTTTGCATATCCACTATATTTTTTCTACGTCTTACAATTAGTCATGAGATCCTGGTACCAAAAATAAACCTAGCGGGAGAATCAGTCATATTGTTAATACATTTTTTATTATTATTTATTCACTTTTTACATTGTTATTTCAAAATAAACATAAGTTTGATTTTATAAAATAGCATCTTAGAGAATGGATGTTTTTTTGCAAATGAAAATATTTTCTTAGAATAGATATGATAAACACTGTCGAGCTGGAACATGTTGCGTTTATCATAAAGTTTTATTAATAAAACGTGAGTATATCGGTAAAAATATTCCTAAAAGCTTTTACTGCCATTCCATAACTCATTGATCTTAATTGCTTTGAAAAGATTATGTTTCGTAGTAAATTATTTAAAAATATCTGCTATCAAATTTGTAGTAATATTTATTTGAAATTAAATAAAATAGTTAAAAATCTAGGAGATAATATGACTTAATACGTACAAGTGGATTGAAATCAAATAATGTTTAAAAATATGTTCATTGACTGCAAAAATATGAAGTTACAAGCCACTGGAAAATAAATAAAATAAGATTTTATGTAAAAATACGATTGTAATAATTTGACCACTTGATTTAAAAAAAATGTTCAATATTTTATTAAAAAAATAATACAAAAAAAATAATTTGTTTTTAGCAACATTTGATAAAAATAAACTTTTCTTGATTTACTTCTTGATTCTTTTGCTTTACATCAAAGACTAAAATAGTCATTTTATTCGCGAAACTCAAGCCCCTCAGAAATGTGATAAGAAGATATTTTGTAAAAATTTGATCTTACTTTCTTTTATTAAAAAAATACTAGGAAACCATTTGTTTTAAACAACACTGATTAAAATACACTTTTCACGATTTACTTCATGCTTTCAATTTCCATCGAAAGTTGAAATGGTCATTTCCTTCATGGAACTTGTACATTAAATTAAAGCATGAAATAATTAATTGTATTTGTGATTTTTGTAAAAACGCCCTTGACTTATTTTTAAAAGTTGTCCATTCACGAAACATTATGAATGACAATTGTGATTCCAACAAATGAAACGAGCCGTATTATTTACATTACATGAATTGCAACCTATAAATACCTATCAGATTTAAAAAGGAATTCCATTGTGATTACCCACACGATTGCCAGCACTAATGTTGCTGATGTGAAATAGTTTTTAGTGTAAAAAAAGTTGCGAAGGTTAAGATATTTTTTATGAATGATTTAGAAAATGTTACCAAAATGTTGCCAACATTCGAAGGGTTAATTCGTTCCTAGAATGACCGAAATAAAAAATAATTGCAATTATTTAACACGGGGACGTTAGTTTTACATAGGTACAGCGTCATCCAAAACCTACAGCTTCGTAATTTCAGATTTTTAACATAACTGTATCCACCATTATTTTTATCAAAACTTTTTGCACCACACCCTGTACAGTCATGTCTTTTTCTTGTAGGGGTAGGCAGAGACCACTTCTTTCCACCTGCTACAATTCTTGCACACGTCTTTCGCTTCTTCTACGGTTCTTTTACACGTCTTTCGTTTTTTCTACTTTCATCAGCGCTTTCATACATGCTCGTCGGTCTCTGGTACTCTTGACCTTGCCTCTCTTCAAAACAATTTCGATCTGATCGAGATACATTCGCCTAGGTCGACCTTTACCGACTTGTCCATTCACACTCGCCTTATAAATCTTTTTCTTCACTCTTTTTTTATCCATCCTCTCTACGTATCCGATATCTAAGCAATGCTTCATCTATCTTTGTCACTACATCTTTACAACAAAGCGTTCCCTTATCACACTATTCTTCACTTTATCCATCTCACTCCAGCTATACAAACATTTACTACCATACTCTGGTAAACTTTGAATCCAAGTATACAAACTCATTCACTTTTGTCTTTCTTGCATTCGTTTTTATCCTTTGATTTTTAGTGCCAGCAACTATCACCCTTTTTTGAAAATCACCCAAGAAAACATCGAATTTTGATTCGCCGTTAAAGATAACATTACTTCATATTTCCATTGTCCAGGATTTTTGAAGTGAAAACCTCAGATGATCCCAACATGACCTGATCATCGACGTAAAGGAGGCATTTGACGATCAAACCATACGCACTAAACAACTGCAGGTGGTACCATACATAAGTGAGGGGACCAGCACTTCACTATGCACAGCCAGTTGTGCTTTTTTGACACGTTCTGGATAAGAAAACGCTGTGGTGTAAAAGAAGATGTGGTCACAAAGATAGATAAAGGAATGCTTAGATGGTTTGGACACGTAGAAAGGATGTATGAAGGAAGATTGACGAAACAAATTTATAAGGCGAGTGTGAATGGGCAAATCGGTAGAGGTCGACCTCGGAGAACATATCTCGATCAGATCAACATTGTTTTGAAGAAAGGCCAGCTGTCAAGAGTACCAACAACCGAAGAGCATGTATGAGAGCACTGATGAAAGTAGAGGAAGCAAAAGATGTGTGTACGAACCGTAGCGGAAGTGGAAGGAAGTGGTCTCTGCCTACCCCTATGGGAAAAAGGCTTGACTTTATGTATGTATGTATGTATGGATGCTCATAAAGTTATGCAACGCCACATTCATCTATTTTCCTGTCAACACCCTTCACAGTCTTACTTTCCGTCATACTTTCATCTTGCTTCTTTCTTTTTCAAGAACGATTACTTTCGTCTTGCTTTTTTTTCCAAAACCATTACTTTTGTCTTGCTTACATTCACTTTCATCACTTTGATTTTTAGGGCATCAAGCTTATTATTAACCATCGCCTGCAACTTCTCCTCAGATGATGCTAATATGACCTGATCATCGGCGTAAAGGACAGAATAGACCATTGGGCTCTTGACAGAGCATTGTAGACTCAGCAAACGCATGAACAACACCGAACCAGCATACACGACCAACAAGATGAAAAACCTGTGCACACATATACTCTGCAACTGCCAAGGTCTGACAATGCTAAGGTTTTCGACGATAGTAGAGGAAAAACCACAACCCTCTAGTAATAAGGGTCTAGACGGGGAACTCTAACACTGAAACATTACAAAAAGTCACACACAGCAAATCTACAAAGTTTGCAGTCTCCTAACCTGTAAGCCCCACAAAAATATAATCTTTAATCTAAGAGTTCCCCGGTTACAATATGAGCACACCGCGTTGGTCGACTGCAGTGAGCTGAAGAGCAAAGTCAGTTACCTAAAGGATTTTGGAATTCATGTTTTCTGATGAATTTAATCAGAGCTGCCCTACTTTCCAATGCTCACTCTTTTAGTGGGGCAACGCCTTGTTGTAGGCAGAAATCATATCTGATGGACGTACTAAATTAGTTCACGTTGAAGGGACAACGATTGAATGGTAAAAGGATATTAAAGAAGTTTTACGTTAGGCGCTGAAAAGAGGCGTACTAGAGAGCAGTGAATGACAACCTTGAAATTGAGGATATCAATCGCTTAAACTAACCTGTATTGTTTGCATGTTTGGAATATGTTGAGAGCAATTCGTACTCGTAGAAATCCTCTCAGGTCTCTCCCAGAACTTACATACATACATATTGTTACGTCTTTTTCCCGTAGTGGCAGGGAAAGACCACATGTTATGGTTCTTACACACGTCTTTTGCTTCTTCTACTTTCATCATCGCTTTAACACATGCTCGTTGATTGCTGGTACCCTTGACCTGGCGTTTCTTATCTCACTATTCCTCACTTCATCCATCAGAGTCACTTCGGCTGTACTTCTTAGAACTTATTGTAAAAGAATGACAAACATTTTTCCAAGAACGAATTTGGTACTCTTGTTAGCCTGCCACGGCGTCTTTGGGCTTGCATTGATACCAGGGGTGAAAATACAGTCTATTAAAAATAGTTTTCTATTTTATGGAAACTTTATTTCAAATGTTTTTTAAAAATAGAAAATGTTTTTTGTTGTTTAAAACTTTGAAGAATAATTTTTTTTTAAAATTCATTGATTTTCTCTTGGAAGTAACCAATATCAAAGTAGATATAAAACATATTACTTCGGAATCAAAGTGATGCAAAACTTTTACATCTATGTGTTTTTTGGCAGCACAAGTGTGGGTATAATAGAGAAAAAATAACGTTAACATTCTCATAATTTTATTAATAAAATAAACTGATACACACGTTTTATTTCAATAACACCTTTGCGTTATAATTTTATAAATACACCGTTCTCGTATTTTAAAAATTATTTAGATCTACACGCTCGACATACTTTGGAAGTATTCCAGATATCAATTTTTATGAAATATTTACCAGAAAACCCGCAAAAATAGCCCTGCCGGCAACCAGCAGCTACGCGCTTACGTAACTAAGGTTTTTTCTTTTAAATTTATGGGCCATAAAATACACATTGTTTAAAATGAAATACTTTTTGTATTTTCTCAAAAAATCTATTGCTTATAAGTTATAGATTACGGATGTTAATATTATACAATCTGTGGTACAAACAATTATTTAATAATCTATAATACATAAAAGATAAACGATAATACAACGACTTTTTCAAGGCTCTCAGTTGCCGGTGAGCTACAGATGGCGAGGATAACCTCAGTAGATGTAGGAGGAGGAATGTGTAATTGAATGAGAAGCTCAAAGCTATATATCGCTTGCAGCTTAAAATAGAGGTACATGTGAGGAATAGGATAAATTTTGGCCTCATTGTATAAAACTCAAACTGTTGTCAGTTATTTCAAATATACCTACTGTAAAATGTTCGTACCTGAGTCGCATGCGAAACAGAACTATACATAAGAGGGAAGTAAAAAAACACGACCCATCTGCACCCACAGGCACAATAATTTGAGGTGTCACGATCCCATAACTTCAGTTTGTTCCATTCTCTAGGAATATGGGAATTTAATTAAAATTTGCACGAATTACAAATAAACTATTACTATTTAAAACACTTCCACTCAAAAACGGTTTTTAATAAATTTTGCTTACCAAATATTTTCAACAAATTTCAAAATACAACGCATAAAACTATCAAGTCGTTGACATTAAAGCAAAGTCTGTTACAAATAAAAACTTCTAATCAAAAATTAAATCTCCACAGATACTCTAATTTGAATCTCGAATTTCTCTAGTTATAAACTATGAATGGTAGAAATAAGGAGAACAATTTCTGTGTTAAAACAAAGCCGTATGGTGTCATTGGACACCCGATTCCTTACGCTATTTATAAATTTTGATTAAGGTATTTTGTAAAAAAAAACCTGGCAAGATTCGAATTCGACGTTTCACTTTTTTGTATCTCTTTTTTATTCTGCCGGAATTGTTGTTGACGTTGAGCATTGGTTAAGGTATTTTATTTGGACTCTGACGTTTGCGCTTTCCATACTCTTTTGGACTCTGAACACATGATTTCACTATTGTCTTCCTATAATTTAATATAATATATTATTAGGAGACAAAAAGATACCCGCAAACTACCGAGGCATAAACCTTCTAAATACAACCTTAAAGCTAGTAACAAAGATTATTACAAATAAAATAAATGAACTCACCACATTAGGCGATGAACAACAAGGATTCAGATCAGGAAGATCTTGTACTGATGCGATATTTGTCCTGCGACAAATAACTGAAAAATCCATCGAGTATAACAAACCAGCCTTCATGTATTTTATAGACCTGGAAAAAGCGTTTGACCGAATACAACTGGAGGACGTGGTACACCTTCTATACAACAGGCAAATCCCATACAACATCATAAAAACCATCAAAAATATTTACCAGAGAATGAAAATACAAGCCAAAATTAATGACACAACTACCGAAGAAATTCCTGTAAATAGTGGTATTCGACAAAGAGATTCCCTTAGCCCCTTATTGTTCAACATCGTTATGGATGAAATAATAAAAAGCACTCGTAACCTGAAAGGGTATAAAATGGGGAACAAAGACGTCAAAATCCTATGCTATGCCGATGATGCTGTTCTGATTGCATAAAACGAAGATGACCTACAGAGATTACTATTTAAATTTAACACAACGGCAAAAAGTCTAAAAATGAAGATATCTGCAGCAAAGACGAAATGCATGACCACTTCAAAAACACCTATCAGATGCAAACTGGTTGTGGATGATAAAATTATACAACAGAAGATGAAATTTAAATACCTAGACATAGAAATATCAGGATACGGTGACATCGAGGCGGAGGTAAGAAACCAAGCGGCAAAAGCAGCACTAACCTCAGCTTACCTGAACTATACAATCCTCCGAAACAAATATATCGGAATCGAGACCAAATCCCGAATCTACAAGGCGGTCATCCGACCTATATTAACAAACACAGCGGAACCTAGACCAGAAACATCGAACACAAAGAGAATATTAGAAACCACCGAAATGAAAATAGTGTGCAGGATCGCTGGAAAAACACTTTTTGACAGGGAGAGAAGCGAGGACATTAGAAGAACATGTAAAATAGACAACGTAAATGAATGGATACTGGAAGAAAGAAAGAGTGGAACGAACACATAGATTGGATGAATGACACGACAGAATGGTCAAAATAACTAAATACAAGTCGTCTTTTGGCGCCGAAGCGTTGGAAGACCCCGCAAGAGATGGAGCTACAACCTTTCTAATAATTGAACGGCAGAGGATAAAAAAAAACAAGCAAATTGCTTACATTAAAGAAAGAAGAAGAAGATATTATTAGAGATACCGCCTAACGCATCCTTGTAACACATTCTTGTTACGTTAAGTGCGATAAGGAACTTCGTTCCAAAAATTGTCAAAGGAGACTTGTTTATTTGAATTTTAACAAGTGATAATGCATTTTTTTACAATGTAAAAATTTAAACGCATGCTTATTAAGATAAAAAATAGTCGTTTTAATTTTAATGCACTTATAAAAAGAAATTACATTTTTTCTGGCTATTCAAACTTGTATCTGATAAGGTTTTGGAGATTTAAATAAATGTTACTAATTTTTTGCATAACATCTTGCAACAAAACATTCATTTAATAATGGTGTTTCTTTTTTATTTACAGAAAACTCACCAAAATGCCTCATCCCAACGAGGGAACTAGCTTACTCACTACCTACCTTATCCTTATAGCTCTTCTACTAGCATTATGGGTTCTTTACGCTGGTCTTTTATAAACACATCCACAGTAAGTATTTCTTTTGTAACAATCGTATACAGAGTACGCCATCATTTTACCGACCATAAGGATTTGGTAATCCCATCTCTAGTTATCCCTCTACAGTGAGCGATCACTGCAAGAATACAGTTGGTAGAGTGAAACTGTGTTAATTGTGCAGGAGAATACGTCTAGCAAAATAAAATTTGCTAATAGCGACTAAAATTCATATTTTGATTCTTTTTCAACCACATTGGTATTAAAAATAAAAGACGTAGGTATTCACACAAAAATAAAATGAAATTCTAAAAACTTAACCAAAACGTATCAAATGCAAACCTAATGAAAAGAGGGGTCAAAAATATTCCACCCTCTTTTTCTAAACACAAGCCAAATTTGTCATCCAGATTTTTTTTTATATTTCTGAGTCGGTCAGACATAATGTTTGCTCAAAAGTGCATTTTTGTCTCTTCCTTCTTCTAAGCATGAAGGAGATGTATGGATCAGGTCTTTTCATTACGAGGCATAGTCCTTAGCTAGAAGTCAAAAGGTTTACTTCGAGGCATCGACTTAACGGGCGCACTGTATTGAGAGGTTCATTAATAAATTTCCCTAAGATTTAAACCCGAAATTTTTTGTTTATTATTATGCTTTTGTTGAGACGTTTTATTTTTATTTTTTGCTTTATAGTGAACAGAAATCGTTAATGTAGGTCTCGATGAGTTTTTTGGTTAGAAATAGGCACATATTGAATTATGTTAAAAGGGAATGCAACAAAAATAAATTATAGGTACAAATTTAATAAATATGCTTAGTCATGTAGTGCTAATGGTATTTTCAAACATCAGATTTATAGTCATCATAATCGGAATCACTGTCGTCGCTATCCTTATCCGGATTGTAAATGATAACACGATTAACTGCTTCGATGCGGTTTTCACGAACCCACCATTCCTCTATTACATTTTCACATTTTTCCCAAATTTCAGGAGTGGCAGTATTAAGTGCTCGTTGCCAGGTTTCCAAAACAGCCTTATCACTGTAACCATTAGATCCAAAGTGATTGTCGTAATAAGTTTTGCATATTCCCCAAATATACTCAATGGGATTAAATTGGCAATGAAAGTCTTAGCACACGATGTCCATAACTGAGTAAAATTTGATCCGCTTTGTAAATTTTTTCTCTTTCGTGCCTTTAAGCTATCGATAATAATTCCGGTTTGATGCAATACTGTGGAAATGAAATATTTTCGTTCGTTAACCATTCTTTTATTTTCTGTACTAACCAATATACTACACTGTACCAACCATTGGTCCAAAGAACTTGATGACAGACATCTTTTAGACATAATTTACCTTGACTTTTCTAAAGCCTTTGACAGGATGCCAAAACGTAGACTTCTACTAAAGCTCGATCATCTTGGTATAAGAGGTACTCTTAACAAATGGTTTTCAGCCTTCCTAACAAACCGGTTATTCAAAGTCCCCGCAAAATCCGTATTCCATCAGTGGACAGACATTAAGCACGGTCTCATCACATACCGACCTTGGTTTATTAGTAAACTCGAAACTTACGTGGAGTGATCATATTTCTCATATATATAAACGCGCAAACTCTAAATTGTTCCCAATACAAAAAACTTTCTCTAAAGCTTCTTTCGAAACGTACTGCAACCTTTACAAGTGCTATGTCCGACCCCTACTTGAATACACCGGGCCTTCTTGGTATCCAGATTTAGTTTGAGATCGTGAAATGCTGAAAAAAGTGCAAAGACGCGCAACCAGATTGTCTTTAGGCTGTGTTAGACGTACGAAGAGAGATTAACCATGGCAAATCTTACAACATTCGAAGAAAAACGTCTCCGAGGTGACCTTGTACTTTCCTTTCGAATTTTGAAATTCAACTTCGGCGACCTTCAAGCAGCTTTCCCCCTCCATTTAGACGACCGTCTCCGAGGACACTCCTTAAAGCTTAAGAAAGAGCCTTTTAAAACTCGTTACAGGTAAAACTTTATAAGTAGCAGAATTTTTGATATTTGGAATGGTCAAATAATTAATTAAGAAAATGTTAATAGTTTCAAAAATCAAATAAACTCCTATATTTTTAATTTTTAGTTTTTTAGGCTTAGTGTCAGTTATTGTTTTGTTTATATTCTGTAACTTATTACTGAATCACCGGCGAATGCTGAGAATACCCTGGACAGCTAAGCAGACCAACGAAATGGTGCTAAACAGGGCCGACGCAATACGTTTGCTGCTAAATACAGTTAAGTGCAGGAAAATCTCATATCTTGGACATATCTTCAGAGGAGAGCGATACAGAATCCTACAACTGATCATGATGGGAAAAGTGGAAGGACGTAGAGGAGTAGGAAGAAAGCAGGCTTCCTGGCTGAGGAACATCCGTGAATGGACCGGTATACGCAGCGCGGAGGAACTGTTTCGATTGGCGCAGAATCGAGAAAGACTTGCCCAAGTAATTGCCAACATCAGGGGGACCTGATACGGCACTTGAAAAAGAAGAAGAAACTTATTACTGGCAAAGTAGGACTTGATCATCGCCCTTATCATGTAATAATAATAATAATAATAATAACAATATACTATTTTGATGCATTTGCTGCACTATGGGTACCAAGAGTGGTAAACAATAATATTTAGTTATAATCGTTTTAGAATCATTTGTATTTACGTAGCTGCACCAATTATCACATTTAATAAGAAAGATTATATTCAACAAAATAGTTCTTGGGTCGATGATGCGTGTTACAACTTTTAGTTGGAACAGCATATGAAAATGAAAATATAGAATAATGTTAAAAATAGTTGAGTGGAGTAATCGTAGCACACAAAATATATTTACGTTGCATTATTTTTAGTTCGAATTAAGTCACTTCATGCAAAATTAGAAAAGCTGCCACACATCTATCATGTAGCCAGTGATGTGAGCCGTCACTCCTGTCGTTCTTAAATCGAAACCTTTTAACGTTATCCGAACCAATTTCGAAATTCGAAAGTTACTTAAAATAACAAACTTAAATGTATATTTTCATTTTTTTTTAATGAGGCATATCGTGCAATCATTCGCACCTTGATGTTTTTAAAAATATCCGACACCGGAAACTCTCCTGCAAATATATTTTTCACTGTAGATTATCTTGATCGAGAATAATGGAATTGTGAAATGCAAAGAGTGGAAATAGCTGAAGGAACATTTGCAGATGACATGATACTGATTGCTGAAAATAAAAAACAATTACAATATAATATAGAAGTATGGAATGAAGCAATAAAGAGAAAACAGATGAAAATAAATAAAGATAAAACCAAAGTGATGACTATAGGAGACGAAGAAATAAATATTATGATAGATAATATAAAAATAGAACAAGTTAAAGAGTTTAAATATCTAGGAGTAACAATGGATGCAAAGGGAAGACAAGAAGCGGAAATCAACGACAGAATTAATAAAACCATAAAACTGTATTATGCAATGAACAGGAAATTTATCAACAAAAAAGAAATTTCAAGATATACAAAACTAAAAATATTGAAGACAATATATAGACCTGTATTAACATATGGTTGTGAATCTCGGATATTAACAAGAAAAAACAAAAGTAGAATACAAACAACTGAAATGAAACATCTGAGAAGAATTAAAGAAGTGACAAGAAGAGATACAATAAAAAATACACAAATAAGAAAAAAACTAAACATAGAAGACATTATTTCATTCATAGAACAAAAACAATTGGGATGGTGGGGAGACATACAGAGAATGCCAAACAGTAGACCTGTTAAACAAATATATGAAGCAAAAACACAAAACAAGAGAAAAAGAGGAAGACCTAGAAAAACCTGGAACGACATAAAAGAAAAGATTTTACAAGGAAGAAATAAAAATGGAGCGAAGCAAAGACATTGACAAGAGACCGAAAAGAATGGAAGAAGTTTATAAAACAAGAATAAAATGATAACCCGACACCCTCATGGTAAAAGGGTTTAAGATTATATATATATATATATATATATATATATATATATAATGGAATTGTTTGCATTCATAAATAATTATTCGGCTCAACTTTTCCACAATTCTATAGATGTTTGATACTTGGTAGTGGTACTTGTAGACGAAATAAATAACATAGTAATCGTAAGTGGTTTTACACATAAAATTCTTGCGAATAGAAATTATTAACAATTATTAATCATTAGTACAATATGTTAGAATATTCATTTCTTTTTCATTTTCATACCAATACTATAAATACCAAATTTATATGGACTCACCTATTTCGGGGCATGCTTTCTATTGAGTTATTAATAAATAATAAATATGGGCAAAATTGCAAATATTGTGGACTGTATTTATTAATGGGAGATGCAAAAAATTAACTGATTAAACTACAACGGCAAACTGAAATGGTACATACATACGTACATATAGTCACGCCTTTTTTTTGTAGGCAGAGACCACTTTCTTTCACTTCCGCTACGGTTCTTACACATATCTTTGCTTCCTCTACTTTCATTAGTGCTCTCATACATGCTCGTCGGTTGTTGGTACTCTTGACCTGACCTTTCTTCAAAACAATGTTGATCTGATCGAGATATGTTCGCCGAGGTCGACCTCTACCGACTTCCGTCCATTCACACTCGCCTTATAAATTCGTTTCGTCAATCTTCCTTCATCCATAATTTCTACGTGTCCAAACAATCTAAGCATTCCTTTATCTATCTTTATAGCCACATCTTTTTCACCACAGCGTTCTCTTATCTCACTATTCTTTACTTCATCCAACCGAGTCACTCCGGCTATACTTCTCAGACTACTCATCTCCGGATGATCATTAATCCTATTTTCGTGCTTCTTCTGCCAAACCCAACATTCACTACCATACATAAGTGTAGGAACCAACACACCTCTATGCACCGCCAGACGTGCCTTTTTTGACACTTTCTGGCTATTCATAAAGTAATGCAGTGCCCCATTCATTTGTTTTCCTGCCAACACCCTTCGCTCAATGTCACTGTCATACTTTCCATCTCTACTAAACTTTGAACCCAAGTACACAAATTCATTTACTTGTTCCACTCTTTCTCCCTCAATCAAAACTCCACAGTTTGTCATGCTTTCTTCTCTTTCAAAAACCATTACTTTCGTTTTGCTCACATTTATTTTCATTCCTTTGATTTTCAGCGCATCATTCATAACATTAACCATCGCCTGCAACTCCTCTTCAGATGATGCTAATATGACTTACACGGAATAACAAAAGACGATTGAGAAATGTCATATACGCTATCGTATTCGTCTTAAAAAAGTGTTACAATAATGTCACATTTTGAGAGCTGTCAAATGTACTAAGCTTCCTCTGAAACTTTCCTTATTTAACCTTTGCTGTAAGTATAATGGGCATAAAGTGCCAGGAAAAAGACAAGCGAAAAGGCTAGTAAGCCTTTCGCCAATGAAAGATAAACAGCTTTTCGAGTTGGACAAGAAAGACTTGAAACTGATGACGGGACTCCTCATTGGACACTGCCCTCTGAGGTATCACCTGAAAAAGATGGGCAAAACAGAGAGTGATAGTTGCCGCTACTGCGAGGACTTCGCTGAAACTGCAGAACATTTGCTTTGCGAATGCACAGCGCTTTTCTGCAAGAGGCTAAAGTTTCTGGAAGGGGCCTTCCTAAAGCCCTCCGATGTCAGGAACTTAGTCCACAGCAAAGTGATAAACTTTGTACGAAGTCTCGGAATCCCGGGCCTCGAATAGATTAAGGGTTATGCACAAAAGATCTGATAGGTCAAAGTGCTTGGGAGGCAACATAGCCTTTACGACCCCCCCTACAATCTACAAGTATAATGGGAGCCGAGATCCCTGTACAGAGAAGCGAATCTGGGACACACTGTATATGAGTTTATGCCAAAACAAAAAAACTCCTGGAAGAGTCACTATTTTAAAGAATTACCGAATATCCATAAATTATTTATTTCCTTGCGTGTATTTTTACAAAATTTGTATTAGTCACTAATTTTCAGATTTTGCAATAGTTACGCACGGATAAAATCGGACTTTGAACGATGTGACTGTCGCAGCTCGGTTATTATATTATCGATACATTAGGGACAGCGCCAGCGATAAATTTTAATTCGAAAGTGGGCGACGGGGAAAACAATATTTTTGCAACAACGGAAAATAAAAGAAACGTTCGAAAAAAATTTATTGCCTGCCTACAAAAATCGTTTACGGTGTCACTGGCAAATTTTCAAAACTTCGGTTATTTTCGAATACGAATGATCCTTAACATGTTTTTCAAATAAACTCACTAATTTTATCTTTTTAACGATAACATCGATCAAAGCTATTAAATATTATTGTTTGTTCCCAAGTAATTAATCTGAAACTGAAAATATTTATGCCATTAAGTACGCCATCAATTTGTCACCGGCACTTTATAAAACAAAATAATTAAAACAATTGGCAACATTTTAGAACGTACGTACGTTATATTCCGAATTCGTTCACTATAATTAATGTTGTTAGGAATAAATAAATACACGAATCGTCGAATATAGCCAGGTAACAGAAAATCTAGGGTTTGTCGTAAAAATGAAATCCAATATTTTAAAAAAATGATGTAATCCCCAATAAATTTATTATTTTAAACAATTTCGATAATAATACATGTTGCCAACTGTCACTAATTCTTTCCCATATTAAAGTATCCTCGCAGGATTAAAACCTGGCCCTTTTATCAAAACAATGTCATTCTGATCGAGATACGTTCGCCGGGGTCGACCTCTACCGACTTCCGTCCATTCACAATCGCCATCTAAGCATTCCTTTATGTTTCTTTGTTACTACAAGGATAGTTTTTGTTGTCCCTAACAAAGAAGCAAACACGTAAGAAGAATAAAACTAATTTATTTTTCAACAAAGTCACCTGCAACGTTTATACACTTGGTATATCGGTGTTAAAGTGTTTCAAACCCTTTTGAAAAAAATTCAGAACTTTGAGTTTTCAGCCATTCATCTACCGCCGACATCACTACATTATCATCAACATAGCGGATTCCATGATTATGTTCCTTTAATTTTGGGAATAGATGACAGTCGCTTGGGGGCCAAATCTGAAGAATTCCTGATGTAAAATTTTTTCAACACTTCCAACAGAAAACCTACATATCTCTTCTATATCCTTGAATGTAATTCTTTTGTCATTTAATTCCATGTCATGGACTAAATTCACATTTTCTTTAGTCACCACAATTCTGGGGGTGCATGTTGACAGGACTCTCTTCCCAGTTTAAAATCTTATGACCAGTTCTTGATAACCTGGTTCGAAGGGAAAGAGTCACCCAATACTTCTACAATGTCCTTATAAATTTCTTGCAGTAATAATCCCTTTTACTTTATCGCACCTCTTATCTCAATTTTGTCCATTTTTATAATATCACGCACACCTCTATGGAAAAAAAATTAATATTTAACACACGAAGTAAAGCGCTGATGCTAATTGGCACACAATAATACTATACAATAAGCTTTTGCTTGACACTTTTATTTGCATTTGTCATTCAACGCCAACTATGTTAGGGACAACAATTCATGAACTATTATCGTACATCTTCTTTCACACCACAGCGTTCCCTTATCACACTATTCCTCACTTTATTCATCAGTTACTCCAGCTATACTTTTCTGCCCCATCTTACTTTCTTGCTTCTTCTGCCAAACCCAACATTCACCAATGCTGTATACCTGAGTGTCACCAGCACTCCTTTATGCACAGCTAGTCGTGCCTTTTTGACACGTTCAGCGCCCCATTCATTCGTTTGCTTGCCAACACCCTTATTTGCTCAATTTCATAGTCATACTTTCTGTCTCTCGTAAACTTTAAACCCTAATACACAAACTCATTCACTTGTTTCACTCTTTCTTTTTCAATCAGCACCTTGCAGTTTGTCATGCTTTCTTATCTTTTAAAAACCATTACTTTCTTCTTGCTTGCATGCACTTTTATCTTTTTGATTTTTAGGGCATCATGCATAATATTAACTATCGCCTGCAAATTGGCCTCAGATGATGCTAATCATCAAATCATTTATTCTCGATCTTTAGAAAGAAAAGCTTGAAAAATACACTGACATCTAGGGCTTCCCAGCCGAAATAGGTCCTCTTATAGCAAAGTAATACTCACAACCATTAAAAGACACACGCTAATTTTGAGGGTTTATCACCTTTATTAACTGTTTACCAAAAAAAAAAACTGGATTCAAATTCCAAATTTTAACTTTTTGAGAGCCTTATTTAAAACTCTAAGTAAGCTTCAGTTAAAAGTTTAACTATTATAATATTCAAAAATCGTTCTTTAAATCTACTGTCTACGCATTTGTTTTCGAGAAGTCCAGAAACGATTGGAATTTGCATGTCATATTTCGCCTCGTTCTTCATAGATGTAATAACATTAACAATTAACTCTTTCGTTTTCGCATAGTAGTTCTTTTTATTGTTGAGTCTGCCCATTTCAAATTTGTATTTTGAATAAAAAAATACAAAATGTAGTCCGCCGTCTCGGACCGCTTCCCCACCATGTTTAAAGCGAGCCGCTCCCCTACCATCTCCGCTGCAGTGTAGACCCGTTTCCCTCGTTCGTTCTAAAAGTTACCTTTTTTGTGATGTATTAACTGGGTTAGTTGATAAAATCAACCGAGGAGGGCGGGTGAGTGATATCTTCGAGCTGAACACTTTGTATAATTACGATCGAACTTCAGGTAAGTTCGTTTGATCGTTTAATTATACTTTAGTGTTCAGCTCTCGATATCACTTACAAAGAGTGACAAGGGATGATAAAACTGTTTTTGTAGATAACTCGCACATTCCACCAATTACGGCTTTAATAGTCCAATGTCAAGGATGTTAAGAGAAGCTAATGCGTCGGAACTTGATTTTTTCACTTTTTCATTGGGGGCATTCAAAAAATCTTTGGTTGATTACATATTTTCTTTATAGATCTATGTTTTTGTTAGTTTTTAGTTTTAAGTATTTTTTTTACGTATCTATGTATCTATACAAAGGTTTTCCCGTTTATTTCAAATAAATAAATAATCGTAGTTGTTTAAAGATTCATTAATAAGAAACAAAAAACAAATAAAACCAAAAAGAACCTTTATTCCAAACCAACTGTTGCTTAAAGCATTATTTGCTTCAAACAGCTTCAGCTCTACATAACCGATACAAAGAAAAAGTTAACTCTAAATCTTAAAAGTAGTCAGTCGAAAACTTTATTAAATTAATCATCGCTTTGACAAATCGGTTTTACTATTTAAGGGTCTATTATAATATTTTGCAAAAACCGACGACCCAATAGACTATCCAGTGGTTCTAAAAATTGCTACCAGGGACACACCTCGCCTAAGCGCTGCCGAAGATGATCCATGCCTAGTAGAGTGAAGTTTATATATTAAGGTATCAATACCAGCCTTTTTCAGAGTCTTTCACCCATAATGGCCTTCCTTAGGGCTCCGTAATTGCTCCTGCCCTATTTAATCTATACATTGCTGATCCTCCAGCAACAACTGCTCATAAATTTGCGTACGCCGATGATCTGACTATAGCTGTGAAACCTAAATCTCGTTATACAGCAGAGAAAATATTGGAAAAAGATCTTGAAGCTCTAGATATCCATTATAAAAAATGAAGACTAGTTCCAAGTCCCAGCAAAACAGAGTTTATCTTTTTCTCTATTTGTTCTTACACTTATTGTTGAGTGTTGTTAATGTTTTTAGTTTTAATTTTATGTTTTTATGATATAAGATCGTACCATGTATACTATTGCCATACGCTAAATAAAAATCACCCATCTGCTTAGTCTGCTTGCTAGCAATTTTGTGGGGAGCCTTAACTGTCAAGAATAGGAAATCCTGGTCTGGTTGTCGGATTTTTTCAGTAAGCCTGATATATCTTTTGAGTGCTGAGGCAACACAAAGACTTGTTTTTTCCTCGCAAAAGGGAATATGTACATATACATTATAGCCCGCTTAAACTTTCGCATTTACTATTTTGTTATCGTCCAGCAGGGTTCTTTGTCAATCGTCGTGTTTTATAGATGTTCTAATTATACTGTACGTCTTTCAGTAGCAATTTATTTCTAATTCGTTTAGTTTAGACATGAAACGAATTTAGTAAAGTGATTATTAGTGAGTTTAACGCAAAATTCGATGATGAAATTTAACGAACATTTTGTAGTTGTTTTACACAAATTTGTTCATGATGTGTAAGTCTAAAATAAATTTTTGTTTCAGATTATTCCGAAAACTACTCGAATTTCCACAAAAATTACCGACATACCCCACATTAGATACCATTGTAAGTCGGTAATGCAGGACCTAAAAAAGAAAAACACTACCAGTAAAGATGACGTCATTTTTGTTGAAGTTCCATCATTTGCGCCAAGCAATGCCATTTATTTGTATTTTTATAATTGTTAAAAATTATATATTAGACTAGATCAAATTTTATGGTTAAGTGTAAATAAAGTTTTTGTTGGTTTTTATATTTTGTAAAGGACAAAATTCCCTTTTTCCTCACTGGAAATTACCTAGGTTACCTTATTTGATGGTAACCCGACAGGAATCCTGCCAATCTCAGCCGAGACACGGTGGTTCAGATGTTAAAACGCAAAAAAAACCGCTACGAAAGCCGCTTTGAACTTTCCTTACCTCTAAAAGAGGGGAGAGAATGGTAAAAACGAAAATCTTCCTGTGACAAAATTTATTAAAATCAATAATAAAAAGTTTCCACTGGAAGGTCAACAACTGCCAACTGTAGACTCGATTAGAGACCTTAGAGGATTTAAGGGTATATGGAGGGTTCCCGAAGTTGCGTTAAGGTAGATGGAGAGTTGCACTAGAAAAGGCCGCAAAAACAGCAGCTGTACGAGCCCAGATATTTGGACCGCAGGGCCTAAGTCTGCTACTGGCATATGCTGATGATATTGACGTTGTAAGGGGCAGTACAATTAACGTGAAAGAAAATTTCGTGCGTATAGAAAAAGAAGCCAATAAAATCGGGCTTCGTGTGAATGAAGCGAAAACGAAATACATGCACGTCTCTAGGAATCCTACATGTGATCGTCTTAGTCAAAACGTGATAATAGGCGAATTTAATTTCGAGCATGTACAATCTTCCAATACCTTGGGGCAATAATAATATGAAATAAATGTTACTTCGCCTTGCAACCACTATTCAAGTCCAAACACCTCTCTAGAGCTTCAAATCATCTTGTATAAGACCATTGTCACCTTTACCAATTATCATAATTTATATACATACGATTATTACATGTCACTGCTTCATATTTTAAGCAGTTCAATACTGTAAAGTCAGTACTGTTGTCGATTCTGAAGCTCACTATCGTCAAGTTGATTAATCATTATGATGGCAACAGTGCAATACATAAAACAATCACAAAAAATAATTAAATATGGATTTTGTTCTATTGTAAATGATTTAATTCAATGTCAAAATAATACAAAAGGGCAAAAATTATTTGAATCGGGACATACATTAAACATTGTAGAAACAAAAAATCATAAAATCCCCTCTTAATCACTGGTACAGTGCATTTATCCCTTGATTACAGGTTTAATGTGCTGTACACAGTATTGAGTGTACTTTAAGTTATGAATAAGATATTTTAAATAATTTTTGTACTAATTTAATTAAAATATTAAAAATAAATACTATCACTGGCATATACCAAATATGAACCGTGCGACTTCCCGCACATAGTTTGAAAATTTGGCCACTAGACGTCATCGCAGTTTTTCATGTAACTACGTTCCCCAAAGTCTAAATTTAAACTTCACAGGATAAATGAAAGCTGTAAGTTTTTAGACCCACTATCATATGTACATATGACGACAATGCAACATTTTTTACACGATTTAGAGCCCGTTTTAGGTTACAGGAAAAACAAAAACAAATGTTTACATAAGCGATTTATTTACATGATGAACGATTTATCTACAAAATGAACGATTTATTTACAAAAATACTAAAAATATATCTTATTACTAAGTACTTAAGTATGAGCACCATCAAAAATCGCAACAGCAATCAACAAATTTCTCCGAGTAAAATGTAAACAAATAAGAGGCGAATTTTTGGTAGCAAAACTACGCAAAAGGTAATTATCGCCACTTTTAACGTCTGGATTATGAGAAACGTTCATTTCTTCAGAATTGGTTTCCTCTATTATTTTACTAAAGTCCCAAATCTTCTGCGTACAGTCCAAACCACCTAAAATAAATTTTTAGAGTTGTACCATATTAATACATTAAAATTTTAACAAGTAATGAAAATGTTCAACTTCTGATATTGTTTTTGTATTAATACTAATTTAAATTAAATACTGTCAGAAAACTTAGAAACGTTACATTAAAATTCAACAATTAAAAATACTAAATCCTACCTGATACTAAAATATTCCCACATCTGCTGAATGCCAAGCAGTGTATCGTCTTCTCATGTCCCGTCATTTCGGCCACCAGATTACCATGCGCCAGGTCCCATATCAGTACTTTACAATCCGCACCGCCAGATGCAAGATAACGTCCACAAACGCTGAATGCCAGGGAATAAATAGGTGATTTATGACCCGTCATTATTCGTACATGATTTCCCGTTGTACAGTCCCACAAACACACTCTGCGGTCACTAGAGCCAGTTGCTATGTAATTCGAATTTGGATGGAATTGGACACACTATTAACAGAACCATTGTTAATGTTCACTATTTATAAAATTAACCTAACAACAAACCGTTAATTTAAATATAATGCTTCTACATTAAAGACAAAGTGAGCAATATTCACCATATTTTAATTAAAAAAAAAAATAAAGGATCACTAATTAAAA
The DNA here is from genome assembly GCA_950111635.1 of Agelastica alni. Lineage (NCBI taxonomy): Eukaryota > Metazoa > Arthropoda > Insecta > Coleoptera > Chrysomelidae > Agelastica > Agelastica alni. Next base: position 41,645,973 of record OX467709.1, read on the forward strand.
AACTGGTTGAATATAGATTACTAGCACATAATGTATTTAATCAAATGAATGTTAAACTAAAAAACTTCCTTTTAACTATATGAAAACTAGTAAAGGGTGATTAATTTAAAAGTATTTTTTTTAATTCAAAAAATTAATAAAAATTTTATTTTATAATCTTTATTAGCATACAAAAAAACCATTCCTTAAAATTATTTCTTAAAGATAATTTCTTTTAAATGTTGTCCATGACTATTGTCCATTCTCAAGTTCCAATTTTCAATTATGTGTGATAGTATTTTGAGCGGTATTTGGCCAATGACTCAAGTAATATTGGCTTCCAATGCCTTAATTGCAGCCGGCTTATCCATGTAGACTTTGGACTTCACATAGCCCCAAAGGAAAAAGTCAAGAGGCGTGATGTCAAATGATCTAGCTGGCCAATTGACTGGTGCAAAGCTTGAAATGATCTGTTTGCCGAATTGGTCCCGCAGTGAAGCCGTGGTTTCACGGGCTGTATGGCAAGTGGCGCCATCTTGTTGGAAGCAAATTTGTCGAGACCACGGGCTTCAATTTCAGGAATCAGATAGTCCGTTATCATGGCGCGATAATGGTCACCGTTCACAGTAACATTCCGGCCAGCCTCTGTTTTGAAGAAATATGGACCGATGATTCCACCAAACAGTTGTTTTGTCTGGATTTAATGGTAGCTCTTGAACCTCTTAAGGTTGTTCATCGTCCCAAATACGGGCATTTTGTTTATTTATGAACCTATTAAGCCAAAAATGGGCCTCATTGGTGAACAACATTTTTTTCGAAAACAGTGGATTTTCTGCAAGCTTGTCAAGAGCCCAACGACTCAATTGTTAACGATTCGGCAGGTCAGTTGGCTTCAGTTATTATCCCCGTTATTATCGATGCTTTTTCTAGTTAACCAATACACAAAATGAGTGACCACAATATTGGGCCAGAGGCTACCTATTTATTACATAATATACTAAGAATTTAGAAAATACTCACGTCTACATCAGAAAAATGTCCGGCAAACAATCTAACAGGTTGATATTGATCGGTGGCCCACAATCTGGCAGTTCTATCAAAGGAAGTTGAAGCGAAATAATATCCCATAGGAGAAAACTTCACATCCCATACAGGAAACATGTGACCTTTGTAAACGACCAAACAAGTCCATATTTGAAGACTCCATAATCGTATCGTAGAATCTTCTGAACAACTGAGAAGCAGAGCACGATCGGGGGAAAATGATACAGAATATACAGGACCTCCGTGACCGCAAAGAGTGCGTGATGTTTCGCCAGAACGCTCGTCCATCATACGAACCTGCAAAACGCAATAAATAGTGTTTTTTGCAATAAATAGTGTTTTATGCAACAAATACTGTTTGCAGTTTTCAATTTTAACAAATTTATATTACAGTGTTAATAAACATAACTTACCAGTACATCCTCAGCTTCTATATTAACGTCTTCCAATTGTTCTGCATTTTTCATAGATTTTAATTTTTGAGGTACCAATGTCCACACTTTCACAATAGAATCATTGAAACCCACTGCTAGCATACTCGAATCTTCTGTAATCTCTGCGCAACAAACACTGAAAAATATTTAAAAGATTCAAAATTACAAAATTACTTGTAATTAAAAAGTACTTACTTGTAATTGGCATTTAATAGGGTATAACAACAGCAAGATGGTAATGATTCTGCCCCTAAGGTAACTCTCTTTGAAGCTTCTCTGTTTGCTTTAAACTTTTCTGCCCTATCATTGTCTTTCCTGAAAAAATCAATTGTTGTTAAAGTTTCTAAAACAAGTTTGATAATGTTCTTACCATTCTGGGACAGGTATTCTATCTGCAGGAGGAGCATTGGGGTCTGATTTAGTCTTTTTAGAAAACATAGGATCCTTTTTAGCTTTTTTCTTTTTTGGTTTATCAGGGTTTTCTTGATCAGCTCCCTCTTCTTCATCTTCAATAGGAGCTGTTACTGTTATTGGATCTGGACCCTTTGGAATACCATAGTACACTTTGGTTTTATTATCTAAAGAAAAAAGTTACGGTGAGCATAAATCAATTTTATTTTCAAAAAAACTTACGTCTAGATATTTCACCACCTAAAGATCCTGCAGTAGCATCAATCTGAGTCTTATTTCTAGCCACACCTTCATACATGTCAAAATACAAGTGATCTTGAATAATATTTAATAAAATTGAGGATTTTTTTTCATTTAAATGTCTCTTTAACAACGACAACGTATCTCTTGATATCCTGATCACAAATTGGTTAGACTTAAATGTTTCAGCTATTTCACTTCCATTCATGTGTTCTTTTTTCATTATCATTGCTAATTTTCGTAAGTCCTCTTGATAGTAATAGTCTTGTTCAGGACCAAATTTGTTCATTAACTCTATTGCTTTCTCTGAGTGATCATTGTAAATCAATTCTATAAAAATATATTTAGATTAGAATAACTGTAACTTAAATATGACTAAATATTACTAAAAAAAATATTTTTAAATATTACTAGTAACATTACCAAGATACATGTGAACCAACACGGGAAACACGATAGATCCTAATTCGTGTTTGTATATATCTAGGGAGCTCTCAACAAATCTTTTAAGGTCGATGTAAGCTGTTTCGTACGCCTCGGGATCCCCATCACTTTTATAGCCTGTTAAGACACTATTAACATCTGTATCAGTTTTTAATGACTCAGTATCTTCTGTAATATTAGCTTCCTTCCGGAGCAGCTCTTCAGTACCCTAAAAAATTAATTGAAACTAAGAATGCACAAAATTAACTTTTAAGCTTGCTTTACCTTTAAATTATACTTTTTCAATAGCTGAAGAACTGCAGAGATGTGCGACTTATCCATTATTTTTAATAAATAATCTACTTAACGACAACGATGATAGACTTGTTAACAATCAAAAATAAACGTGTTTATCAATGGTTTCTGGTTTAAACGTTTGTCTACCAATATAAACTGTTAGAAAAAAATAACTTGTCTGATATTTTTGAATGAAGTTAGGCGCAATATATAAATTGTCATTTGTCATTCTATGGAAACAAACTTCATCCCAACAATAAAAACGTTTAAATGTCAACAATTGTATTTTCAAAAAATGTATTTTATATAGCATTTCTTAAGCGAATTTATTGATGATAAGGTAAATTCAGTGTAAATAATAATATCAACCACATTTCTGTTATTTGTTATTATTTTATTTTTTATTACCATTAAAGTACTCATATTGTTCTAAATATCATTTCAAGGGCGTTACGTAAAATAAAAACTACAGACAAAGTATTTCTATGTTAAATTCTTTTAAATAGTTTTCATGCTTTGTGTTAATAGTGTTAATAATTTCTAGCCATTAATTTTTTGAAAAATATTTGTTTTATTAATTTTTTTAGAATTGTTCAAGAAAAAAACAATGGGAAAACAAATGAGAGTGGATAGAATATAACCTTTATCCATGAGCACTTTTTTTTTATTTTTACTTCCTGTAATCACCTTAAAATTTATTGTTATATTTTTGTAGTAGTAACCAAACTATTATATTATTCATACCTATTTACATTTTTCTGTTGAATTTGATAAATAAAAATTATTTTAACTATGCCTCGTTTTATTTGCATTACGAACCATTAATAGTAAAATATTTATTATACGGGTTAAAAATGGCTGTCCAGAACAATCCAAGATTGGTAGACACGTATACATTTTTGACAATTAAGCTTTAGCTACTCCCTGCTAGATGTCGCTCATAACTACATAAATTGTAGCAAGTTTAAAAAATTTAAGACTAGCGCTATCTATTAGACAAACTCTTTGTTTTATGAGAAGTAAATTGAATATTTTTCTCGTTTCGAAAAAATTTAAAAACTTGTGCACCATCTATTAGACGATAGCCAAACTTCTGGTTTTTAAATACAAAAACTTGTGTAATTTTATTTTTCTAACAAAACTATCTTAATTTTGTCAAAAATTGAAAAATAAATATTTTTACACAAAATACGGGGAATTTTTACCCCCTCTTTTAGGATTTAAGACAGCTGGGTTGAGTGATGAATGTTGTTTGATAATTTGCTAAAATTCGGATTTTGTATCAGGATAGCAGGAATGCGGGAAGGTATCCGAAGTAAAAATAATTCGTTAAAAATTTAATCTTATGTTCGGATTTTGTATTAGTATAGCAGAAAAGCGAGAAGTTTTTTATTGGTAAATTTAACAAAAATTACATGACATGATAAACAAGTGAATTACATTTCACAGAAAGAATACCACATATTTGTATTACAACATGTAGACAACAAAAAAAGGAATCATATACACAATTTGAATTGAATCATCACTACGTGTAAAAAAATGTAACAAAAATATCTTACAAATGGATTTCCAACAACCGACGAGCATGCATGAAAGCACTGATAAAAGTAGAAGAAGCAAAATATGTGTGTAACAATCATAGCAAGTGGAAGGAAGTGGTCTCTGCCTACTCCTACGGGAAAAGGCGTGACTATACGTTTGTAAGCCACAATAGACCTACACTAAGGGTCGCAGTGGAGAGGCGACCTACGCTCCACTTAAATGATTATATGTTTTAATGTTTCCCTGTGAGTTTGTGAATAAAGTAAATTTTTAATAGATTTTAGCAGTTTAATGTTTAAATATTGGTTAAAAAGTAGTGAAACAAGGCATTGTTGTATGCTTTCTTTTAAACCATTATAGACATCTAAATAAATTGGTGGTAAAACATTGCTATATTACTGGGACAATAACGACAAATATTGTAAGTTGTTCATCTTGTAGGTGTTTCCTAACATCAAAACATAAAAATGCCGGTGTAACATTTTACAAGTAATTGTTTTTAATGCTAAATTTGTTAAATAATTATGTATAAATAAAAATTGTATTTATAATTTAAACCCACCAATCACAAAGTATGAATTGGCGTAACTTAAGGTAAAATGATAGGTTATATGTATTTATAGCGTGCGAAAAACATGCCAAATTGTAGTTTTACAAAATTTTTAGAATAAAAGTTTTCCAATTATACTTCAGATAATAATTTTATTTTGATTGCAGAATTGTTAACTAAAATATAGCTTGAAAGTTACGGTATTCTACATGCAAAAGTGACTTGGTTTCTTAAATTAATGACATAAATTACGTCTAAAAAAGAAGAACTAAATCATAGACAACGGAGAAAACGGTTAACTTGTGGATATTTTTTGAATCACCAACACTTAGCTGAGCGACTGGAAAGACAAACGACAGTAGGTGGCGCTGGTGAATCTTTTTTTCAGCACCAGTCTGTTCTGCATTGTTTAGCCAGGACAAGTCATTATTTTTAGGAAAGGCAGAAATTTTTAATCCGTCTTTTTTTTAAGTATTACTTATGGAGGGTAGAGACCAGGAGAACCATCTCATATGGGGGACAAGTTGAAAAAGTATCCACTTGTGAACTGTAAATAACAGTTCAAAAATCGACCGGAATGGCGCTAACGTAGCAAAGGTGTATGATATGAATTTAGCAGTTGTAAACGGAGTAAAGTGTGCTAAGTTAAACAATTTAATATTTTGGGTGACTTAAGTAATTAATGAAACTATTTACTATGTACAGTATGGCCTGCGCACTTAATATACCAAATTAAAACACTTGAAATAGTAGCGCCCGTGTCAGTAGATGGCGCTAAAAGATATATATTATTTTGTGACGTACCTATAGGGAAAAATCACAGAGTGGCCGACATCTATTATTGATCGTAAGAACTTCTTGCGGTGTAAACAACAAACCAACCCCCATTTGTTTATATGTATTAAGATTGAACTTTATATATTATTTTGAGCAATTTAAGCATTGAAAGTGTTATATTTGAACGATATTTTGTGAAGAGTTGGTGTTAATAAACCACAAAATCCGAAAATGCAAAGGATTAAAAAAGGTGATGTGGTAATAAAATCGCAAAAAATATTCTCTGTTTCACAATGCTTTTCGATGCTATTCGATTATATCGTTTCATAAATTTTCTTCAAATCCTAAGGCAGCTCAGAAATGGAAGATGATCTTAAAGGTAGGAAAAGCAATCCTAAACTTTATGTTTGTTTGCAGCAAGCACTTTCTGAAAAATGATTTTTTTCAGTGGTAAGTTTGATATTGTTGTCCAATGATCTATCATTTTATTTGTGATTATTCATAGTGAATTCAACAACACGTTTACCCACATAATACAATATTTCCGAAATTGATATTTCGACTTTGATAGGCATTGCAACAAGAATTCCGGGAACAACATAACTAAAAAACAAACCAAAATTTATACCTGGACACACATAGTATTTACTGGCATTTAACAAGAATCCATTGACAATAAAACTGAAGTCGAAAACCAACCTTAAATCCAGCTTCAATCCAATAGTTTAATTTTAATTTATATCATTGACAGCGCCACCTCGTGTTACGTGATTTTTCCCTATGTTAAAGTCAAGGTAAGAAAAAAAGAAGAGCTCATTTTCCACAGTTTTCTATAGGGAAAAATCACGTCAAAGACTTAATGTCGGATCGAGGTGTGAACAATAAATATTCTGTCATTTGATCGCTCGTAAAACCAAAGTTTTTATTAAAGTTATCTCAGATATTTGGGTTGATTTTTTGTGTTAAAGTATTGGATTGAAGCTGGATTTAATATTTGTTTTCGACGTTTCAGTTTTACTGTCGCTGGATTCTTGTTAAATTACTGTAAAGACCAGGTGTTTTCAGGTATCAGTTTTGGTTTGTTTTCGAAGTTTTTCAGTTCTGTTGCCACTGGAATTCTTGTTGCAATGCTTATGAGAGTCAAAATATCAATTTCAGACAAATTGTATTGTGTGGGTGAACTTGTTCGACCAATTAAGGAAGGTGAAGAGGTTTTTAAGACTGGCCACATCATTTTATGTGGAACTGATGGTCTCAATGAAAAAATCATCAAAAGTTTGTTCATGAGATCCATTTCTGAGCTGCCTTAGGATTTGAGGAAAATTTATGCAAAGATAAAATCGAATTGCCATATGTAGAGCATTGTGAAACAGAGAATATTTTTCGCGATTTATCACCATATCACCTTTTTTAATCCTTGGCATTTTGTGGTTTATTAACACCAACTCTTCACAAAATATCGTTCAAATATAACACATTCAATGCTTAAATTGCTCAAAATAATATATAAAGTTCAATCTTAATGCATATAAACAAATGAGGGTTGGTTTGTTGTTTACACCTCAAGAAGTTCTTACGATCAATAATAGATGTCGCCCACTCTGTGATTTTTCCTTATGGCCTACAGTAGTTATTTAGCACATTTACCGGTATAATAAGAAAATTTACTTGGCCATATTTTATTAAAGAATAATATAACAAAAAAAATCAGGATACTTAATAGATTTAAAAATACCTAAATTATAAAAATTCGTTGCCTTAAAGAACTTTAAATACTAATGATTTTTAACCTCACTTTAAACAACCTTTAACAACCACTTTAATGAGGTTGTTTTACATTTATAATTACCCAGTTTACTAGTTTACTTTACTGGGACATTTTCATTGTTAAATATAAGAATAATATGACATAAGTGTCTTTTAGGCAGATTTGGGGTAAATGTTATGCTCGATTATTTTTAAATCTTTAAAAAACTAGCAAAAGGCTAACAGCTTAATGTATAATAAAAATCACAAAACAAACGCTAAAATGCGTTGTTCTGTGAGAAGATGTTCCTTGTTTATCTTATCACTAGATTGCAAATATACTTGAAATATGAGATTAAATGTAGATTGAAACTTAAAAGTAAGAATGAATAATCATGGTTTTCCATGAGCTGGTGTAGTATTAACAGAATCTTAAAATAATAATTTGACAATAAATAAAAGTAATTTAATAAATACATACCTAAATTAGCTATTGCTAAGTACAGCTTCACAATAATTATTATAAAATATCTCACAATTGCCATAAAAACTATTTTACGTTTTGGGTCTGATTTTTTCATACATTACATTTTGTCCCCTGTTTCTGGTAATAAATCTTTTAACAAAATGAAATTGGTCTAGAGCAAATTCATAAAATTCTTTTTCCATTTGCCAAACAACGCTACTTTTGATTATTTCCAAGGTCTCTTTAGATGGTAAATCTTTCTGAACAGTCTGTCTTAAATGGGATTTACTGCTGTTATGAAAATACTCGGTGGCACCCTTAAAAAATCTAGGAAGAGACAATTCTAGTATTTTAATAAAATCTTCTAATTCTTCAGTTACACCAACCAGGAAGTAATTGTTCACCAAGTTCTTTTTAGCCTCATTTAGTGCCCATTTGTTGCCAGGTTTCCTATAATATATAAAGTTACTCAAATAATATACAGAGGATTATAAGGTTTGTATTTACCAACAATTAGCAGCTTGTCCACAAAAGAATGGAATCTGCAGCCACATATTTGTGGGATCACAATCAGATAGTTTCTTGTTTACACATTCATCAAAAGTCTGAAATTTTATTAATTAAAATATAATGTTGTCACTAATTTAAAAAAACTCTTACTATTGTATTACCATGTTTCTTCCTAACCAAATATGGTCTATAATTGTCTCCATATCTTACAAAATAATAATATGACACAAACCTATCCAAAGGTTTACGTACAAGATTAATAAAAAGTGGTTTATTAGCTCCATATCTAAAACAAAAGTTAGTTTTTAAACAAAATGTTCATATAATTTAATGTTAAAATTTCTTACTTTGAAAAATCAAAAAAAGCAAAATGCCCATGGTATAAAGCAGGTTTCATATCTTTCCAGTTAGTTACATTGTGTATAAATTTCAGTTGATTTTTTAATGTAACCATATGACTATTTGCAGTAATGTTAACATGAAGCACATGGAATTTATTCTTTTTACATAAATCATAAGCTACACCAACGAAACTTGTAGAGCCAGTCTTTGGTACTCTATTGTACAGAATAATTAAATCTTTCTCATCTAAAAGAGGCTTTTCAATGTTAAGTAAAGCTGTAAATTGGTGTTGATTTTCTTCTACAAAAAGTAAACATTTTTCATTGTTTAGCTCAAAATGTACGCAATTCTATTTTACCTAATTGTTGAAGTTTATCTTGTAATTTAGCAAATTGTATTTGGTATAATAAAGCCACAAATCCCAGTAAAATGATGACCATTAATATATAACCTAATTTTAAAGATTTTAACATGGTTTTGAATAAAAACAACAAGTGTTCATATTCACGCCAAATGAAGACACTTCAATATAATTTATTTCACTATTTTATAACCATACCGAATTTAATATTAAAAATTAACAACTTAGCTTTTTTTATTTTTGTTTTTAGTTTTACGACGTGTCTACTGAAAATATGTTTTTGTATTAAATAAAGAAAATCAAATAAATGATAACTTTTAGGTCTGATATATAGCATTTTTCTCATGAGTATTTTTATTTTTATAAAAAGGCTTTGTTTTTCACGGATCGTTTACAGTTGAAAATAAATTAACAAGAAAACAAAAAAATGAATCTCAGTTTGACGGCTATTGGGCCACTAGTCACTGCAATCATTGCTTAAAAAATAGATAGTTGGTCAATGGCAATGTAATCGGCATTGGAGCCTTACGTGACTGCCATCTAGCGTTATAACTTGTCAAACATGGAAAATTTGATCCCGTACTGATGCGCCCTCGTTGAAGAATGTGGAAATCGAGAGGAACTACATGAAACTGCAACAGGTTTCTTTTTTACACAAAACACGTCATAAAGTTTTCCTTTCTGCTATTTTAACTCCATTCCCAGACAACAACGATTATGCCTAACTATAAGTAATGAAAAATATTTTTTGATTTTCTGTTACAGATTTGAGCGAATCCCACCTCTAAACCGAAGAAATGCCGAAACCGGAGCACAGAAGTGACTGACGATTACGAGACAAATATAAAATAAAATCAGACAATTATAAAATTACAAACGATTTTTATACCTAACTTTCATATTACCCAAGCGATCTCTCGCATCCCTTTATGATGCTAACAGTATAGTTCCTTGCACTGCGTTAGGTTCTTGTGCGCTGACTTCATTAGCCACCTCTGAACCTCAAGGTTGCATAATGTGAAGCCTAGACAAATGTATCTAGGGGTGGTGGAGTGCCATGGCAGCTTCGGAGGGTCCGCATAAGAAAAGCGCTCCTCCGCGGCCTCCTGGTCGGGTTTCACAAATGACAGACAGACAGACAACAACGCAAACGATGGTTCAATGTAAGAGCAGGGTTGGAGTTGCCCAATATATTTGTTGTCAACTTTTTATTGTGAATTTTCAGTCGAACAAAATTTGTCACTGTCAATTATTACCTGCTTTTCGAAATCAGTTTGCCAAAATTTTAATAATTTCACATATATACGGAGAGATTCGAAAATATACATTGAAATATTTGTGAAGGCTGCTTATAATTGATTATTTATTTATTTTATTCATATACGGGATCACCCCCATTACAATAGATTGTGTATAGATTTAATTAAAAATTAATCAATTACCTTATATACTAAATTAAGATAAAATTAAACAAATAAATCACTAACATTAAAATAAAAATTTCACAACCTAAACTCTCTTTAACCGATTCTTGAACATAACTAAACGAACCACCAAATATGTATGCTTTTGTTATTAATTATTTTTAAAGTAATAGGCGAATGCATACCATAATTTGTATGGTGAAAAGAAATATAGAATAAATTTGATTGTCTTAAATTTCTGACGGGAACATTCAAACTAATACCTTGGAGAAGTTCGGGGCAAAATTAAACCATTTATTAGCTTAAAAACAAACACTAACTCGCAGTTTCCCGTCTTGTACTCAATAAGTTCATCTTCAGTGTATTTAAAATAATTGTGTAATCATAATTGCTAATGCGAAGGTTCAACTTATACGCATAGTATCTAAGAAATTTATTTTGAACTCTTTCCAAAGTAGTAGAATGAATTTGATACTGAATAGACCACATAATATATGCATAAACTACTTGTGACACTAAAGCATAAAAAACTGTCCTTAAAGCCCAAACAGATAATCTTAAACAGTTCCGAAGAATGAAGCCTAAAGATTTTGAGGATTTTACTGATATATTACGTATATGTTCAACAAAACGCAACTGCTTATCAAATGTGACTCCTAAATCCTTAATTGTTATTACATATGATAGTGATAAACTAATATACTTTTTGCCACCTCTATAAAAACTAATATAACAACATTTTCCAACATTTAAATGCAAACTATAATTTTCACACCAAGCACTTAAACGGTATAAGTCATCTGATATATTCTTAACAAATATGTTAAAAAACAAAGGTGAATAATTAGCTCCTTGAGGTACTCCTGATATTACACGAATAATATTTTATTTAAAACACTCAATTCTCACCTGCTGTGATTGATCTATTAAAAAACTTTCAAAATCGATGACTGAAACCAAAATTACTCAATTTTCTCAACAGGATACCGTGGTCTACTTTATCAAATGCTTTGGAGAAGTCAGTATAAATAGCATCCTTTATTCTCCATCACATTCAATATTTTATGTTCGAAGAGTACCAAATTTGTGACTGTTGATTTGTACTGTGAAAATCCATGTTAATTATTTATCAAGCGTTTTTTACAATAAAATTTTAATTGTTCATATATTAAATTATCAAATAATTTTGGTATAAAGGACTGATTACATACACTACGATAATTTATTATATCTTGTTTATTACCGGATTTAAAAATTAAGCAGATGTAAGTATGTTTCCATAAAGCTGGAAAAAATGTCGATTTCAGTGATGATATAAAGAGAAGCTAAGATTAAATACAATTCATAAGAAAATAATTAGGGATTCCATCTGGACCACTACTTAATTTATTTGGTAATGATAAGATTTTATTGAAAATATTATCTACTGATATTGAATCGCTAAGAAATCGTCGCAACGAAAATAATGCGAATGATATTCACTTAGCTATACAACTTTTACAACTCTATATAAATATTTACATTTATTAATTCATAAAAACATAAGCCGATACTGTAATTTTCCGCTCGCTGTCCCCCTCTTTTATACCTGAACGAATAATCACGAGAAGGGTCCAGTAATTTCTCGAATTATCTATTGTCCTATTGTCCGGTGAGGTTGCTCAGGTTACCGGGGCTCACCACATTTATATTTATATAAAGGCTACTAGGAGGTGAGAGTCGGAATTGGGTAGGAGAGGCTAAGCGACGCTAACTGAAAGCAGCATCGTACGGTGCGCATGCACTACCCCATTTGAACCGCAGTGATTCAGATTGCAACTGATAAAAGTTTAGCATGGTTTTAAGTAAAGCATGAGAAAAAATAATTCAAGATAAAATTTATTCAGCCAGCAACTGTACAGAGGATTCGGTTTGGAAAATATCCAAACTATATTTATTACTTGCTAACTTTAATAAAAACAGAAATATAAGAGAAAAAAGTAACAGAAAATAGTTATTTAGATTTTAACTGATTAAAGTTTAACATGATTTAAGGTAAAGCATAAGAAAGAAATTTTTTATAAAAAATTTATTTAGTCAGCAACTGGACAGGGGATTCGGTTTTGAAGACTATCCAAACTACGATATCGTACAATATTGGATCTCTTTGTTGGTTGGGCGGTTTCGCAACTATAACACTATCAATTTCGTCTGATGGATTTTTCTTTTCAGTCAAAACAGCAAATGACAGTGTGGTAAAACCTTTGCTTCTGCCACTACACACTTGGCATTTCACTTTGCTAAATATTTCGTCTTTGGTGAATAATTTTATGGATTTTTTTATCTTTATATGAAATACCTTAAGATAATCTCATGCCGATCAAAAGACCTCTGACCAGATAATAAATCCGCTTTAATTTTAGGCCATTTATGGTTACACGTAAAAGTAACAATTAAGTCTGGTCTCCCATAGTTTCGGACATAGTAAGAAAGTAAGGAATTTTTTAGGTCAATTTATTATACCTCGGGCTATATTATTGGAGTTTTAGTAAAAATCCCCAATTTTTTTGAAAATATAATATAGTCTATGTCACCCGGGGATAGTTTAGCTTCCCAACGGTAAAAGAATTTTTTTATACGATCCAGTAGTTTCAAAGCCTATTCAATGCTAACAAAAAAAACAATTCTCGAATGGGGATCCAATAACTTGGTAGAATTCAATGCAAACAAAACACAAGCATGTCTTTTCTCTAGAAAAGCCGATCTCACTGTGCCTAACATAACTTTGTCAGGAGTAACCATACCACTGAAGTCATCCATATCGATTCTTGGTATTACTATCAGCAATAACCTTTCCTGAGAAAATCACGTGAGGTCCATTGCCAAAAGTGCATCCCAAAAACTTGGTTTTTTGTTTCGTGCCAAGAGCTATTTCACCTCCAGTCAGCTGCTTATGATCTATAAGGCACAGATCCGACCTGTACTGGAGTACTGTTCCCACATTTGGAGTGCAGCACCTAAACATATCCTGAAGCTACTGGATTCTGTCCAAAAAAGGGCAATTCGTCTCGTCGGTGATGCCTCGCTTACAAACTCGCTCACTTGTCTGGAACACCGTAGAAAAGTTGGCGATTTGTCTCTATTTTATAGATATTTTCATGGGCGATGCTCTTCTGAAATATCAACAATCGTTCCTCCATTGGCAGTCTCTTCGAGATTAACCCGTCAAGTTCAGTCTTCACACCCCTTCGTGGTCACTTTGGAGACCTGCAGAACATCACTTTCCAAAGACTCATTCATCCAACGAATTGCGAGGCTTTGGAACTCATTGCCTAGGGAGGTGTTCCCCGAGGCATACAACCTCCAGAAATTTAAGAAGAACACCAACTCCTACCTTCTTTCCCTTGGTTCCCACGATGTTCTCTGAACATTACAGGATATCCCTTTTCGTGGGAACCAGAACATAAAAAAAAAAAAAAATCAAATATTTTCTCTTTTTTATAATAAAAATATTATTATTATTATTATTATAACTATAAGTATAAATATAAAAAAAATGTAATTGAAAGATCAAAAGAACTACTAAGTCACTAAACTGTTTGGATAGATAAATTTACAATATATATATATATATATAAATATATATTTATATATATATATATATATACATATATTTATTATCAGGTATTAATTGCTGAAAAAATATAATTACCTACTAAACGAATTCAAAATATTTTTAAGCGAAAATTTCACTCTCGACCGCTACGTAGGAAGCCAACCGCGCGAAAGAACCGCGTCGCACTTTATTTCTTGATATAGGCTCCCCTCCGTTACCCAATACACCTGACACCTGCTGACGCGACAGTTTTTGTGGGTAATGGTGTGTTCTGCGAAGTTGTAGAATATTATTATTATTATTATTATTATTATTATTATTATTATTATTATTATTATTATTATTATTATTATTATTATCATTATTATAACTATAAGTATAAATATAAAAAAAATGTAATTGAAAGATCAAAAGAACTACTAAGTCACTAAACTGTTTGAATAGATGAATTTACAATATATATAAATATATATATATATATATATATATATATATATATATATATATATATATATATATATATACATATATATATATATTTATTATCAGGTTGCTGAAAAAATATAATTACCTACTAAACGAATTCAAAATATTTTCAAGCGAAAATTACTCGATTCCGCACTCGACTGCTACGTGGGAAGCCAACCGCGTGAATGAACCGCGTCGCACTTTATTTCTAGATATATACTAGATATAGACTCCCCTCCCTTACCCAATACAAATGACACATGATGACGCGACAGTTTTTGTGGGTAATGATGTGTTCTGCGAAGTTGTAAAATATTATTATTATTATTATAACTATAAGTATAAATATAAAAAAAATGTAATTGAAAAATTAAAAGAACTACTAAGTCACTAAACTGTATGGATAGATAAATTTACAATATATATATATATATATATATATATATATATATATATATATATATAAATATATATACATATAGAGCTTCATCAACGATTTCTGTTCACAATAAAACAAAAAAATAAAAATAAAATCTCTCAACAAAAGCTTAAAAACAAACAAAAATTGTTCGGGTTTAATGTACCTCGTCAATACAGTGCGCCCGTTAAGTCGATGCCTCGGTGACTAATCCGATATCGTCGTATATTGGTGAAATGAGCTATCTATACCATTCAGCCACCATGCACTACTACTTCAAACGTCTAAGATTAGATAATATTATACAAGTTACATTTGTGACGCATGTTTATTGAAGAATGTTAATTATTATACATAAGATATATTTTATAATAAATAAATAAGCTGTTTACTTTTACTCAAATGGTCATTTTAATTCTAATATTTAACTAAGTATTCGTTAGGTTAAATACGTTCAATATTTAATAGTTTCTATGCAAATCATTTGAAGTTATCACTTCTGTCGGGCGTCCCGAGACGCACACCCTTATTTTTTTTTAATTAAATATTTTATTTTATCTTTGCGTAAGTTTAAGAGTGGGAGAATTAAAAGGTTTTAATGATTTCCAACTAATCAGTACAAGATTGATAGCAGAGTAATTTAAAATAGAAGGTAATATTGAAAATGATAAGCATTTTTTGTGTTATCGATATCAACAATTAAATTTTATCTTTAATCCTCCTCAACTAGATAAATCGTTTGATTACTATGTGCGGTTCAATTAACAAAAGAACATGTTATTAAATTAAATCGCGTATGTACTAAGTTTTATCGGTTTTATACAGTGAACTTTGTTTCAGCCAAAATGGCAAACAAACCTAGTTTGGTAATAGTAAGTAATTTTCTTTATGTCACAATTTCATTTATTTCAAGTGTATGACTTTTACTAGTACGTATCTACCCAACCTTTTTAGGGGAGGAACTGTTTTGATCATTATAAAAAATGTTAAATATATTATTTTTAACAATTACGTGCAACGACGATTGTAACAGAAAATTTTAAACTATTTTCATAATTTTACTGATAATGGAAGTCTATGTCTTATCTAGATAATCGCCCAAACTTTATGTACTAAAACATTTTGTAAAATACCAAAACCTGCAAAAAAATGATCCTTTCATGTTAATTTATTTTCAGAAGGTAATTTACGTTTATAATTATCATTTTTGTTAGGGATTATCTGTTTGCTTTGTTCATATTAAGTGGTTGGTTGCCTTTTTAAATTAAAGTTTTACACTGACGTGCGCTGAATTATTATTATAGGGTGATGGAAAAAAAATATAATAAAAAAGTAGTAACGTTTTTAGTTTCCTTTAGCTATTTATTTTTATCATAAATGTCACACGAGGGCATTATTTATTTTTTAAATACTTCACTACTTTATTTTCAAAATGCTCTGTTCCGCAAAGCAAGTTGCCCAGGAAATAAAAATACCAGCAAAATTTGAACAGTTGCCTGCAATTAGAATTCGGCGTAAACAAAAACAATTCGAATAAGAAAGATACACCAGTATTTGACGCACTAAAAACATTTAAAATTGAGTTCTTCAATTATGTTGTAGATGTGTGTGTGTGTGTGTGTGTGTGTGTGTGTGTGTGTGTGTGTGTGTGTGTGTGTGTGTGTGTGTGTGTGTGTGTGTGTGTGTGTGTGTGTGTGTGTGTGTGTGTGTGTGTGTGTGTGTGTGTGTGTGTGTGTGTGTGTGTGTGTGTGTGTGTGTGTGTGTGTGTGTGTGTGTGTGTGTGTGTGTGTGTGTGTGTGTGTGTGTGTGTGTGTGTGTGTGTGTGTGTGTGTGTGTGTGTGTGTGTGTGTGTGTGTGTGTGTGTGTGTGTGTGTGTGTGTGTGTGTGTGTGTGTGTGTGTGTGTGTGTGTGTGTGTGTGTGTGTGTGTGTGTGTGTGTGTGTGTGTGTGTGTGTGTGTGTGTGTGTGTGTGTGTGTGTGTGTGTGTGTGTGTGTGTGTGTGTGTGTGTGTGTGTGTGTGTGTGTGTGTGTGTGTGTGTGTGTGTGTGTGTGTGTGTGTGTGTGTGTGTGTGTGTGTGTGTGTGTGTGTGTGTGTGTGTGTGTGTGTGTGTGTGTGTGTGTGTGTGTGTGTGTGTGTGTGTGTGTGTGTGTGTGTGTGTGTGTGTGTGTGTGTGTGTGTGTGTGTGTGTGTGTGTGTGTGTGTGTGTGTGTGTGTGTGTGTGTGTGTGTGTGTGTGTGTGTGTGTGTGTGTGTGTGTGTGTGTGTGTGTGTGTGTGTGTGTGTGTGTGTGTGTGTGTGTGTGTGTGTGTGTGTGTGTGTGTGTGTGTGTGTGTGTGTGTGTGTGTGTGTGTGTGTGTGTGTGTGTGTGTGTGTGTGTGTGTGTGTGTGTGTGTGTGTGTGTGTGTGTGTGTGTGTGTGTGTGTGTGTGTGTGTGTGTGTGTGTGTGTGTGTGTGTGTGTGTGTGTGTGTGTGTGTGTGTGTGTGTGTGTGTGTGTGTGTGTGTGTGTGTGTGTGTGTGTGTGTGTGTGTGTGTGTGTGTGTGTGTGTGTGTGTGTGTGTGTGTGTGTGTGTGTGTGTGTGTGTGTGTGTGTGTGTGTGTGTGTGTGTGTGTGTGTGTGTGTGTGTGTGTGTGTGTGTGTGTGTGTGTGTGTGTGTGTGTGTGTGTGTGTGTGTGTGTGTGTGTGTGTGTGTGTGTGTGTGTGTGTGTGTGTGTGTGTGTGTGTGTGTGTGTGTGTGTGTGTGTGTGTGTGTGTGTGTGTGTGTGTGTGTGTGTGTGTGTGTGTGTGTGTGTGTGTGTGTGTGTGTGTGTGTGTGTGTGTGTGTGTGTGTGTGTGTGTGTGTGTGTGTGTGTGTGTGTGTGTGTGTGTGTGTGTGTGTGTGTGTGTGTGTGTGTGTGTGTGTGTGTGTGTGTGTGTGTGTGTGTGTGTGTGTGTGTGTGTGTGTGTGTGTGTGTGTGTGTGTGTGTGTGTGTGTGTGTGTGTGTGTGTGTGTGTGTGTGTGTGTGTGTGTGTGTGTGTGTGTGTGTGTGTGTGTGTGTGTGTGTGTGTGTGTGTGTGTGTGTGTGTGTGTGTGTGTGTGTGTGTGTGTGTGTGTGTGTGTGTGTGTGTGTGTGTGTGTGTGTGTGTGTGTGTGTGTGTGTGTGTGTGTGTGTGTGTGTGTGTGTGTGTGTGTGTGTGTGTGTGTGTGTGTGTGTGTGTGTGTGTGTGTGTGTGTGTGTGTGTGTGTGTGTGTGTGTGTGTGTGTGTGTGTGTGTGTGTGTGTGTGTGTGTGTGTGTGTGTGTGTGTGTGTGTGTGTGTGTGTGTGTGTGTGTGTGTGTGTGTGTGTGTGTGTGTGTGTGTGTGTGTGTGTGTGTGTGTGTGTGTGTGTGTGTGTGTGTGTGTGTGTGTGTGTGTGTGTGTGTGTGTGTGTGTGTGTGTGTGTGTGTGTGTGTGTTGTCGAGATTTGGATTTACGTAATCTTCATCAAACTAATTATTACCTATGTGTTTAATTTGCCAAAAAGTACTTTCAAATGAAGCCATAAAGCCTTTTAGGCTTCAAGAGCATTTGAAAAAAAATTTATGCTGATAAAAAGGACAAAGAGTTATCCTATTTTCAAGGACTTATTAGCAAATGTTTAAAACAGCCAACTATATCAAACCTTTTTGTATCATGTTCTAAACAAGAAGATAATGGACAATGGAGCTTCATATAATATTTCATTATTAATCGCAAAAGCGGAAAAACCACACACAAATGGTGAGAAATTCATTATGCCGGCAGTCAAAGAGGTTATCGCAACTATTCTTTATTGTAAGACGCCATCTTCTTCTTCTTCTTCTTCTCAGCCCGTGTTTATCCACTCCTGCATGTTAGCCTCTCTAAATCTTTCCAAGCTCTTCTATCCCTAACAGTCTGGATCCAATTCCTTCCTGCAACATCATGAATATCGTCTCGCAATTGTCTCTGGGGTCTACCAATGCTCCGTTTGGTATCTCTTGGGTGCCAAATTAATATCCTATATACCCACTTGTGGTCATGCTGCCTTGCTATATGACCAGCCCATCTCCATTTCAGATGTGCCACAAGCCTTAGTACATTCGTCACTTTAGTTCTTCTACGAATTTCGTCGTTGCGGACTTTATCCCTTAAAGTGATTCTTATAATTCTCTCCATTGCTCGTTGGCTGGTTTGCAGTTTATTGGCAAATTTGCGGGTAATTGCTATTGTCTCGAGTCCATACGTGAGAACCGGCATCACAAAGGCATCAAACACTTTCCTTTTTAAATTTATAGAAAATTCACGAGATTTAAGGATAAATCCTAGTTTCCCAAAAGCTGCCCAGGACAGGCCTATTCTTCTTGTGATTTTAGAAGATTGATTTTCCTTGCCAAGCTGAATTGTGTGGCTTAAGTAAATATATTCCGAAATAATTTCTAGAAGTTGGTCGTTAACAGTTACCTGGATGTCTTCTGTACTCATGATCTTTGTTTTGTTTAAGTTCATTTCAAGTCCGATTTGTAGCGATGCTCGATGAAGCTCCCGAAGCATGTTTTTAAGCTCTTCCTCCAAGGAAAGGGTAAAAAGTTTTGGCGAGATGGTGTCTCCATCAACCACGTCATTCCTCCAGCTTCTTCTAGGTCTTCCCCGCTTTCTTTTTTCTGGCGGAGTCCACTCTAGTATTTTTCTTGGCCACCTATGTTGCCCCATTCTTTTTGTGTGACCGAACCATATCAGTTGTTTCTTTTCGACTTCATCTATAAAATCTTTTTCTATGCCAATGTTCTGCCTGATTATTTCATTTCTAATTCTCTCTGTTCTGGATATCCTGCAAGTCTTCTTAGATAATCCATTTTGTTTGCTTAACTTAAATCCCACCCTTCCGCTCCATACATAATTACGCTTTGTACGATGCTTTTGTAGATGCGTAGTTTGGTGTCTTTTCTTATATTTTTTTCCACAGTAATGAGTTTAATGCTCCAATAACTTTTCTGCCTTTATTGATTCTTTCCCTTACTTCATCATTGCTGTTACCCTGTTTATTAAAGATATTCGCACTTGTTTAAATCTATTGTCCCGCTCGTTCATATTCTTCTTTTAGCTTTCTCGTCATATAGCTCAGATCTTGTTCATCCTCTGCTGTCATCTGCAAAAAATAGGCTGTAAAGTGTGTCGTCTCCTACGTTAAGACCCATGTTTCTGCATTTTCTTATCCACCCTTGTATGGACCGGTCCAAATATATTTTTAATAGGGTGGGAGACAGAGAACATCCTTGTCTTAAGCCTTTCGATGTTCGGAAATATTCTGTATGTCTGTTATTTACCAGTTTTTATTGCGGCACAATTATTTTTATAGTAGAGTCGTGTAGCTTTGATTAAAGATTGATTTATATCCAGATTTCGCATTCCTGTCCATAGTTGTGATATGGGGACACTGTCATAGGCTTTGTCTAAGTCTATTATGGCTATACGTGTTTCTCTGTTATGTTGGGTACGTTTTTCCACGGCGAGTTTCAGTGTGAAGAGGTTGTCGATCTGCCCGCTCTAAATCCTGACTTCTTCCGGTTGTTTATCTTTTATGTCTTCTTCTATCAAGTTCTTAAGAATTCGTGAATATATCCTTCCTATTGTTGGTATCACTGCTATACCCCTGTAATTTTTGGATCATCTTTAGGCCCCTTTTTATATATAGGTGTTATATAAGAGGTTCTCCATTCCTTTGGGGTTTCTTCTCCATTCAAGCATCTTTCATATAAATTTTTTAGCATTTGTGTTAGTTTCGATGATCCATACCTGATAAGTTCGGGATATATTCCGCCAGGTCCGGGGGATTTTCCTATTTTTATGGATTTTATCGCCTCTTGTACTTGTGTCATCTCGAGATGTATGCGATCAGCAATGAGTGGTTCTTGATCTTATCTCAAATACTGCGGTCTCTGCTCTACTAACAGATCTTTAAAATGTTGTAATGAAGTTTAAAATATGAAAAGTGGTTCAGGAGAATTGGTGAATCTGGTGAGTGGAGACTGTGATATGTTTTACCAGACTTTGAAACTTATACTCTGACATTTTTAAAATATCATCGTACTCCAAACGTTTATTCTAATTATTACGTAAGAAGTTGAAGTGTAGCTTCTATTGGTCAGTCCCGCCATGTATTTTTGTTTATTCTAAAACATTTAAGTAACACAAAAAAACTAGTCTTTAATTTTAGGTTTACAAAAATTTTGTAATAAAAAAGAAAGTAATGTATCCAGATATTCCGATCAGTGTATTTTTCACAAGTTCAACAGAATTGTGACAAAAACATGAATAGAGTGTATCAGAGACAGTGAAGTGAAAATGGTCGAGATTTACAGGTCAGTTTAGTTCAGACTCGTGATCGTCCACGGTAATAAGTTTGGTTAGGAGTTTATTAATACATGCTGCGCAAGCCCTAATGTTGCTATTATTTTTTTTTAATATTATTGAGCAGTTACAAACAAAATTTATTGAATGAGCCACTATTTTATTAATGCATTAAAAATCAGTTTTCAGCTTGTTATCTCAATAAATTTATTAATAGAAGCGAGTCATAAAAAAAATTAATGTATGTGATTATTTGTCGTAGATGCATTTGGTTTAATGTGTTTATCACAAATAAAATAAGATAATATTCATCTACATTTTTTGTTAATATAAATCACAAAAGATTTTCCCCTACCAAAAAGTGCCCATCGCGGCTAATGAAGTTTTCACTTCAAAAAAGCCCAAAATATTGAGAAAGAGAAAAAATGCACAACATTCTTCATTCATTCAATTTTACGTTCACTCGAGCAACTTTTTACTGAATAATTTTTTTTTAAAAATTATTGCGTATCTATTTCGCTTTGACATACTTCACTTCATCTAAAACAGCTAATCAACGCCAACTTTATATAACACATTTTGGTATAACTACACTTTTTCCATAAAAGTCCTATACAAGATTGTGGTCCCTATCTATACCCTCCATATTAAAATTATTGATTAATAAAAATTAATAAAAGTGTGCCGTCAGCTCGAAAGCACTTTTTGACAGAAGAAGAAGAAGTTTTGACGTCACCCATCTGTCGCTGATGCAGACGTAAATTCGCATACCATTTTGTTCAACGCGCCTAAAGAAGTTTTAACTTCAAAAATTATCTTATTTCTTCCGTTATATCTTTTCTGCCGTGACAAAATTTAACACGCTGCCTTTTCCTTTTAAAATGAGCTACTTGACCACGATCTAATGGAACTTATTAAGTATACTGGTTCACGGTTTATGAAATAATGGCTTTTATGAGTATGATGACTTTGATTTGAGACCAATACTCATAGAGTCGTCGCTTCAAAGTATGCAAAACGAAACCAAAATAGTAAAAATTCGCTAAAGTCGCATGATCTCTATTTTTCAGAATGAGTACATCTGGGCCAGCCCCGTAACGAATGGGGAATTTGACATCCCGATAGGCGGCAAAATAATAGCCGTAGAATCGAGCAGAGTACGAATTTTGGACGACGATGGCAAAGAAAGTTACATTTCCAGTCAACAAGTGATGAAAACCATGCACATTTCCTCCATTAAAGGGGTCGAGGATATGATTAATTTGGGAGATTTGCAAGAGTATGCCATTTTAAGAAACTTGCACAAAAGATACAAAGAAAAGTTAATATACGTAAGCATTAGTTATTTTTAAAATTAAAGTAAACGTAGTCCACCTCTTATAGCTTCTTTCAAAAATCTTTTTTGGCCGAGTTTCATTTTTTTAGTAAAAAGAAGAAATTGTGATCAATAGAAACATTTTATATTCTACTACACATTTTTCTTTTAGCGATTTATAGTCGCAGCAACCCCTCCAAAAGTATGATTCTTACTAAGAGCTAGTACTTCGTGTTTAATTCTGTTTGGAGTGTATACACTATTTCCAAACTGTATATGATGTACAACACTTCTTGAGTTACTAAAGTCCATCGACGTAAGCTTTGCAAAGGCTCTTCATTATTGGCTCATCGTAGAGTAGTGGAAAAATATTCATTATATATAAATATTCATTAATTATAAATATATTCTCTATATATTCTCGCATGAGAATTTCTTCCACTCTGGTATCTTCAAAACATAGCTATTGGAAACCTCTTGAGAACATAAAAATCGTTGTCCGTGTATTTTTGTTTAATATTCGGGAATACAAAGAAGTGCAATGCAATAAATGCAGGGGCTTGCTTACAACGAGACATTAATTTGACATTTCTCTTCTTCAACCAGTCAATTGCTAGATGTGGCAAACGGGAGCTAACATTATTGAGTTTTAATGCTGAGCAATACGCTATCTGGCAGAATAAACTCGCATTAATATCACGTGACCAGCAAGTATGATTGCTTTGTGTTTATTTACCTGAAAGCGTGCATTTGTGTAAAGATTATAGTTGTTTAATAGTGTACACTTGTACACTTAAATTGTACACTTCCCTTGGTAAACATCACACTTGGCGTCAAAAACGACATAATGACAGCGTGGGCAAATAAAGGTTAAAATGTCAATTATGATGAAAATTTCATAAATTTATTTTCAACCAATTAGAAGGCTCCTTTTTGTTTACTTTGCTTACAGCAAGCCGACAGGTCTGGTCGCCGATCCACCCAAACATAGAGAAGATAAAGTATCTCTTAACAATGTTGCAGCCCACATAGTGTCTACATCTAGAGCACCTAGTGACAAAATACACACAACTACAGTAAAAAGGAAATTAAAAGCTCTAAAGGGAACATGTGAAATTGATTCCGAGTATTCAACGGACATCCGTATTGCTGAAATAACAAAGGTTCTGAAAGAAATGAAACTAGGAAAAGCGCCAGGTTTTGGTGGTATTCATCCCGAATTCCTAATATACTGCGGTGCCTACACGACACAGTGGCTTGCGAAATTTCTTACAAAACCCTTCACACGGGCAACATTCCTCCCTTACTTAAACGAGCCAAGATCATTGCAATCCTGAAACCTGGTAAGCCCAACGACAGACCAGAAAATTATCGCCCCATCGCGCTACTTAGTATGGTCTACAAGCTACTGGAAAAGGTGCTTCTTAACAGAATCAGCCAAAAAATAATTGAAAATACTCCCATCGAACAAGCAGGATTTCGCCCCCAACGCAGCTGCCCAGATCAAGTTCTGTCGCTGACGACATTTATAGAGGCCGGATTTCAGAAGAAACAACAAATAGCTGCAGCATTTATAGACTTAAAGGCAGCCTACGACACCGTCTGGAGACAGGGGCTAATGTACAAACTAATTCGAATCATTCCCTGTAAAAGGATAACCAACCTACTCGATTATATGCTATCAAATATAACTTTTCAAGTAATAATGGGGAACAAGAAGAGTTAACTGATAAAACTTAATAATGGCCTTCCACAAGGCTCTGTTCTTGCCCCCTGCTGTTCAGCCTCTACATCGCTGATATGCCGGAAACCAAATCACGTAAATTTGGCTATGTGGATGACTGGACCTTGGCAACGGGCCATAGAAATTTTGGAACTGCTGAAAATACTCTCGCAAGTGACCTAACAGCCCTTAGAGGGTACTTTAAAAAATGGAGATTACAACTAAGTGCTACAAAGACTGAAGTATCGGTCTTTTATCTTAACAACACAATGGCAAATAGAGAACTACGTGTATATCTTGATAATGAATTACTAACCCACCACAAGCATCCAAAATACCTTGGAGTTACCCTTGACAGGACGCTGACATTTAAATAACACCTAGTAAAAACAGCAGCGAAACTAAGAACACGTAACAACTCTGCGGCACCACTTGGGGCTTCTCAGCATCTACTTTGAGATCTTCTGCACTGAGCTTGGTGTACCCGGTAGCGGAATACTGTGCTTCAGTGTGGCTCAACAGTAAACACACGCACATGATCGATACCCAACTAAACGCTACTATGCGTGCTGTAGCAGGGACAATCAAACCAATTTCAACAATATGGCTATCCTGGCAGGATCGCCATGTAATGTATTAGGATCGCCCTGTATTGCTAGGTCCCTTGCTCGTAGGTTCGTTGAAGTTTCGGGAAAACTCTCGTTAATTAAAAAGAACGTTGAACTTAAAAATACGTTTAATTTAGTTTTGCAATTCTACATTTCTGTCGTGATCTTGACCGTCGCTACAAAGTAGAACAGCGTAACGATCGATCGAAGTAAAACAATAACACACTATTGATTCCGAGACATTTGGTTGCGAAATAAATACGAATGATTAATAAACATAAACATAATTACGTGCGTCTGGCGACACGTTCTAAGCGAGTTCAAAGTTATACCCGTGAACGGTCAACTGAGTTCATTGGGCCTTTACTAAACCTTTTTTACATGTTTTTCTGGCTAAGGGCACTACACTGCCCCCTCTCAGCCATATAGCATCACCTAAACTGCGCCGAGAACATGCTCTGGTTAGAGAATTTAAGAAAATCATAGACAATCCTCAACTGCAAGTCCATAACGATATTTCTGACGTCCAGAAAAACCGACTCCGATCCAGGCAACCTCCACTCAAGACGGCACAGGCGCTTCACCAAACTAACTTCGAAGTAAATGCTCATTGGAAAGAAGAATGAGAAAGTAGCATAGCACCCAGTTACCACAGCATGCCATGCATCTCCAGCAAACCAGAAGGATTTGACTTTCCTCGCAGGACCTGGTCAACCCTTAACCGCATTAGAACCAACTGCAGAAGGTGCGCCGACTCCTTGCATAGATGGGATAAACTTCCCTCTGCGGCCTGCGTTTGTGGTGATGAGACGCAGACTGTCAAACACATAGTGCAAGAATGCCCGCTAAGGGCATTCGCAGGTGACCCACAGGACTTTCTAATGTCAACCCAGGAGTCAATTGAATACATATCTAATTTAGACATTTGTTTGTAATTCGACTTGTGTTTGACTATATACAACTTAGTGTATGATATGTAATCATATATAATGTGTTTTTGTTTTTCTTTATTATGGCTTTGTTGTGATGTGAGGTTAAGCCATACGCTAAATAAAACAGCAACGGAAGATTATTGCGATAATTTTGTTAGTTCCTATTAACTTAATGGAACTTAATAAGTGATAAAGTTTTTGTCAAAAATGAAGCGCCTTATATCTATTGGCTCGTCTTCGACTCGGGATAATTTTCTATCAACAAAAACATTCGTGAACTTGAAAAAAATTATCAGTATCAGTCGAAACAATTTTATAACAGATTTCGAAAGCTTATAAGCCTATAAGCAACAAGCTTGAGACTAATAAACTAATAATTTTAAGTATAGGGAATGGTTAATAAAAATAAAAATATGGTAACAGCAGTCTTCGACAGTGATATAGAATACAAGATGATCCATTTTATATTACTGAGAAAATAATGTACTCAAGTTTTGACTTACCCTGTATTCGATTTAATAAATTTTCGAAAATTTGTTCGTGTTTATAAACTTTAAAAATCATTAAAAAACTTTATTAACATTATTATTTTTATATTCCTTTTTAATTATACAGGCCATTGAACTTGTTAATAGTTCATCATAGAATTGGTTATAACTTTTTAAATACCCTGTATAAATTATTATAACCTTGTATTGTTCTAATGGGGAGGTAAAGCGAATTTTAATTTTAAGGTAAAATTTCATTTATAAAAACATAAGTTTGATCTGGCACTACGTTAAAGAACACCCTGTAACATTGTAACTAAATTTAAAATGTGCTGCCTACAATTTTTATACACATTTTTTTGTTATCTCTTATGATAACAGAGCTACTGAGTTTTATCACACTAATCAATCACCCTGTTTATTTAAATCAAATTATTTTTGTTTGTTTGTCCTTTATGCGTTTCTAAAACGCTGGACCGCTTTTGATGAAATTTTCAGACAATCTTTAGATTAACTTGGCGGATGTTCCTGTGAAGTTTAAAAGCGATCGGTTTAACGAAAGGGGTGGGAAGGGAATAAATTATAAAAACTATTAAAAACTATTAGTGTCGAATTCATAGTCTTCGAAGACGCTGAGTTTGATAGTTACATTCCCAATTATGTTAGCACCCATATAAACGGGATGGGAAAGGTATGAAACATAAAAACTATTAAAAAAGCCGATATTATTATCGAATTTATAGTTTTTGGGGTCACTGAGATTGATAGTGACATTCCAAATTTGCTAGCACCTCTACGAATTTTTTTAAGTACGCACAATAATTGAAATCATGAATTTATTCAATTTGGATGTGCCACACTATATCATATATTGAATGTCTTAATATGCATTGATATTTATCACTAAAGGCCCAGTAAATGGTATTTATTTATCGTACATTTTCAGAGGTACGACTTCTTTAGAAACACATACTAGTTAAGAAGCATGATTTAATTATTTACTTTTTATTTCAGACTTACACGGGGGCCATGTTGGTGGCTATCAATCCATACGAAATTTTACCTATTTACACAAATGCAATAATTACTAGTTACCGAAATAAGGCGATGGAAGAAATGCCCCCGCATATTTTTGCGGTTGCAGATAATAGCTACAATAATATGAAAAAGACAAGATTGGATCAGTGCATTGTTATTAGGTAAAATAATTAAACCTGTTTTATTTGGGATAGGCATTACTTAAATTATACAATGGTATAGGATTAACTATAATATCCACCCCTTATCATCGGTATCTTGCCTACATAAAAATAATACATAAATGTTGCAAGGTATGACTAAATTTTGTTAAAATGCTATCAAAAGAACAGTACCTAACGTGCAGATTTCAGGAAATACAAAAAACGATATTTTTTTAAGATAATATCCAGTGTATTTTTTTAATAGATTTCAAAAATATACCATAATATGTACTCTAGACTGTTTAAAAAAAATCGATAATTTTTTTTTTAATTATATCGAAAATGTTGTTGGAAACGTTCTCTTAGATTTTGGAATTTTTTAACTCACGTTAGAAATAATATTTTAAAATTATTAAAACCGATTCTTATAGAGAATTTACCGTCTTTTACAGTTTTTTGATATATTTAATTTTTCAAAAGTTATTTAACGTTAAAGTTAGATTGATTTAAAATTTTTACATTTTTCTTATTTTCCGAAGTAATCATCAACATTATGAGAAAATTTTATAAGACATTTTTTGTAGAGAATTTTATTTCCTATAACTAATTTTTAAAAAATATAATATATTTTTTACATATCGTAAGTTACCTGCAAAAAACTAAACATTTTTTTAAAAGTGTCATTTTACTACTTAAAATTAATCATTCAAATTATCATTATACTCAAATAAATAGATTTTCGACCAAAAAATTGATTGTTTATAACAATTTTAATTAATAACTAAATAAGATTTTTTTTAACCAATAATGCCAATTTATATTATTTGTTTTTTGGAAATAATTTCAAGGTCAAGACGACCAATCCTCAAAAGCAAATAAAGACATGTTATATATATATATTTTGTATTTAATATGACTCTACTATCCACATGATATCAATTATAAGTTATAGGAAATTGAATTCTCTGTTTTTCTCCTTTTTTTTTCTTCGGAAAATAAGAAAAGTGTAAAAATTTTAAATCAATCCAACTTTAACGTTTGAAAAAATAAATATATCAAAAAACTGTAGGAGACCTTTTTTGGAGAGCGTTAAATTTTCTATAAGAATCTGTTTTGATCATTTTAAAATATTATTTTTAACAATATTCCAAATTCAAGAGAACGTTGTTCCCATGTTATTTAAATTAAAATTTACGATGCAGCAATATTAATATTAAGAGCTCTAACTTTCACAGTATTTTTTTGTACCATTTCCAACAATATTTTCGATATAATTAAAAAAAAATTTATCGATTTTTTTTAAACAGTAATGTACTACTGTTTTTGAGTTAATACACGTCGAATATCTTAGTTAAAATGGTTATTTTAAATATGCATACATGATTTGATCGTGAAATGCCTCCTTTACGCCGATGATCAGGTCATATTAGTATCATGTCAGGAGGAGTTACAGACGATGATTAATATTATGCATAATCCCATTAAAATCAGGGGAATGAAAGTGAATGCAAGAGGAAATTAATGGGTTTTGAAAGAGAAGAAAGCATGAAAAACTGCGAGGTGCTGATTGAAGAAAAAAGAGTGGAATAAGTTTGTATACTTGGATTCAAAGTTAACGAGAGACGAAAGAATGTTAATTATTATTCATAAGACATATTTTATATTAAATAAATAAGCTGTTCACTTTCTTAAAAAAATTTGATTGTCACTAGTGAATAATTTATAAAAAATAAACCTGCACAATAGTTACAGCACATCTGTCTAACAAGGTTTTCTGATATAGCTATAGCTTCTCGTGGTGACAACATTCATTTGTGAATAATATTGTAATAAAATAAAGCATTTTATTAATCAACAAATATATCGTACAATATTTAATATCAATTCCTGTTATAGTATAATTCATATTCATATTTCACGAATATACGGCGGTTTCGAATTATCGTTAGAAACTCGATAACCAGTATTCAACTGTGCATTTAAGAAGTACGAAAGTAAATTTCCCTAATATTTTTAAACAAATTTTGTAGATAACGAATTTTATTTTATAAGGGTCTTCTTGTTTGAAAATTTAGGTTCAATAGGGTTTAAGTTTAAAAATAAGTACAACCGAAAGGCTTTGTGTGAAAAAGCTAGAGTCGTGCACAAAAAAATTTAAATTTTGAGAAATTATACTCACTGTAAAAAAGAAGGCTCTTCATTGGTTTATCTGGACGAAACTTGGATTTTTGCTAACGGTGGAACAAAAAGAATTTGGCAGGACGATAACATGAAGTTTATAAAACACACAGACGGTGAAGGAAAAAGACACATTATTGTGCATGCAGGTGGAAAGCTTGGTTTTGTTGATGGGGCGGATATTTTCGTCAAAATAAAGAACGGCCGATTATCAAGACAATATAAATACAGAGATGTTGGTGAAATGGTTAAAAGAGAAACTATTACCATCGTTACATGAACCATTGTATTTTGATAATGCTCCGTACCATTCGGAAATTTTAAATAAGCAATTAACAAAGTCCTGGACGGTACAGAAAATAAAAGAATTGTTAACGAACGAAAATATTTTATTTCCACAGTATTGCTTCAATCCGGAATTATTATCGATAGCTAAAAGGCCCGAAAGAGAAAAAATTTACAAAATGGATCAAATTTTACTCAGTTATGGACATCGTGTGCTAAGTCTTGCGCCTTATCAATGCCAATTTAATCCCATTAAGTATATTTGGGGAATATGTAAACCTTATTACGACAATCACATTGGATCTAATGGTTACAATGATAAGGCTGTTTTGGAAACCTGGCAACGAGCACTAAATGCATCGAAGCAGTTAATCCTGTTACCATTTACAATCCGAATGAGAATAGCGGCGACAGTGATTCAGATTTTGATGACTATAAAATCTGATGTTTGATAATACCGTAAGTACTATAAAATTAAACATATTTATTAAATTAGTGCCGATAATTTATTTTTGTTGCATTTACTTTTAACATAATTAAACATGTGCCTATTTCTAACCAAAAAACTCATCGAGAGCTACATCAACGATTTTTGTTCACAATAAGGCAAAAAATAAAAATAAAACGTCTCAGCAAAAGCATAATAATAAACAAAAAATTTTGGGGTTTAAATCTTAGGGGAATTTACTAATGTACCTCTCAACACAGTGCGCCCGTTAAGTCGATGCCTCGGTTACTAATCCGATACCGTCGTATATTGATGAAATGAGTTATAAGTTAATTTTTGCTGAGATCACTTTCCTGATTATTTTCAAGTGGAGAGAGTGGTGCCGGAAAAACAGAAAGCACAAAACTAATTTTGCAGTACTTGGCCTCCACCAGTGCTCAGCACACGTGGATCGAGCAACAGATACTCGAAGCCAATCCCATTTTGGAGGCCTTCGGAAATGCTAAAACCGTCAGAAATGATAATTCTTCGCGTTTCGGCAAATACATCAACATCAAATTTAGCAAAACGGGCAGTATAGAGGGTGCTATGATAGAACAATATCTTTTAGAAAAGAGCAGAATCATTTCTCAAAGTCAGGGAGAAAGGAATTACCACGTATTTTATAGCATGTTGGCGGGAATGGGGAAGGATAAAAAGAAACAGTTCGAATTGGGTAAGTTTTTACATTATTGTTTCTTTTTCTTGGCTTGTGAGTGCTAGTTTTGGATGGTAGAAATAAGGAGAGTCATGGGACTTTCATTGAAAAAGGGTCCAGCTATATATTGCAAATAAGGATTTAAAAAACTGTGACTAAAAAAAGTGACTAATAATATCAGACAAACGGCAAATCTAACAACACTGCAAATGTCAAATCTGGAATCTCCGTATCTCAAAATAGGCTCATCCCAAATTTTGTAGAGATCTAGGCCAACAACTTGAAAGATGGAAAGAATATGTTACAGAACTTTTTGATGATGAAAGATCTGAATGTGATAGGATTGATGCTTCATCAGGACCGCCAATAACTAGAAGCGAAGTAGAACGAGCAATAAAACTCGCCAAAAATGAGAAAGCAACTGAGCACTGAAATCTTGAAACTATTAGGCGATAAAGGAATAACAGCCCTCACAAAACTTTTTAACTCTATTTACGAGACCGGAATAATACCGACGGATTGGCTAAAATCAACATTTGTCATGATCCCTAAGAAGAAAAAAAACCACTAAATGCAATGACCATCGAACAATTAGTCTAATGAGCCATGTTTTAAAAATATTTTTGCGATTAATGCATGGCAGGATATATTATAAGCTCGAGGAAAAAATTGGAAGCAGTCAGTTAGGTTTTCGAAGCGTTGCTCGGTGTTAATGTACTGATCCAAAGATCAATCGACTTTGAAAAAGCTTTTGACAAAGTACGCCATGACAAAATGCTACAAATTCTAAAAACGACAGGGATAGATGGCAAGGATATTCGTATAGTTGCCAATTTGTACTGGCATCAGACAGCTGCAGTACGAGTGGAACACCAACTATCGGAGGAAATTAACATTACACGAAGAGTACAAGGCTGCATTCTATCACCCCTGCTTTTCAACCTCTATTCAGAAGAAATATTCAATGAGGCTCTTACTGATGCCACTGAAGGAATTAACATTAACAGGGTCAACGTTAATAATATCAGATACGCCGATGATACACTAATTATCACAAGTAATGAAGACGATCTACAAAACTTTACGAATACGATAACCGACACCTGTACACAATTTGCCCTGAGACTTAATGCCAACAAAACAAAATATATGATTATTAGCAAAGAACTTAATATTACAGATAATGGTATCACGGTCAATGGCACAAGGCTAGAGAGAGTTCATAAGTTGGTGTATCTCGGGAGCAACATTAACGATCAGTGGGATACAACTGTGGAGATCAAAACGCGAATAGAGAAAGCCCGAGCCGCTTTCATGAAAATGAAAAAACTGTTTACCAGTCACGGACCTAACATTGAAATTACGAATGAAAATGTTGCGCTGCTATGTTTTTCCAGTTCTCTTGTACGGTATGGAAGCATGGACACTCACGCAAGTAATGCTTAAACACCTGGAATCTTTCGAAATGTGGGCGATTACTAACAATCAGTTGGGTGGACACAGAGTCAGTAACAACATAGTTCACAATCGCATGGCAAAAGATCTAGAAATAGTTAAAACTATCAAACGACGCAAACTAGAATATTTTGTTAATATTATAAGACATCCGGAGAAATATGAGATCTTACATCTTATCATAGAGAAAAAAATCCTAGGCAAGCGTGGTCCAGGGAGAAGGAGAACATTGTGGTTGAAGAATTTGAGGCAGTGGTACGGAAAATCTAAACTTTTCCGAGCAGCTGTCAATAAAACAATAATCATTAACATGGTAGCCAACATGATAACCAACGATCGCTGAACGGTCATGGTACCAGAAGAAGAAGAGAAATTTTGTACAATTCGGACTAGCAATTTACGAGATAATTGTCCGTTTCCAGACTTTTAGTACACTCTGTATTTCAATTTAGTTTACGCATCAAATTGACATAACTGCAAAAGATCCTAGGGAATTCCCGTATTTTTCTACGTGTTTTATGCTTTATAAAGTTTGTTTTTTCTAAGGTATAATAAAAAAACTTTAAATAAAACCATATTTTTATATTTCCTTTTTTTAATGTTAGGATCTCCCGAAGCTTACGATTATCTAAGAGGTGGTCGATCCTACACTTGTGATGGTCGCAACGAGGAATCGGAATGGTCCGACATTATAGCAGCTTTTACGGTTCTTAACTTCACCGAAAAAGAAGTAATAACACACTCTTATTTGAAAATTATTTAATTGATTAATAGATAATAATGTTACGATATCAAAAACGGTAAAAAATGTCCTAAAATGAATTAATAATTTTAAAGTAACATCAGATTGACACATTTATTTAACTTTAATTGAAATTTAACACCCAATAGTATAGAGAAAGCGGTTCTATACTTCTATTTACAATTTATGTTGAATTATATTTACAGATAGATGATATTTTGTGCCTACTGGCGGCCATTCTGCACTTGGGCAACGTCAAATTCAAATCCGGCAGTGTGTCTCACTCTGATAGTTCAGAATTGGCCGACGCCAGCGCCGGCGAGAGAATTTCGAAGCTTTTAGGAGTGAATAAGTTCGATCTAGGGGAATCACTAACAAAGAGAACGATTTACGCTCAAGGGGATCAAATAACGGCGAATCAATCCAAAGAACAAGCATCAGATTCCAGACACGCATTCGTCAAGGGGATTTACGGACAATTATTTATATTTATAGTCGATAAGATCAACAGCGTCATCTCTTTGAATAACATGCAAAATAGATCCAGCATCGGGGTGCTGGATATATTCGGTTTTGAGAATTTTAACGTCAACAGTTTTGAACAAACTTGTATAAATTACGCGAATGAAAATTTGCAGCAATTCTTCGTGCAGCACATCTTCAAATTGGAACAGGAATATTATACAAAAGAAGGAATCAGCTGGGCCAATATCAATTTTATAGATAATCAAGATATTTTAGATTTATTAGGGATGAAACCTCTCAATGTATTCTCATTGATAGATGAGGAATCTAAATTTCCTAAGGGTACCGACTTTTCGCTATTGGCAAAACTTCACAAGCAGCATGGGATCAATAAGAACTATTCGAAACCCAAAAGCGAGTTGACACCTTCTTTTGGTGTTAAACATTTCGCCGGAGAA
Organism: Agelastica alni; assembly: GCA_950111635.1. Taxonomy (NCBI): domain Eukaryota; kingdom Metazoa; phylum Arthropoda; class Insecta; order Coleoptera; family Chrysomelidae; genus Agelastica; species Agelastica alni. The sequence goes on from OX467709.1 coordinate 41,680,304, forward strand.
GTATTTTACGACGTTGAAGGTAAGCAAACAAGATTTGCATTTATTACTTAATATTATATCGATATATATATATATATATATAAGAAATATAACCGCTGTATTTACCTACATATTTTTAATATATAGGTATAAGTGGGTCGATTATATATCAGAAAACAAAATACTCCTCTGGCTATATGCCTACGACAGGCATTGAATTACATCTGATATATAGTCGTGTATACTACCCCATCACAGGAAGCAAGATATACAGGTGCTTGTTAAGTAAGAGAAAGGCTATTGAATTTATTTGCTTGAATATACCATCTGTAGACCGGTTTCGGAGTGAATTGCTCCTCATCAGTACAGGGCAGGTTTTCTCGAACAACTACATTCACTCCCAAACTCCTATTAAGTACACATGAAGGACCAAGCAAAAGCTTCTTCTTCTTCTTCTTACGTTAGGACTACGTCCTGTGTTTGCCTCAAAGGTTGCCCAAAAACAATTGGGACGATGAAGACCAGCTATCATACCATCTTTTTGGTGGGCGTCCAGTTGGGCGTGGTGTGTTGGGCCGCTTCTCTCTCACAATTTTTGCCAGCCGGTCGTTTGGCATTCTGCTAACATGGTCTCTCCATTCTCTTCTTCGGTTTCTTGCCCATCTTACTATGTCTTGGACTTCACATATTTCCCTTATCTCTTCGCTTCTTTTATGGTCAAGTAAGGTATAGCCAGTTATCGATCTAAGAATTCGCATTTCCGTTGATCTAAGAAGTCGCTTTGTAGTCGTGTTCTCCGCTCTGGTCTCTATCGCGTATGTCATAATCGGTCTTATATATTCTGACCTTACTTCTGGTACTCATGTGTTTATTTCTCCAGATTATGTATCTCAAGAATCCTGAGATTAGAGATGCCTTTGTTGTTTGAGCTTTTACTTCCTCCTTAATATTTCTAGTGCTAGTTATATTAGCTCCTAAATATTTAAAGGACATCACTTGTTCTATACTCTGCTCATAGATTGCGAGTTTACATCTTCTCGTTTCTTTGGATATTGTTAGCGATTTGGTTTTCTTGACGGATATTTGCATATTGAATTCTTCAGCTGTTTTTTGGAACTTGCGTAAGAGTCTCTGTAGGTTGTCCTCGTCTTCCGATACGATTACAGCATCATCAGCGTAGCATATGATTTTTATTTCTTTATCTCCCAGTCGATACCCTCTCCCAGTTACTTTGACTTCATTTATAATTTTATCCATGATAATATTAAATAGGATTGGGCTTAGGCTATCTCCTTGCCTGATTCAGGTTGTCATAGGTATTTTATTGCTTAGCTTCTAAGCAAAAGCATTAGTAGTATTTTGTTTTCTGATATATAATCGACCCACTTATACCTTTATATTAAAAATATGTAGGTAAATACAGCAGTTATAATTCTCACACCTAATTTTCGCTGTCGGACTTTAAAATACTTTTATAGTTTACTAATATCACAGTTTTCTATAATTTTTGCACATATATATATATATATATATATATATATATATATTTATATATATATATATTGAGATGGTATAATGTTAAAGTAAGAAAATTTAGAACAAATTACATAGAAATAATCACTATTACATTGAAAGAGCTCTGATCGAGAATCTCAAAAGATCCAGTAGAAAGGTTTCTAAACAAAGAAAAATAGAGACATGAAATATTAACCTGTTTAATATCAAGTCTATGTATTAATTTAATATAATAGCTGTAAATTTTATGTATCTTTGTAAGAATAATTTTAATTTGGGTGATTTAATAATTTCATAGCATTAGACAACTTGCTTTCTAAAAGGTAATATTATAGAAAAGATATTTTCTTTAATTTGACCTCTACAGAGACAGAAAGTATACCAATGTAATCCAGGTGGTCTCTTTTATCTGAAAATAACAATAACGGTTAATATTAAGAAAAACAAATTTTGAAATAAATTAATAGTTATGAGATACCCTGTATTATCAGTGTTTATAAAGCAATGTAACTTATCAAACACAGTAGTTGTCATTTCCATGGCTTACATTAATAAATGTTAATTTTTGCATATTTAGAGTAACTATAATAGATTGGTAAGATTGGTAAGAGCAAAAATGTCATTTCCCTTTATACACACATCGGATAACCGACAACATAAAAATACAGTAGAACCGGAAAAAAGATTTAAATTAGATAGACTTCAAGATGAATCAATCAAAAACCTGTATCAATGGCGCCTAGACCAAAAAATGGAAGAGTTTAGATATGACAGCATCACACAAAGCTACGAACATATTAAGATGTGTATGAAAGAAGCTGCCAGGGAAGCTCTAGGAGAAGAAGAGACACATAAGACATATAGAGAAGATGTCAATGATGACACAAGGCAAAGTATAAAGGAAAAGAAGGACCATTACTTAAAATACCTCAGTACCAAAAATCCCGAAGACCTAAGGAAATATAAAGAAAAGAATAGGGAGGTAAAAAGAAAAATGCAACAAGAAAAAAACATAAGATGGGAACATACATGTGAAAATATAGAACAGTATATAGGGGGCACGAGGAACTCAGAATCTTGGCGAGTACTTAAAGCACTTAGAAGAAACAACAGAGAAAAAGTTCGAATATCATATATCAAAGAACAGGAGTGGGAACGATATTACAAAGATCTACTCACGGAGACTAGGCCCCAATTTATGAGAAATGAAGAAATATCAGCAGATGAAAACGAACAAATTACTCTAACATTACCGGAAGTCAAACGTGCTATAAAATCTATGAAGAACAGGAAATCTAGCGGTCCAGGAGGAATACCACCGGAATTAATTAAATACGGAACTGAGAAGTTGGGGCGAATGATACACGCAATGTTCCTCAGAGCACTAAATGGAGAAGAACTACCAGATGAATGGACGGAAGCCTACATAACGTCTATCCATAAGAAAGGAGAGAAAAAAAAGTGCGAAAACTACAGGGGAATCAGCGTGATAGCTTCGATGGGCCGACTATTTGGAAAAGTCGTCAAACAAAAATTAGAAGAACAGATACAAGGAAAAGTTGATGAAGATCAGGCAGGATTTACGGCTGGAAGATCATGTATGGACCATATATATACAATTCAACAACTCATAGAGAAAAAAATGGCCAAGAACAGAGAGGTACATTTTGCATTTGTGGATATCCGAAAGGCCTATGATTCTGTCCCTCGGTCTAAAATCTGGGAAGCCATGTTAGAAATGGGTATAACGCAGAGAATTATCAGAACAGTCCAAAATATGTACAAAAAAAATACCGTATGGATTAAAGAGGGAAATAAACTATCAAATGCCTTCAAAACAACTAAGGGTCTCCTCCAAGGATGCTCAACATCACCCACACTATTCAAAATATTTCTACAACAGACACTAAGACCATGGAAGAGAAAATGTGCAGGAATGGGAATACCAATTAGAAATGATCATCTGTATACTCTAAGCTTTGCCGATGATCAAGTAATCATAGCTGAAGATGAGGAGGATTTAGGTTTTATGATGCGGAAACTAGAGGAGGAATATGGGAAAAATGGAGTGGAAATCAACCTCGAAAAGACCCAATATATGTCAACGGCACAAGACAGGATATATCACCTAGAAATAGATGATAACCGACAGATCTCAGGAACAGACAAATTTAAGTACCTAGGGTTTATAATATCAAAAAGTGGAACAACAGAGGAAGAAATAAAAAATAGACTAGGTCAAACTAGGGCATGTATTAATCAATTAAACCCAATATTATGGGATCGCCACATAACCAAGACTAATAAAACAAGAATATTCAATTCAATAGTTCGCAGCATAATGACTTACGGAGCTGAAATGTGGGTGATCAACAAAAAAAACAAAGGGAAGATTGTAGCCACAGAAATGGACTTTTGGAGAAGGAGTTGTGGAGTGAACAGATTAGATCGAATAAGAAATGAGGAGATCAGGAGAAGAATGGAGGTAAAAAAAGTCATACTAGAACACATAGAGGAAAAGAAACTAACGTGGTACGGACATGTTAGAAGAACTCCGGAGGATCGCTGGATACATCGGGTAACTGAGTGGAGTCCATTAGGCAGACGAAAGAGAGGTCGACCAAGGCGATCATGGAGAGACGAAGTGGATGAGGCGATGGAATTAAGAAACCTGCAGGACGGAGACTGGCAGGACAAGGACAACTGGAGACAAGGGCTGAAAGCAGGAAGGCAGCGACAGCTGTAGATATCCTGGATTATATATATATATATATATATATATAATACAAGAAGTGGGTAATTTTTAGTAAATAAGCTTGAACAAGCATATCAAATATTGTTTAAACTTTACAGTTTACTAACATTTTAGGCTTCTTGGAGAAAAATAGAGACTCGTTCAACCAAGATTTACGCAACCTGATGTTAGGGTCTCAAAATCTAATGTTCAAAAATCTTTTTAAAAACGAAAGTGACTCCAAAACAACAAAAACCCTTTCGTCTCAATTTAGAACATCACTAGAAGCACTCATGAAATCTCTGGGATCTTGCCATCCTTTCTTTGTCAGATGCATTAAGCCGAATCATAATAAGGCAGCTCAGGTGGGTGTTATCGATCAAGTTACGAGTATATATTTTAAATATAAATTCAAGATTATATTAAATAACTCTTTATGTGTTTTCTTATTTTTCAGAAGTTCGATAGGGTCCTTTGTACCCGGCAATTACGCTACTCGGGAATGATGGAAACCACTAAAATCCGTCAAGCAGGTTACCCAATTCGATATAGTTATATAGAGTTTGTCGACAGATTTAGATATCTTGGTAAAAACATTAAACCCTCTTCAAAAGGCGATTGTAAAAATTCAACCTCCCAAATTTTAAACGAAGTATTCAAAGAAGAAAAACTTTATCAATTAGGAAACACTAAGATTTTTCTCAAGCAACACGAAAATGAGCATCTTGAACATCATAGAAGCATCGTCTTGGAAAATTCTGTTAAGGTAGTATCTACATGAAAACAGTATTATAAAAAAATAACACCGTAATTTTTTTTATTTATTTAAGATTCTACAAAGTGCCATCAGAGGATGGGTGTATAGAAGAAGATTCCTCAAGATGCGGCAAGCAGCTATTACGATTCAAAAACATTTTAGAGCTAGAGGATACAGAAAGAAGTTCATAACAATGAGAAATGGTTACAAGAGGTTACAGGCTTGCATAGTTTCCAGGCAACTAACTTTCGCCTATTTCAGAATTAAAAAGAAACTTATCACTATTCAAGCTCGATGTAAGGGAAATTTGGTCAGAAGAAAAGGAAAATTTGGACAGATATTTGCAATTGTTAAGCAGAGAAGGGAAGACGAGAACTTATTACAAAAGCAAGGGGTCAAGAATTATAGGTAAGTCTACCGCCAGCAGTTGTTTTAAATTTTGTGGTGTTCAAAAAAACCTTACTGCCAATAATTGCTATTGTGGGATATGTTCAAGGCAAGAAGAACTTAGAATCGGGTACAGACGTATTAACGTCTACTTATATAGTCAGGCAGCACTGAGAGCATTTGCTTTTTACATCGCTTCAAGGCTGGTCTTGAACTGCAAATTAGATCTTGGCAGATTAATAAATAATATAAATAATAAATAATAATAATAAATAAAGACCAACAGAATCTACTCAAATGACAGATTCTTCTCCCGACTCCTAGTGCGAATCGTCACAGAATACGAACATATAAAGTGCTGGATGATGGCTTCTGGAAACAATATTTCCCGATTAATTTTCGATCAGCCTAGGTAACGCATAATGCAACTCCAATCTAAGTGGCAGAAGGTTGGGTAAAGGTCCATTTACACAGATCAGTGATCTGTCAGTAAAGTGATAGTTTAGTATCAGTGTTATCTATATTACTTAATGATGCCTATTACCACACATTATTATTCCTTCAATCTTTGTAGAACATTCACCACTATGGCCAAGTTTTCAAAACATGATTTAGCAGATTTAGCAGAAGCAATAAAATATTCAACTAAACAAAAAACGCAAGTGGATTTATGAGGCAAGTTTTGCGTAATTGGACCTTAATCCCACTCAACCCTTCCCCACTCAACTAAATTATACTAACTTCTTATATAAATACAATGCTTCTGCTACTAATATTAAATCGTATTATAAAACTAAAAGAACAGCTTGAGAGACTCCAATGACTTTAAATTGACGACACTAATTACATATTTAAAATTATTCAGGAATGATTAAAATAGCCAGCCAGGCTGCTGTCAAATCTCTGAACAACAACAATACTTGACCTCTAGGGCAGCGGTGCAATGCCGTACCACCCTGAATGAGCTAGGAACTAAGTTTAGAGTTCATATTGTCTGGGTACCTGGACACAGGGACATACCAGGCAACTGTAAGGCGGACAAGCTAGCAAGAGAGGGCACCACCCTCCCAGCTGTATCTATCTCATCCCAACAAGGAGAACCAATTGCAAACTGCCGACTCCTTTTGCACAGCAAAGTGGTTCAAAAAGCCAACTTAAGGTGGCAAAATGAACCCACATGCACATCATCGAAACAGATCTGGCCTAAACTAGATCTACGTCGAACCAAGGATGTCTTAACTTTAACCAGGGAGTCCATTGGAAATGCGATCGCGGCCATAATAGGACACTGTGTAGGCGGATCGCACGCACGGCGCATGGGAATCGCAGACCTACGACACGACTTCTGTAGAAGCTGTCACGATGAGGAAGAGGAGGAAACAATGGTACATCTTCTCTGCCACTGCTCTACTCTAGGTAGAAAACGGCTTAATATACTAGGGCAACCGGACTTTGATGATTTAACTTATCTCAGCTCAGTTAGCATCAAGGACCTAACACTTCATTAAAAGTTCCAACTGGTTCTCACGGTAGAGGGGGAAGGCACTGCCGTCCATTACGGTATCACAACGGGCCAAAAGGGCTAAGTGGGTTCCATCCGAATCGCCGTTTTAACCTAACCTAACCTAACCTAAAATAGTCAAACATTAAAAAAATTAAATAAAATAAATATTTTACAGAGTCGAAGCCGAATCTAAAATGAAAGCCCAGCTAGCACAACTGAATGTGGAGTATGAGGCAAAATTAAAAGCGCAAGAAGACGAGCTTACGAAAATCGAAAACATGGTGGATATTAGCTTTGATCTATCAACTTACGAACATGAAGAAGTATTCGAAAATGTTGTACCAGTTCTCAATCACCAACACAAAAAGGAGGTAAGTGAGACGACTTTACTCTATTTTGAAATGGTACGGAGTAATAAATCATTTTCTGAGGGCTGTTACATAGGCGTACATAATTGGGTTGGTTAAAAAGTGTAAAATGTATTTTTCTAATTTTGTAATACAAAGTGACATTTTTTTAACTGCTACTGGTGACGAAAGACGTCTTTTCCTTACTAGTTAAAATATGGATTCCTTTATTAACGTAGTTAGGAAATAAAACGTCTTTTGTTACGAAAAATGTCACTCAACGTTTATTGTCCAGTACCCAGGTGAAAGGGTGATCTCAGGTGGTAGGAGGATGTGATGCGCACGCATTTTATATCTTTGAGGTAGAACCCGTGTAAATACACCAAATATTACTGCCTGAAAAATATACATTAATGTCGAAGCCTGTATGCCTCGTGCTGAGTGTAGTGTCGTTACTTATACCTAGTGTGTTAGTTAAAATGGCTACTTCAGTTTTCGTTCCAGTGAAACGAGTGAGCAAATGTCCAATGTTCGTTAACGAAAAGATTATTATTCTTAATGTACATGACGTCCTCAACCACCAAAATCCTCTGTATAGTGTTGGTACTGTGGTGGAAATTTGTTCGTAAATGACGGAAGTTTCAAAATCATAAATATATAAATTAAGGAGTGAAGGAAAAAGTGGGGCTCTGCAACCACCTTTACTATCCTCTAGAAGAAAAACTGTGCATATCGATGGAGACTGGGTTATAAACAAAATTTTAATTATTCTCGATAATTCTTTTTACTACTTTACACACACACATATATATATATATATATATATATATATATATAGTGTTACCCGAAATAGGGTATTATATACGATTATGTATCAGATGTAATTCAATGCCTGTCGCGGCATATAGCCAGAGGAGTAGTTGTTTTTTAATACATAATCGACCCACATGAACCTATAATATAGGTAACATACAGCTTTTAGCGTAGCACTTCATGTATACTTCGTAGGAGTCGAAGCTGTCCAGTCAAGATGACCTGCCCTATGATGATAAGGGGCAACACACACCGAAACTGGTCCATAGGTGGTCACTTCGGATGGATAAATCTAATAGTTCCTTCTCTTACTTAACAAGCATCTGCATAATATACGAAATGGGGTATTATACACGATTATGTATTAAATGTAATTTAATGCCTCTCGCGGCATATAGCCAGAGGAGTAGTTGTTTTTTAAAACATAATCGACAAACATGAACTTATAATATAGGTGACATACAGCGAAATTAGCTGATTTTTAAAAATCACATTATACATTTTTCACACACACATTTATATATATATATATATATATATATATATATATATATATATATATATATATATATATATAAATATATATACCGATTGTCTCAGGCAGCCGAATCAAAATAATGGAAAAAAATATTTTGTTTTCAGGAAATACCCGATTACCTAAAAATAAAAAATCAGATACATGGAAATTTAGAAGACCTTAGCGAATACAGTTTTAGAAAATATGCGGCCACGTATTTTTCCAGCGGTGCGAATTATCAATTTTCCAAAAAACCTTTAAAGGAATCATTGCATTATCTGCCTACTCCCGATGACGTCATCGCAGCCCAGGCTATCTGGCTCACAATTCTCAGATTTATGGGCGACTTTCCAGAACCAAAATATGACGATAGTAAAAAAAGTTAGAATTTTTGAAATTTTTAGTGCCTTTAGTATTATTAGTTTTTAAATTTCCTGTCAAAATGAAACTTGTCTGGAATGTTCAATGTTTTTTTGAAATTTTTAACTTTTTGTCTCAGATAATGAACCGATAATGAACATCGTTTCTGAAACATTGAACCGCAGCTTTACAAACAGAAAGGAATACCAGGTATAGTAATTAGTATTTGTTCCACAAGTATGCTTCTTAAAATGGTATGTAAAAAATGTTTCTTTTTCTTTAAATTCCGATGTTTATTTCAATAATTTTTCTACGAATGCAGGAAATATTGTTAGAAGAAAAGAAGCACGCTTCTTTAAAAAAATCAGAACGCCAGAAATTACTTCACCTGACATTAAAAAAGAAAACCAAACTCCTAGATGACGTAAGAAAAGGTTTAGTGGAAGATAGTTTCGCGACTGATCGATACGACGAATGGCTGCACCGAAGAAGAACGAATAATTTGGAAAAACTACATTTCATAATCGCGCACGGCATCCTACGACCCGAAATCAGGTAACTCTTTTTGCAATGTCTTTATTACTACAAATAAACTATGTATATTCTCTTATATCCTTTAAACATAAGTGTATTGGCACACTGGTGTCAAGGATAGTTCAGCGTTCTTGGCGAGTGCCTGAGATAATCTACTAAGTAGTTTTTAATATCCGTCTCTGTCTCCAATACACATTTGGATATTTCACTTGTGCGATTCACGTTTGTTAGGCTAAAGTGTCATAGACAGATTATTCATCGGAGTCAAGAAAACACTCGTATCTCGTAGCTTTATAGCTTAGATTTTGCTGGTTTTGCGTGACATTTGCCGGTTAGGTGTATTTAAGTGCGTCTTCTTAGCTAACGACATTTAACAGACAATGACATGCGCAACTTTGCAATAAACCTACTAATATAATATACACATCAACGACCTCTTGAAAACCACTACGAACCCCATTTACAGTTTCGCAGACGACAGCACACTTGTCTCAACTTTCACATCCTATCGATCACTTTCGGTGAATGATACAAATAGACTCAGGCAGGAACAGGTTGACTCCATCAATAGAGATTTTATAGCAATTGTCGAGTGGGGAGCCAAAAATCTTGTTCAGTTTAACGCCCAGAAAACACAAAGCGCCACGTTTTCCAAGAAAGTAAATTCCTCAAATCACTCCATCACAATTTCCGGAAATACCCTTGAATCAAGTCCCTCCATCTCAATTTTGCCAAGGTTTTGGTTAGCCAAGACTCGGTCTTTTTCCTGACAGCAAATTTCGTTATGCTATTAATATTAATAATAAATATAGAATGGCCTTAAAAAACACCTAAATTTTAATAAATTAGTAAGTGACTTTGTTACATGTTATTTCTTTTTTTATTTTGTTTATTAGTTTTTGATTTATAAAGTTTTGATCATATTTGTTTTTATCTTCTTGCCTTTTTTCCGCTGTCTTTACTACAACTTCCAGGATGTCGACAATGGAGGTGTTACTAAGCATTTTAGGTTCCAATTCTCGTTTCTCTTTGTCTGCGAAGCTTCGCAGTAGCATAGGCAGTAAACAGGAGGCTCATCACAGAACCTACAGCGGGTTTCAGAAATGTTTCTTGGGATTAGTGGAGCAATTTTTCCAACCAAGTATCTGCGTTGCTTTTAAGTTCAACTTGGACTAAATAATGTTTACTTTTTCACAGGGATGAGATCTTCGCCATGATATGTAAACAATTGACCAACAATTACATAAAATCCTCGTACGCCAGAGGATGGATTCTTCTTTCTTTGTGCATTGGTTGTTTCCCGCCTTCGGAAAGGTTCACGAATTATTTAAGGGCTTTCATCAGATCAGGACCACCTGGATATGCGCCTTATTGCGAAGGAAGACTCAACAGAACATTTACAAACGGAGCCAGAACTCAGCCACCGAGCTGGTTGGAACTCATGGCGACCAAAAATAAGGATCCCATTAATTTAGAGGTGAAGCTTATGGATGGAACTAATCATGTAGTTGAGGTAAAGGACTTCAATTGACCATTGTGCATAATTATTTTTATTTATTACTTTGAGTAACTCTTCTCGGTACGAAAAAAATTTAAAGCCACAAAATATTTATAGGTGACATATGTCAGTTGTTAAAAATACAAATTTACCATCAACACACAAATACCTAATAAAGATGATAGGAGTGTTTTTCAGGCAGTTTTAAGCAAACATTGCATTTTCTGAATATCGATTGTCAAATATTATTGAAAATCTTCCGGGGTTATAGTTTTTCAAATTCTGATTGGATTTGTGTCTTCAAATGCTCAACATCACGAATCCTGACGGAATAAACCTCATTTTTTAGTGCACCCCTTACTGTAATATCCATGAGTGTGATATCTGGGAATCGTGGAGGCCATTCTATGGTACCACTTCTGCCAATCTATTCATTAAAGTTTTCATTTATCACAGTAACTTGATAATGCGGGGGTGCTCCATCTTGTTACCATGTCAAGTTTTCCTTTACCGGTTGCAGACCACTGAAATCTATTAGTACATAAACAAAGATTAGTTTCCAGTTCTAATAACACTTCTTGAAGCATATCTCGGTACTTTACAGAATTGACAGCATCGTTAAAAAACAAGGCATGATTAGCCAACCGCTTAAAATGTTTACTTCGCCATGACTGTTAAACTTATACATAGACGATTGTTTAAAATATTTGAAGGAGAGTGCGAATGGATTAAGAATGAATAATTTGATCGTCAAATGCCTCTTTTACGACGATGGTCTTATTAGCATTATCTGAAAAGGAGTTTTTTTTTTCTGAAAATAGTCGCAAAAAGGGTGTCGTGTCGGCCGCGGACGGCCCACACTGCGACTATTAAAAGAGGAAGGGATTGTAGAAAGGAGATGTTTGTAAACCCGCTTTTAAAAAAGTTGCAGGTCATAGTTCTCTGGAAAAACTGATTTTGAAAGCTTGTTCCATTCCGTGGCAGCCCTGTTAAAGAAGGATTCTTGATGGAGATTGGTCCTAGTAATGTCTGGTCTGCAACTCTTCTTCTATGTTCTAGTGGGTGAAAAGTATCTGTAAGAGTTGAGCTGTTTATCAACCGAATGGCCCTTTTCTGAATGGAATCTAGAAGACGAAGAGAATGCCTTGGTGCTGAACTCCAAATGTGCGAGCAATACTCCAGTAGAGGTCGGATTTGAGCCTTGTACGTCGTAAAGAGTTGATCAGGAGTAAAAAACTTTCTAGCTTTCCACAGAGGCGATTGTTAATATTATGCATGATGCCCTTAAATCAAAGGGTTGAAAGTAAATGTAAGTAAGACGAGAGTAATGGTTTTTAAAAGTGAAGAAAACATACCATGGGAGGTGCTGATGGAAAGAAAAAGAGTGGACCAAAGAATGAGTTTGTATAGTTGTGTTTAAATTTTACGAGTGACAAAAAGTATGACTGTGACATTGAGCGAAGGATGTTGGCAGGAAAACAAATGAATGGGACCCTGTATAACTTTATGAGCTGCCAGAGTGTATCAAAAAGGGCACGACTGGCTGTATATAGAGGAGTGCTGGATAAAGTAAAGAATAGTAGGATTAGAGAACGCTGTGAAAAAAGATACGGTTATAAAGTTAGATATAGGAATGCTTTGATGGTTTGGATGAAAGAAGATTGAGAAAATAGATTTATAAGGGGAGTGTGAATGGGAAAGTCGGTAGAGGTCGACCTCGGCGAACGGACGAGTACCAACAACCGACATGCAAATTTGAAAGCGCTGATGAATGTGAAAAAGCGAAAGATGTGTGTAAGAACCGTAGGATGTGGAAGAAAGTGGTCTTTACCTACCTCTACGGGAAAAAGATGTGACTATATGTAGTATATGTCACTCACCATAGGAGAATTTAACTTTGTCTCCATCACTAAATAAAGATTCTTAGAATTCCTGCAGTTGTGTCTGTTAACTCTGCCATTTAAGTTAAAAATCTTTGCGTAGCTGCAAAAAATGGTTTTAAAAATTGAGATCGACTTTTTGTTATATTGAATTCCATAGGCCTGTCCAAATCATCTTCATTTAGACATTGAAGTAATAGCCTCAATTGTAGACTTTTATGAATCCTTCGTAGACTGGTTTTCCACATTCCTTGGACGATTTTCTTTGAAATTTAGTCGGTGTTTGCACAAAACTTTGCGCGATAACATCAATATTCTCTTCTTTAGTAACTGTGCAGTACCTGAGCAAAAAAGGTCCACTAACAAACCAGTTTCTTCAAGTCTTGGAAAACGTTCCGCAAACAAATCACAAACATCTCTGTAATTATGGTTCCACCATTATGGGTACCTACTACTCACTAGTCGCACAACCGACTACAAGGAAAAACAAAGTCAAAGAATTTCTAGTGACAAGTGACCTCGGCCTTCGTTGTATATTAGGGTAGGTCAAAAAAATCGATTTTTTGACACGGAAAAATGGGTTGCTAGACACCTTAAAAAAATTCTCGCCAAGCATGAGCTCTTAATTTTAATACGAAGATCCTCTGCATCGCAGTTTTGTATTTTTTTCTCAGTCCAATAGAAAAAAATTCATACCTCATCATTTATCGATTGAACAGAAAAATGTTCCGAGAGAATTTTTTAAGAAATTTAATGCTCTACAAAAAAGGTGTCTTATATTTTTTCCGTAAACCTCACCATTTGAAAGATATTAAGGATTTAATTTTGATTATTTTAAGACAAATTTCATTTTTGTTTATGAATTTTATAACTCGACAATAAATGACTTTTACAAAATGCGCAATACAAATTTTTGCACAGGTTTTCCGATCAAATGAATTTCCTTATCCATATTTTCGATAAATATCAAGTTAATTCACGTAGTAACCGCAATATTTGTAAATAGATCACAATCGTTAGATCACATATACGAGATCATAAATTTTGGAAACACTAAAAATGCTGTTGAAATAAATGTATACAAACAAACGACAACATAACAATAAAGGAAAAAGTAGGTGGCACTAGTTCACAATTCAAATAGATGAAATAAAATACAAAACAAAAATTCTCTAGAGGAGAAATTTTCCCTAGGATCGTGATTTCTAATGATTAAAAATAAAATGTTTAGAATAATTGAAGAAAAATTTTGATAATTTTGAAAATAAAACTCAAATAATACTTATATTAATGACAAGAAATGAAATTCATATGAAATTTATAAATTAAATTGAAATTTTTCGAATATCTCATCAAAAACTTTTAAAATCCGTACACATGAAAGTTTGATGATGAATATCTTTTGAACGGTTAATTTCATCGCCAAAACATAAGAAACCATTTTTTTAGAGCAGTTAAATTACCAACAAAAATTTGTATTGCGCATTTTGTAAAAGTCATTTATTGTCGAGTTATAAAATTCATAAACAAAAATGAAATTTGTCTTAAAATAATCAAAAGTAAATCCTTAATATCTTTCAAATGGTAAAAAATGAAATTTGTCTTAAAATAATCAAAAGTAAATCCTTAACATCTTTCAAATGGTGAGGTTTACGGAAAAAATATAAGATACATTTTTTGTAGAGCATTAAATTTCCTAAAAAATTCATTCGAAACATTTTTCTGTTCAATCGATAAATGATGAGGTATGAATTTTTTTCTATTGGACTGAGAAAAAAATACAAAACTGCGATGCGGAGGATCTTCCTATTAAAATTAAGAGCTCATGCTAGGTGAGAATTTTTTTAAGGTGTCTGGCAACCCATTTTTCCGTGCCACTTGTAAAAAAAAAATTATCGATTTTTTTTACCCACCCTATTGTATATCCAACTATTTTTATTTTACGAAAAATCTTCACGAACTGTATACTGTCAAAATTAACTTGTGTTTCAGAATGGAAATTATAAAAACGTTTTGTTTTGTTTTTTTAGGCTGATTCTGCAACAATATCCGAAGAAATTTTAACTCAAATAGCAACAACGTTAAATTTAAAGGATACTTTTGGATTTTCCATTTTTATATCGCTAGATGACAAAGTAATGTCACTGGGAAGCGAAAAAGACCACATCATGGACGCCATATCGCAGTGCGAACAATATTCGAGGGAGCTAGTAAGTTTAAAATTAATTTATTCTAATTTTTAATGGTTGTAGGTTTGTGCTATGTGTTTTTTTTAAACCAATTCATATCGCCGGAGAACGTACAACTTTGCATTACAGAATGTGAAGGTGAAAGATTTTATTTATGTGTTTTGCAACAGGGCATACTAGAAAGAAACTGCGCCTGGCGTCTGTTCCTCCGCAAGGAAATGTTCACTCCGTGGCACGACCCCTCCGAAGATTCGGTGGCTACGAATCTCATCTACCACCAAATCGTACGTGGAGTCAAATATGGTGAGTATCGCTGTTCGAAAGAAGGAGACATCGCAGTACTCATAGCCATTCAGTATTACGTGGAGAACGGAGAGCAAATGAATCAAAAGGCACTGCACATGAGGATGGGAGAATATTTACCCACTTATTTGGTGAAGAGAAGTCAAAACGATCTAACTAATTGGGAGAATAAGATCGTGACGGCGTTTATTAACTTGGCTTGCGTCAAACAAAAATTACCCGCCATTAAGGCCAAAGAAACTTTGGTTAAGTATGCTCAGATGTCGTGGCCCATCCTGTTTTCAAAGTTCGTGGAGGCTCTGCAAATTTCAGGTACGACTTTTTATCGTCTAGCATATGCCAATTCATATTTTTTGCACTTTTTTTATCTTAATATTTGAGTTATTAGTACGTAATATTTCTATTATTAAAGAAGTTTTGGCTGCCTTAAAAAAATTGAAACCAATACCACTGCCGGAATAGACGGTATACCTGCCTACCTAATCAAAGACTGCCACCAAGCTTTGGCTCAGCCATTGACAATTATATTCAACCTCATTTTAAAAAATTCCAATTTTTCAAATAAATGGAAGGCCTCATATATATGTCCTATTTTCAAAAAGGATAATAAGAATGATATAACCAACTATAGGCCAATAACTATTCTGAATAACTTTTCTAAGGTGTTTGAAATAGCAATACATGAATATCTCTCCAATAAGGTTAAACATATTATCTTACCAAACCAACATGGTTTTATGTCGGGTAGGTCAACTATCACCAATTTATTCTGCAAAACGCAATTCAGTGCAGACACGTTAGATGTAGTCTCACTGACTTCTCCAAGGCGTTTGATAGAATTAATCACAATATTTTACTAGTTAAACTGGACATACTAGGATTTCATCCAACACTGATAAATCTCCTTAAATCATATCTATCGGATCGATCGCAATTTGTAAAATGTCTTGGTTATAATTCAACGGTTTTTTATCAAACCTCTGGAGTGCCTCAGGGCTCTGTCTTGTGGCCACTTCTTTTTATGTTAATGACATTCTGTCTAACTAAATGACACGATAGGTCTACCCTTTTTGCGACTATTTTCATAAAAAAAAATTACCATTTTCGTTTTCGCACAGTAGTTCTTCTTATTTTTCGGTCTACCCGATACCAAGATATCAAGAGCAACAAAAAACACTCCACCCTAACCACAACTAAATTTAACTATTATAGGGGACACCATACATGGGCACCAGCCACTTCCTGGTCTGTTAGTTCAGGACTCCTACCGGCTAAAACCTCCCTGTACTATCCCTAGCACACTGAAATCACAGGTGTTGGGTAGTCAGATCCTTTAATTCTTCTTCCTTATCATCTTCATTCGTTCTGTTTTTTCCATTGTTCCCTGACTGTGGTTCCATTTTTTCTTGGCTTCTATCATAATCCAAAACTAGTATAGCCTCTCTCTCTCTCGTCGTTCTCTCATTACTGAGAATCGTGATCGTTAACAATTTGTGCCGCTATTTCTCTCTATGGACTTCGATCCTGCGCCATATTTACAGACTTATAGAACGAATCACCAGTGGCCTTTTGGATCTGATCGGTCCATCGGGTTGGCGAGCGTTTTCTAGCCCTTCGTCCTTTTGTGTTTCCGGAAACTATGATCCTCTCCAGGTTGTCTCTTCGCGCGATGTGACCGAAAAAACCCAATATGCCTCATTGCACTTTTAGCCAGTCCTATTCTCCTTCGGATGTCACTCTCACTGGAACCCGTGTTACTAATACATGAGCCCAGGTACATCATGTGGTCAACGACTTGAAATCTTTTTATAGCATTTGTCAGTTGCAGAGTGTTTGCACGATCGGCTATCATAATTTTAATTTTCTCCTCGTTAATCATAAGGCCACATTTAATGCTCTCTGTCTCAACTCGATTTAGAAGATCCAACATTTCTTCTTCTGATGCAGCTATTAGTGTTGTATCGTCTGCATATCTCAGATTTGCAATCTTTTTACCCGCAACTGCGATTCCTCCATGCCATTCGTCCAATGGCTTTCTCATTCTCCATAGATGTTGAAAAGATCTGGAGACAGGATGCATCCCTGGCGAACGCCACTGCCGGTCTTGAAAGGGAGCGAGTGCTGGTTTTCTATTCTGACCTTGGCCATGTTGTTGTCGTAAAGATTTCTTATTAGTGCAATTAGATGTTCAGGCACTCCCATCTCGCGAAGAACTCCCCACAGCATACTCCAGTTGACACAGTCAAATGCCTTTTGGTAATCCAAAAAACAGATAACCATTGAAATATTGAATTATCTGCATTTCTCTATGAGTTGTCGTAAATTAAGAATCTGTTCTCTGGTGCCTTTACCCTTCACAAAACCTGCCTGTTCCTGAGGAATCTGTCGATCCAGATACGCCCCTAATTGCCGCCTAATAATACGAAGCAGTATCTTACTCGGATGCGATATCAAAGAAATGGTACGGTAGTTGCTACACTTCGTGGTTGCACCTTTTTTATGAAGTGGTATGAATATAGAGGTAGACCAGCCTTTGGGCCATTGACCATGCTTCCATATTAAGTTACATAGATCAGTTAAGATTTTAATGCCCTGTCGATCCAAATTTTGCAATAGTTCTCCAGTTATATTGTCACAGTCTGGGGACTTAGTATAACCTAGACATTATTATTACTCACCATAAATTCCGCGCGTACTTCATTGTAATAATCAAGCAGGGCTGATCGGCAATTGTGTTGTTTTAGTTCTCATTCTACACCGAACAATTTTGCCTCTCGGTGTGCCTTTCATTCGTTATTCTATTCTACTATGAGAACCTAGGGATAAAATAACTGACAAAATCAATCGTGATTTCTGCAGGTCCTGAATTGCCAAAGAACAAGATGATCATAGCAGTGAACAGCACCGGCATGTTTATGATCGACGATGAAGAACAAATCCACATGGAATTGACATTCGCGGACATATCGTTCGTCACTTTCGAAAAAAATGCACAACTGATATTCAGATTCAACACCGTAGGAAGAGAAGAATATGCCTTCAATACATTAGACGCGCAATCGCTTTGCACTTTGCTACAATATATCCTTGACGGTTTGAAAAAACGGTCGATTTATTGTGTCGCTACAACAGATTACGCTCATCCGGCAGGTAAAATTTTTATTATTTTATAAATAACTTGAAAAAGGCCTATGACAGAGTGGTGAGGAGTGAATTGTGGTCGACATTGAGCGGTAGTTTAATACGAGCACTGAAATCACTTAATGAGGATTCCACTGCTTTTGTCAGGATAATCGGAGCTTGCACGGACTGGTTTAACATCGAAAAGGGTGTGAGACAGAGATATGTGGCTTCGCATGGCTGTTTAACTTATACATAGAAGATTGTTTAAAATATTTGAAAGAGAGTGCGTATGGATTGAAAATATATGATTTGATCGTCAAACGCCTTCTTTTCTTCGATGATCAAGTCATATTAGCGTCATCTGATGAGAAGTTGCAGGCGATGGTTAATGTTATACATGATGCCCTGAAAATCAAATGGATGAAAATAAATTTAAGTAAAAAGCATGACAAACTGTGAAGTTCTGATTAAGGAAGAAAGAGTGGAACAATTAAATGAATTTGTGTACTTGGATTTAAAGTTTACGAAAGATGGAAAGTATGACAGTGACATTGAGCGAAGGGTGTTGGCAGAAAAAAAATTATTGGGGCACTGCATAGCTTTATGAACAGCCAGAAAGTGTCAAAAAAAGCACGCCTGTGCATAGAGGTTTCTACACTTTATAGTAGTAAATGTTGGGTTTGGCAGAAGAAGCATGAAAATAGGATTAATACTGTGGAGATGAGTAGTCTGAGAAGTATAGCCGGAGTGACTCGGTAGAGAAAGGAATGCTTAGATGGCTTGGACACGTAGAAAGGATGTATAAAGGAAGATTGATAAAACAAATTTATAAGGCGAGTGTGAACATGCGAACATATCTTGATCAGATCAACATTGTTTTGTAGAAAGGCCAGGTCAAGAGTACCAACAACCGACGAGCAAGTATGAGGGCACTGATGAAAGTAGAGGAAGCAAAAGATGTGTGTAAGAACCGTAGCAAATGGAAGTGGTCTCTGCCTACCCATACGGGAAAAAGGCGTGACTATATGTATGTATGTATGGATAAATAACTAGATATTGCCCGCGACTTTATCCGCGTGGAATTTAGTTATATCTTAATATCTTTAAATGAGGATAACTTTTTCTCTTGGCATGATAATTATAGATCGCCATATGCGTTTTAAAAATGAACCGCAACTACTAGTGAATTTTTGAGGAACTAAATTTTAAAATGATGCCAGTCAAGTGGATTGTTGTAGAAATGTCTATAGCGCGTTCTAAAAATAATCAACGCCACCTATTGATTTTGTTTGAGAAAAACGATTTGTAAACTTGAGGATGCAGTCAAAGTACTGGGCTGGTTTAAATAATACTCTTTGTTATTTGGTCGAGCTTTCGGAAATGTTTATTTCCTTTATCAAGACATCTATAAAACAGTTAAAATGTAAACAATTGTAAAAAGATAGGTTAAGAAATACTTACTAAACACATGAGGTTTGAAGTAACCAGTCAACGTCAAAACGAAAACAGACGATCGTTAAAAATCAAATTCAAAAACATTAATGATACACAAAATTATTACTAGAAAATTAATTAACATATTTGTTGACACGTACAGGTTGTTCCATTTAAAAAACCACAACTTTGATATGTCACACTTTTTGAGCCACTCTGTAGACTCCAAAATAATTTCCTTTTGCAGCCTTAATCAATATACATCTAATGAAAGGAATGGTTTGGTTTACAGGGACCGTGTCGTATGGGGTGCCCCATCCTGTATATATTTATATATATATATATATATATATATATATATTTATAACCGAAATTATTTATTGTTTTTTTCGTTTTCTTTTTCTTTTGCTCGTTGTTGTTCGTTCGTGTTGTGACGTCTATAGAACTTTGACGATAGCAATTATTATTTGCCTTTTAACTAGCTAAAAAGATCTTTAAATGAGAATAAGTTTTTTTTCTAAGATCAGATTGTTTAGTAATAATTAAATAAATGAAAATTATTTTCGTAATGTTATTGTAATATCTTTCATTCATTCATTTAACGACGTTATAGCCCACTGTGGGTTTTCGTCTTTTCAGTAATTTTCTTCCGTTCGGTCCTGTTTCTTTTCAAATTCTTCCAGCACTTAGTTTTCATTGTTGTAAGGTCGCACTCTACTGTATTTATCCATCTTTTCCTCGGTCTTCCTCTGTTTCTTCTAGCCACTGGTTTCCACTCAAGGATTTTTCTTGGTGTTCTGTTTTCATTCATCCTCATTACATGACCTGCCAAAGAAAGTCTTCGGCTTTTAATGAATTTTACAATGTCTGCGCTCTCTATCAAGTTGTCTAGTTCAAAATTCAGTCTTGATCGCCACATGTTCCATCTTCGTTTTGCACTGGTCCAAAAAATTTGCCTCAAGATTTTTCGTTCGAAAGTTCTCAAGAGTAGCTCATCTTTCGTAGTTAAAGGCAAGTCTATTATAAATAATGCTTGTAATATTTTTTACCATTCACTATAATTTAATTCTAAAAATAAAACACTATAGAGCGCTACATGGAAGATTTGGCAGTAGTGCTGCCTCTGCATTTCACACAAGGTCCCTGTTATTCGTGTTAGTTGTTTTAACAGTGTCATGTGCCTTCTCGTGCCATTTATGTTGGGAATCCAGCAATAAGTGTCGCTAATAGTAATAGAACAGAAGTAAAATTTGACCTGAAAAATTGTTCCGTTTTCTCTAGGAGCAGAATCATTTATATCACTTCGCAAAGGAGACTTGGTGGTGCTGAAGAACGATCTAAATGGAGAAAAATTGATGACATCGACTTGGGGCTACGGCGAATGTAACGGAAAAACCGGAGACTTCCCTACCGAAAATGTTTATATAATACCGACGTTACAACCGCCACCATCGGATATTCTGGCGTGCTTTAAGAAAGACGGCGTAGTTGTGGACAAAAGACAAGAGACTGTAGTGACAACTGCGCAAAGAATGAAACTTTACACGCTGTCTCATTATGCCGAGGAAAACTTCCGAGCGGGAAAAACTAGGTCGAGCAACAAATCGTCGATGCTAACAGCCGCTAGAAGAACTTCCAAAGAGGAACTTTGGAAATACTCCAACGAACCCATCTATCAGCCGTTGCTCAAAATATTGTTGACTAACGAAGAAACGAGTAAAGAAGCTTGTAATATCTTCACGGCTATCTTGAAGTACATGGGAGATTTACCGGCGCCAAAAGCCAAATACAGCAATGAATATACCGACCAAATATTCCAAGGTTTGTATTGCGCAATAAAAACAATCATACGAGGGCGGTTCAAATATGATCGAGACAAATAGTCTTCTTACACGTTTATTTACTATCGAATTTTTTTTCAAAAATTCACAGTTTTTCTACGTAATTCCACTCACTAGGTACGCATTTTGTCCACCTTTCCGGAAGTTTTTTTATGCCGGTATCGAAGAATTCCTTGGGCAATCCGGACAGCCAAGTGCGCACGAACTCCTCTACCTCGTCGTCAGTGTTGAATCTTTGACCTCCGAGGGCTTCTTTCGGTGGTCCAAACATATACTTCGTGCTGAAATGCTCCTTCGTTTCGAGCCGTTATTTTACGATAATTAAGGTGTTCGTGGATGATAGACTCTACACTACCAATACTAATGCCGAGTTCAGCCGAAATGTCTCGAACATTCATCCTACGGTCCTCCAAAATGAGTTGTTCTACGCGACGAATGGTGTGATGCTGGTTCGCGGTCGACGATCATGCGGCTGGTTCTCGACGGTTTCGCGGCTATCTTTGAATGCTTTGGCCCATTTAAACACGGCAGCCCTGCTCAGGCACTCACTACCGAACTGATTTCGCAAACGCAGACAAATTTCCGTGTTTTTAACGCCTTCCCACACTAAGAACGAATGGCAATACGTTGCGCAACTGCGGTCGGCACTTGACTTTCACTCATAGTCGTAGCACGCGCGCGAAACATGCGTTACCGACGTAAACTATGCCACGCTCTCAGTAAGAGACACAGATATGACATACTCAAGCCACGACTTTCAAAACATACATGCGTGCCATCTTCAGCGTTTGTCTCGATCATATTTGAACCGCCCTCGTATTTAGAAAATTACCCATTAAAATCAACGAAAAAACTTTTCTTTTCATAGGAAATCGTCAAAAATAGTATTTATCTTATATTTTTTTTTACTGAAAATAGTCGCAAAAAGGGTAGACCTATCGTGAGAACCGCGCTGCGATTATTAAAAGAGGGAGGGATTATAGAAAGGAGATGATTGTGGACCCGCTTTTTGAAAAGTTGCAGGTCATAGTTCTCTGGAAAAATTGATTTTGGAAGCTTGTTCCTTTCCGTAGCAGCCCTGTAAAAGAAGGATTCTAGATGGAGATTAGTCCTTGTAGTGTCAATCTTGAGAGTAAATGGGTGAGACTAATCAGCGTGCCGAGTTCTTTGGCCGAATGTGGCCAGTGGTGGTATAAGAGAGCATCTGCCATGGAAATATCTGTAGAGTAATGTCTGGTCTGCAACTCTTCTGTGAGAGTTTAGCTGTTTATCAACCGAATGGCCCTTTTCTGAATGGAATCTAGAAGACGAAGAGAATGCCTTGGTTCCCCACTCGACGATTGCTTCAAGATCTCTATTGATGGAGTCAACCTGTTCCTACCTGAGTCTATTTGTATCATTTACCGAAAGTGATCAATAGGAAGTGAAAATGGAGACAAGTGTGCTGTCGTCTGCGAAACTGTAAATGGGGTTTCTGGTGGTTTTCAAGAGGTCGTTGATGTGTAAAAGAAATAAGGTGGGGGACAGGATGGAACCCTGGGGGACCCCGGCATTGGTTTTAAACGCATCAGAAGAAATACCGTCAACTGCCACATGTAAGGACCGATCTTGCATGAAGCTCAAGAGCCATTGGCGCAGTTTGGTTGGAAGACCGTAGGCAGATAATTTACTTAACAATGCCTGGTGCCAAACGTATATCGTATATCCTGGCTGAAAAATCTAAGAGAGTGGTTTGGATGTACATTCCTCGAGTTTTTCAGAGTCGCAGCGTCGAAAGTAAAAATAGCCATAATGATAGCCAACCTCTGTGTGGAGACGGCACCATAAGAAGAAGAAGAAGCCAAACACGGTCGAAGGCTTTAGATATATTCAAGGCTATTGCACGGGATTCACCAAACTTCTCAATAGTGTTTGTCCAGAGCTGAGTGACATAAGCCAGCAAATCCCCAGTAGACCAAAGTTTTAAATGTTTAGTGTGTTAAATGTTTTAAATGTGTAAATATTTTATTAGGTCCTTTGAAGAACGATTTGTTAAAAGATGAAGTTTACTGTCAGATAATGAAACAGCTGACATTTAACAGACTGTCGCTAAGTGAAGAAAGAGGATGGGAATTAATGTACTTAATATCGGGATTGTACTTGCCCAGCGACAAATTATACGGAGAGGTACAAAAGTTTTTGAAATCGAGAAGTCATCCATTCGTCGAACATTGTTTGAAGAGGTTACAAAAAACGCAAAAGGTAAGAAAGTTAATAACTTTTAATATACATAAATATTTTATTTTATGCGATTTCTAGTTCGGCTCAAGAAAATTCCCTCCCTACACTATCGAAGTGGAAGCCGTTCAGCATAGAAGCATGGAAATATTCCACAAAATTTATTTCCCTGACGATACCGACGAGGCTTTTGAAGTTGATTCCGTGACACGAGCTGAAGATCTATGCAAAGCCATAGGTACCAGACTAGAACTAAAATCCATAGATGGATTCAGTTTATTCGTAGCTATAGCAGACAGAGTGTTTTCTATTCCTCAAGATCAATTCTTCTACGATTTCTTGAGCGAGTTAATAGACTGGTTCAGGCAGACGAAACCCAGTTGGGGGAGTAAGTTTTTAAGCTTAATTAAAGATGTTACATTATCCAAAACATATTTTTTCAGGCGCAGGTCAGATTCAAGCACAGTACCAAGTATTCTTCATGAAAAAACTTTGGATCAGTACCACTCCAGAAAAAGATCATTATGCTGACCAAATATTCCACTACCATCAAGAAGTTCCTAAATATCTAAAAGGATACCATAAGTGCACTAAACAAGATGCTATAAAATTAGCTGCATTAATATTAAAGGCGCGATACAACGAAAACGCATCCGAGGTAACCTAAGTGCAAATTACACCGATCTGAACTTTCGTCAAATAACATTCTACGTAGCTAAAATAATAACAAAATTCCATGATAATAAGCAATCACACATTTTATTGTAAGAGTAGCTTTTTTATTTAGTTAATTAACTAAACTTCGCGTAGTGTTTTTCACTTTTTCTGGTTTCTAATATACGAGGGCGGTTTGATAAGTCAGTGACTTTTTGAATAAAACAAATTTTTTTCCGCAAATAAACATTTTATTTTTCTACATAATCACCTTTTAGCTCGATACATTTAGTCCAGTTAAGTATATTAAGTTTTTCAAAAATATCTACTAAATAAGAAAGCTTCAGTAAAAATAATTTGTCGAAAAAATCTGTTGAATGCTTGTGACCTTCCTCGCTTAAAAATATCGCTATTTCCCTTCTTAATTCAAAGACACGCTTAACCGTCTTACCGCGTGACAACCATCTGGATGAGGAATAAAACAACAAAGATTGATGCTCAGCTCCCATATCTTCACACAGAACAGAGAACATCCTTGTTTTTAGTGGTCTGGTTTTTATAAAGTTAACAACTTCAATAACTACTGTCAAAATCATGTTTAGTCCAGGGCTTAGCTTAGATTTTGATGCTAACGCTTCCCGATGTATCATGCAGTGCGTCCAGATAATTTCTGAGGATTCCTTTTTTACTAGCGCTTGTAAACTGTTGTATTTACCAGACATGGCTTGAGCTCCATAGGTGCAAATCGCAACACAATTTTTCCATTGCAAATTCATTTTAGTAATAGAATCATTTGTAATCTTGAACAACTCGGTGGCTGTAGTTCTTCCTTCAATCTGTTTACAAAACAATAAATCTTCACATATTTTAGAACATTAACAGAATCTAATGTAGCAAATCAAATGGGAATCATTACCAGAGTCAGTTGCTTCGTCAAGTTGTATAGCAAACAAGTTTCCAGTAAGCTCAGATTCAAGCTGCTGCTGCATATCAACTGATATATCGTTAATTCGTCGACAGATTGTATCATTTGACAGAGGAATATTGTTAAGTTGTGAAGTAAAATTTTCACCAAACATTATTTCTACAATGTCTTTGCAAGCGGGTAAAATAAGTTGCTCTGCAATAGTGTGCGGTTTTTTGCATTTAGCTACTTTGTATGCCACTTTATATGATGCCAAGAGAGCCTTCTCATTTACTGCCAGTACTCTATGGAAGCTGGATTTTTGTTTTTTAAACAATCTGAGTTTCTCCACAAAAAAATCTCGCGGTTTATTGACATATTCTCTGTGCAGCGTTTCTAGATGCCTCTGTAATTTATTTGGTTTCATGCTATCTGCAGCCAATACTTTTAAACAGATAACGCATTGTGGTTTTTCTTCGCCACCTATTTCAAGGCTAGTAAAGCCCAAATTTAGGTATAATGGGTCATATTTTCTTGTTTTAGATTTCGGACGATTTCCACCTGAACCTGTCGATGTACAAGCCCCGTCATCCTCAAGTTTTCGTTTTAAAAATTTATCCATACTACATCTACTTATACACTCACACTTCACAATAATGCTTGCTTAGTGTTAAAACACCTTCACTGAGAGACTGAGAATACCGTATGTGCGCTTCTGTATTTATAGTCGCGTTCAGACAGTTCGAGAAAGATCAGGAAGCTTGAATACGTGGCACGAACGCCGCGAACTTTCCGACAGCATCTTTGGCGCTATCGACGAGACAATGTTGCCTATTTTAGTCCAAATTCCTAGGTCTACGGATTGGGGGGCGCAACATTTTTTAAATTAAAACAGGGGGGCGTGAATAACAAAAGTTTGAGAACCGCTGTATTAGGACATGGCGGGTCACAATAACAAAAAATATCTATTATCAGTACTGACATTTCAATTATTAATCAAAGTATAAGAATATAAATCAGTTCTACAAATAGTTTAATTATCTATCTTTTTAATTAGGGGATTGTTTGTACTTGTTGTTTCTTCACTGCTATAAAAAGTATTATTTATTAATTTTTCTTATATTTTGCATTATCAAGTAATTTAATGTGTATCGATAATTTACTCTTATTTTTATAGGTAAGTTCAACTTTACAACACAATATTAAAGAGATCATACCATCTGATATAGTTAAAGCTATAAGTTCTTCAGACTGGCGGAAGAGCATTATGACAGAATATAAAATGTTGAAGATTACAGTTGAACAAGCAAAAACAGAATTTTTGAAAATTACTTTCAAGTGGCCCACTTTCGGCTCGGCATTCTTTGAAGTAAAACAAACTACGGAACCCACGTACCCTGACATTATTATTATTGCTATTAACAAAAAGGGAGTTAACATCATTCATCCACAAACCAAGGTACATTTTTGATTTTAATAAAAAATGAAAATAATTAGCGTACAGACATTGCATAAGCAATGGTACAGAGTAAGAGCATTATTTGAAATTGTGGTTGTGTAATTTTGAAAAAAAGTTGCTTGAGCAATTTACCTAAGTACTTCATTTCTAGGATATTTTGGCCACTCACGAATATTCCGAACTTAGCAACTGGTCATCAGGTAATGCTTATTTCCACATGACAGTAGGAAATATTATGAGGAGAACCAAGATTTTGTGCGAAACTTCCCAAGGTTACAAAATGGACGACCTGATTACGTCTTATACCAATTATATGCGGAATGAACTTATGGGATAAATTTTTTTTCAATTTACGAAATTGAAGTATCAAATCTGTTGAATTAAACAATATTTATAGTTTATTTACATATGATTTTGTTTGTTAATAAAATTAAATAAGATATTTTGTATTATTACTTATTTAATAACAGCACCAAGGCATTCTCTTCGTCTTCTAGATTCCATTCAGAAAAGAGCCATTCGCTTGATAAACAGCTCAACTCTCACAGATACCCTTCACCCTCTAGAACATAGAGGAAGAGTTGCAGACCAGACATTGCTCTACAAATATTTCCATGGCAGATGCTCCAGAGAAATAAGAACTCTTGTACCACCATTGGCCACATTCGGCCGAAGAACTCGGCACGCTGATCAGTCTCACCCATTTACTCTCAAGATTGACACTACGAGGACCAATCTTCATCAAGAATCCTTCTTTTACAGGGCTGCTACGGAATGGAATAAGCTTCCAAAATCAGACCTACAACTTTTTAAAAAGCGTGCCCACAATCATTTCCTTTCTATAATCCCTTCCCCTTCTAATAGTCGCAGTGCGGGCCGTCCGCGGCCCACACGATAGGTCTACCCTTTTTGCGACTATTTTCATAAAAAAAAAAGATGCAAATTAACCAAATTCTTGTAAATTTATTCTTCTTCTTCTTCTTCTTCGGATGCTATCCACTAATGGATGTTTGCGATCACATTTTCCATCTCCTCTCTATCCCTTGCGGTATGAATTAGGGTCTGTATGTCATTCATTCCTGTCCACTGTCTTATGTTCCGCAACCAGGACAATTTCTTCCTTCCTATTCCTCTACGGCCTTCTATCTTACCCTCGATCAACAACTGTAAATACTCATACTTTTTGTTCCTCGTGACGTGCCCCAGATATGCAGTCTTTCTCTTTTTAATTGTAGTTAACAGTTCACGTTCTTTGTTGATGATGGACAGAACTTCTACGTTTGTTATTCTTGCAGTCCACGGTATCTTGAGCATTCTGCGGTAAATCCACATCTCGAGCGCTTCCAATTTTGTTAATGTTGTTGACTTTAAGGGTCCAACCTTCTATCCCGACCATACATAGCACCTTAAAAATCTTAACCTCAGACTAAGATCGAAGTCCGAACAACTAAATACACTTCTTAGTCGTATGAATGCTTGTCGGGCCTGTTCAATGCGACTTTTGATTTCGATATCAGAGGTCCAGTATTCAGATAACCACATGCCCAAGTATTTAAATTTGCTCACTCTGTCTATGCGCATTGCGTTGAATGTTAACTGTGAGTCTTGTTATTATCATAAACTTCGTCTTTTTAGTGTTTATGTTTAGACCCATCAATCTGCTATGATGACCGACTGTGTTGATCAGTCTTTGTAAGTCTTGCATGTTATCAGCGATGAGCACTGTGTCATCAGCATAACGTATGTTATTAATCCACACTCCGTTGACTTTAATACCGATCTCCACATATTCCAATGATTCCCGGAGGACCCCTTCCGAGTACAGGTTGAACAAAAGCAAGGAAGAGACACATCCCTGTCGCACGCCCCTCCGGATCTCTATATCATCAGACAGCTCATGATTGAGCCTAATCTGTGCAGTCTGGTACCAATATAGATTTTCGATACATCTTATATCTTTCTGATCTATGTCAAGATTCCTGAGAAGTTGTATTAGTTTGGGATGTTTAACTCAACTCAATTTAATATGCAAATAAATTATTACTCGACACAAATCTTAAATTGCTACTAAATATCTTTCTTCTCATTTCTAAATCGTGCTTTTTTCGAAAATAAGCACAAATGTTTTAAATAATTTCTTTTTTTATATTTTGTGCCAATTCTTCTTTTTCATTAATTTTCTGTTGTCATTGATAATCACCAGTTGTTAAGTTTATATTAAATTTTGAATTACATTAACGAAAAAACATAATTTCGGTTTTTAAAACGTACCCATTTTTTTGGAGAACAATAATCCGTTGGCGAAAAGCCGTTTTTTTTGTTTAAACATAAAAAAATACGTCATTAATAGGTATGTCCGATTCCAGCAAATTTTAAGCGATCCCAATGGAAAAAAGAGCTAATACACTTAAACGAAGTAATTTAAGATGATTCTGATATTTTATAATGCCATTAAATTTTTTTGATAAATTAACATCAATTAAACATTTTTATTGTCCACAACGTGTTTGATATTAATAACTTAGTTATTATTATTATTATTAATTTTAAATTCATATTTGGTATTTTTTTACAGCATTCCAATAAAGCTTTTTGGTCACACTTAGATATAAAATTTAAAAATTAGCTACATCGGGAGTTTAAATTTAATATCAAGAGTCGGGAGAGACAGTACGATTTCGGGAGTCTCCCGATCAAATCGGGAGAGGTGGCAACTCTAATAGGGCTGCTGTTATTTTATGCTGTTAAGTAGCAGTTTTTAACTTAATTTATGGTTTCTATTTATTGCAAATAGCCTATTCCGTGAAGGGGAGCAATTTAAATAAGTCTATAACCAATTTTTTGTACCTAATCAAACCCATCCTAACCTAACCAAAAGTCCTCAATTTATATCAAAAAAAGTAAATGTCAGGTAAGTACCAATTTAAGTTAAAACAACTTCACTATTTCTTTAATTTTGTGAAATTATGACCCTGTACAATGTATCCAATACATACAATGTGTCCTCGAAAAAAGTGCGTTCCTTTAGACATAATACAGATGTAGAGTAAAAAAGTTTTATAACATTTTTTTCTAAAGTCAACGGTGCAAAAAAACAATTATATTAGTATTTATATCTTAATATTATTGTCTACAGAAATTCAGAAAACGCCGCACATCTACACGAAAATAATCTATTTGTTCACTATCATGAGTCGTGACATGACACTGTCTGTTAAGAATAAAATCTGGCCCTTAAATCTAATGTACTTTTAACATCACTTTGTTAAGCAAAATGCCGATTAGTACAATTTTTAAAAATGGTTTTTAGTTAGATAAATCGCAACGTTAGGTCAAATGAATTTAGTTCTGTGTTTAATTCTAAAGTTTTTAATTTAACTGTTTATTGAAATAAAAGTACACCTTTAGTGATCGTTGTTAAGGTTAATTATAAATGTTTATAGCAATATGTTTATAGTGAGTCACTTAGAATCGAAGCAAAAAATCTGGTGCTTCTTGTAAACTTTTTTAATTGACTTTAAAAAGTAGTAGATTATTTACTTCAGGGATTTACTTAGGGATTATTTCGTCTTCCGCGTTTAGAATACGAGCACTTCGTGTTTGTCCACTAGTTTTTTTAGGTACCACAGAGCTCGTAGCCAATAATCTGTGCGACACTTTCACAAAGCTGCGGGCATTAGGACATTGTCTTTGAGGATAACGTTCTGTATACAGCCCAAGAGCTGCATTAGAATTACCGTGAGCCTTTTCGTAGGTAAATAATATGTCGTGATTTTCGCGAATCGAAAACGCAGGCATTTTATCAAAAATTACGCCGTTGTATTCTTGCGGGTAACACGTTAATGACTAATTAAATTTATAGGTGGTACTTTTTGTTTACTAGAGTACAACGCATGGTTGCCAAACCTACATTTAAATCAAAATTTTTGTTCTCAATTATTGAGAAAAATGATGACTAAAGGAAAAAGGTTTATAAGAATTTTTTGTTCCTAATTATTCATTCTATACCCTCTTTTAAGGAACGCACTATTTTCAGGGACATCCTAACGATTATAGAAACCACTTTTTACGATTTGTTTACTTTTTAAAATCATTTAAAGTATCTATTATCGACAGTTTTGTGGAACAAAAATTTTTAATTAATTTGTATTCTCTGACGGTGTAAAATTATTGCACATTTCATTGATTAATAGTCAAATCGATTTAATTATAATCTTTGAAAGAAATGTTTAATTTTAACCTTATTTATTTTATCAACTTTTTTCTTTATTTGCAAACAATTTCCATATTTAAAAGCATACATACATATAGTCACGCCTTTTTCGCGTAGGGGTAGGCAGAAACCACTTCCTTCCACTTGCTACTGTTTTTACATACATCTTTTGCTTCCTCTACTTTCATCAGTGCCCTCATACTTGCTCGTCGGTTGTTGGTACTCTTGACCTGGCCTTTCTTCAAAACAATGTTGATCTGATCAAGATATGTTCGCCGAGGTCGACCTTTACAGACTTGTTGATTCACACTCGCATTATAAATTTGTTTTATCAATCTTCCTTCATCCATCCTCTCAACGGGTCCAAACCATCTAAGCATTCCTTTATCTATCTTTGTAACCACATCTTCTTTTACACCACAGCGTTCCCTTGTGTCACTATTCTTCTTTTAAAAACATAATAAAATATTAGAATCATCTTAAAAATCATTTCGGTTAATTATATCACCTTTTTTCATGTGGATCCATAAAATATAATAAAAACAACTAAATCTTAATAATAATGATTTGATGCCTAATAGTTTAAAGAGTGAAGACAACAATTTAAAAAAAGAAGATTTTTTAAAACGACCTCTATTTCCGGTTCTCGAAACTAAATTACTAAAGATAATTTTCTCTAGCACAGACCACCCGACTGCTCTACCATTTTCATATCTGAATTGAAGTGGAGATATAATGTGCTTAATTTTGTAATCGTCTAGTATAACGTTTGCAGTAAATTAAAAGATATTTAATATTTCAAACTATAAAATTAGAAACAGTATATATTAACTTGTGTAAAAATATATATTTGTAAATCACGAAAACCATTTTAACGCGTTTAAAATGGACGTCAGTGTGTGTATCGATTAGTAATTGCCGGCGAAGGATAGCAAAAGGTAAAGCAAGATTCTTATATCCCTATAAATTTCGGATATTTAATTCGTTTTTATTTATTGGAAATTATCATTGATCGTAAACTTAAATGTTATATTAGTTTGGGTAGGTATTCACGCCATTTTGATTACCTTTGCATGTTTTATGCATTTTTTTTAAAATGTTTTTAGTTAATTATGGTAATTGTCAGCTTTGTAAAACATGTCATTATTATATGTTGCTGGATTTTAAGGTCATAAATGATTGGTTTTTTTATCGTGTTACATTGTGCTCTGACCAGTTTTCAATATTCTCTATCCACATTAATATTTTAAATTAAATTTTTATATTATACATATTATAATACCATCCTAAATAAATTTTAGACAATGGACACGATAAATTCGCAGTTATTGTCAAACGCAATTAATTTTCATGGACAACAACTCCAAAAACTGTGGGAAGGTGAATTTGGAGAGAATGATTTGGCACGAAAAAACATCAAAGACCTAAATTATTCAGTCTACAGTCAAAGACAGAAGAATCTTTCATTTCAGGATCGGGGAAAGCGACTAAAACTTCAACAATTTATTGTAAAGAAAGCAGACTTTATATACAGCTTGGAAGCTACTCAAATTAAACCTGCTGACAAAACTGTTACAGAGGATATGTATGCCATAATGCCACCTTTTGAAACTTACACCAGTGTAGATAAACAAAAAAGATTACAGTTCTTTATGCAGGTAATTATTGAATTTGGTAAATTATTAAGATTTTATTTAATTGTAAGTCTTTTCTAGAATGTAAAAGTAGGGGATTTGATTTTGGGTACTATTGTGAGCAAACAACAGTCTGGAATGATGTTGAAAGTGTTATGTACAACAGGAGTTGGAGCAGCCGTTTTGTATGCTGCAGATATTAATGTAAAGGTAATTATTTTAAACTCCTGTTATATGTTGTAGTTTACATTACAATTTTCTGTAGGCATTTTGTCCTGTTGCCAACGTCATCCCTGCTGTTGACAAAAAAGGTGTAACTCGCAGCTATATGATGAATGACTATGTTTGTTGTGAAGTGTTGGAAATTATAGCTGATACTGATAAAGTAGTGTGTGGTATGAAGGGAGTTACAAGAAAATCTTCAGATCCAGAACACCATCCTGCTTTAGGGCTAATTAGTACTGATGATTTTCCAAATGTTTACAAGTAAGTACTGTTCTATTTTTAATAATTATTGCTTTTAATTTAATTTACCTTCACAGATGTACTGGATTTTTCATGTTTTATTTCAGGCATTTTGGTTAGGTCTGCATTTTGATTTTAGGTATTATAAACATTCCAAATCTTTTTAAAACTTTTTTTATTATGTTGTGCATAATTAAGAAAGCTTCATTTATGGATTTGAAAGTATTGGGTTTTAAGGTCACTACTATATTTTGTATGTAATAACATACAACAATATTAGTAAATTTACCAACATATTTTTAAAAACTGTGTATAGAATTGAGTTGCTACAGTTAAAGTGCTATTTACAATGTTTTTGTGGGAGAAATTTGGTATTTGAGAGTATAGAGACCGTTCTGTTTTCTTCCAGTGTTGTCTAATCAAAGTCGTTGACTAAAGTATTTTTCTCTTTTTAGACCTTTTGTCTTGCCATACAAAAAATACAAATACAGCTATGAACAAAAATTTGTAAAATTGTAGTAAAAATTGTGTTTAGCACTGTGGCGTTTTGCATCTAGAAAATTTGCACTTTTGAACAATTCTCAAACAAGGTGAGGCTCAAGATTTTTATCACTTGGAATGATTTATTTCTTTGTGTACAATTAATTTATATTTAAACTTTTTTGTATGTGCAATCCAGTTCATGTGATGTATTTTTCGCAGTACAAGCTGAAAAATGCTCCCCCAGACAAAAATTAAATAAATATAAATCGAGGAATTTAACACGATGATTAAAATGCAGAATTTACTTTAGTTTATGTACCCTCTGAGGAGATTTCTATGTTATGACAAAAACGATATTCTTTAAAATATGTTTAAACAGGAACTGTGATGGGATCATTGTCGTCGGAAATGGTATGTATGCTTTTTCAGGGACTTTCTTTTCTAGCATTTTCCTTTGTCCAAAATACCAAATTGCTGCTTTTATGGTCACAGGCGAGATAAATGATGATAATTACAAGAAACTATTTTAAATCTTAATTAATCATTTCATTTTATAGTGTTGTACCATTTGTTCTCTAATAAAAACATTAATCATAGTCATTAATTTACGCCAAAGGACAATAAACTTTACTTTTTCTATTGGATGTCTATAAGCATAGATAACAATTACAAAATTTCTTTTAAACATATAATTATAAGGCACTTCAAAACAAATTATAAAAAAATCTTTTATTAATAAATTTGTTCAATATTAAATTAAGTGGTCCTTATGTAGTAAATCTTATTATAGTATCCATTCATAAATTTCCAATTTCAAAGATAGTCTAATATTATAATATAATCGAAAAACAAGACTAGTTTATATTTATGTAAAACATCCAGGAAAGAAACGTTTTACTGTCTTCAGATCATTTGAAAGAAAAATGTCTACAATTCAATGGTGTTGGTAATATGGATTTTCTAAGAAGAATTAAAAAATAAATGTTCAGGGACATAATGGTACCTACAATGACTCTAAGGAGTATTCATAAATCATTGAAAATGTCATACAGAAGACTGGAAGATTTTTATTAAGAAAAAGTAACATTTTGTAAAAGTTCTGTGTTTTTCATTTTTCTTTGTATACCAGAAATAATAATAATGGTAAGAAATCCTCCTTTTGAGGAAGATGGTTGCACAAAATGGATGATTGATTTGGTTAGCAGATATGAAAAAGCAACAAAGAAACCAAAGGAAATAAAATAACTAAAAATTAAAAGTTAAAAGTTAATTTAATGAGGAATAATTAGTGGTTCTAATCGAAGCATAATTTTTTGGATTACAGAAAAGCATTGGATTACAAGAATGAGAGTTACGACAGTGTCTTGGAGAAGAGCGTCGGTTTCAATAATCCCAATAACATTCAGTATTTGTCTGAACTCATGGACGTTGATAAACATCTCAGTTTCATGTCAGGTCTAAAGTGAGTACATTATTTTCAATTACTTTTAATTAATATCATACACATAATAAATGCTCCAATAAGTGGTATTGGATATTTACTTTACTTGAATTTATCATGTAGTCAATTTTAAAAGCTTTAACGTGTACCATAAACTTATTATCCAGAGGAGATGCAACATTCCATTCATAAAACTCTGTTTACATGATTACATGAGAGTGGCCATGAGTATGACAAAGAATACCAATCGATTCCCTTTGTCCCGTCCTCATGCTGGCAGCGCTGTAACATTATTGTGGAGTTACGGACACGCTTGTAATGCTTGTAATCAGTGACGTGCTGTTTGTTTAAAATGGGAATATACCTATTGGGTAATATTTATTTTTTTATGAGAATATATTTATGAATAGGTTATACTCAGTTTTTTATCAAATTAAAGTGTTGTAGCCTACTAAAAGTATGTTTTTAAACCCCAAAAGTTGGGCAACAATTTTGTAATCGTTAAAGTTTCCTTTCTAAAGCCAATTGTGTGTAATGTTATAAGTTACTTTTTAAATAAATTTACCTAACCGTCTGAAATGAAAAAAAAAACTTAAATAATTATCATTAATATTAATTGGACAAATAAAATTAATGTATTTTAAATTTTAAAGTTTAAACTATTTAATAACAGCTAAGTAACTAAAGGAAAAGATTAAATATTATACTCGGGGTTCCGTGACTCCTTGATTTCTCGATTGGATTACATTTGAGGTGATGTATATATTTCTTAAGAAGTACTACTATAAAATGGATCAGGAATATATATAGTTCTCCAAATAACAAGGAAATAGGTAATGACCTTTGAGAATATCTCGAAAAGTATTGATTTCCACATCGTTTGGTTTTCAGATTCGTGATTTATGCCTCAAAATAATACCTGTTTATTTTGATATTAAAATCGTCATCGCACTGGATGAAAATATAGTAAACAATGAGATGTTCCAACTTAGTTGTGAAAATAAACACTGGGGCTTAAATAGTCCAGTTTTTTACACACTTTGCAATGACGAATCATTTCTTCCACTAAATTTCACTGAATTTCACCAATAATATGCTGAAAATTACCGATAATACTCCAAAATCTCATTACAATAACTTCGGCAACATTGCTACTAATAATAGCCGATTTCATAGTAAACACACATTTTTGCATGTGGAATGATTAAAATAAGCCGTGCAGTGTTGTCGCTTATTTAGCAACACATTTCTATAATCTAACAGAATGAAATAGTTCATTGATTCAACATTCCATAAAATGGGTTGTATTATTTAGGTTGTTATAATTAATAAAATATCAATAAGAGATAGCATTATGGTCACAATATTGTTGCAAATATAATCAACAAATTCTATGGACAATTCAATAACAATCACAAATCTCTTGGCATAACTGGAGAGCAGGCAACATCACAGCACAACACATTCCAGTCGGCCGCATAAAGACAATACAGTCAACCAGAAAGTGGGGATGTATGATTGTGTTTAAAAGTACATAGCTCTGTCTCCTCTGATAAAATAGGTCTATGACATGTACCAATTTAACATTTTGTTAGGAATAATTTAATAATAATTATTATAAACATAAACATAAAAAAATGACCAGTTGGTTGATAGTAAATTTGAGAAATAGATTATCCATAGTGATAAATTTGTTTTCATCTTAATGTGTATGTATTTCTCCTATTTAAATGCCTTTTAGATGAGGCGTCGTTAAACAGTTATTTTTCAAAATAATAAAGCTAGCAATATGACTGCTGTTTTAATCGTTGATGTTTGCTTCTTCATATTTCTGTTGCAAAAGACAAACTTATAATTTTAGTAACTACATTTGTAAAGCACGGATTAGTTAAATAAAGAAAAAATCGTTTTCAGATACAAATTTCCAGAAAATGAAACTGCTGTTGAATTAAGACAAGTCCAGGCAAGCAAATGGGCTTATCGCAATGTCGCCGATGGTATAGATCATTTTAAGGCTGGGAAGCACGTCGAAGCGTTTCAGTGTTTGAACAAAGCGCTTAACATCGATCCGAAGAACGTCGAAGGTCTAGTTGCCAGAGGTGCGCTCTACGCCAATAGCGGTAATTTCCAAAAAGCCATTGAAGATTTTGAAACTGCTCTCAAACTAAATCCAAATCACGCTAACGCTCGGAAGTATATGGGAGAGACCCTTGTGGCTTTAGGTAGAAGTTATGAAGAAGAGAATAAAATAGAAGAGGCTAGAAAGGCCTATCAGAGCTGTTTATCGATTATTCCATATCATGAAGAAGCTCAAAACTCTCTAGAATTCTTAAAAAGCAAAGTTCAGCCAAAAAACCTTATTGAACCGGCAGAGCTATTGTTACCGGCTCTAAATGTTCCTGTCAAACCACCTGACGTTAACGACGCTCTTAAACAACTGCTAAAGACTGAAGATGACGAGAAGAAAGATAAAAAAAAGAAAAAGAAAAGCAAAAAACGTAAAAACAGAAAACGTTCCAGCTCTAGCTCAAGTTCGAGCTCATCTGGTAGTGGGGACTCGTCTTCTTCTTCTTCGAGTAGCAGCAGTGATTCTAGTTCAAGTTCCGGCGATTCTGATTTCAAAAAGAGAAAGAAGCACCGATCCAGATCGCACAGACGCAAAGAAAGAGAGAATTCATTAAGTCCTTTAAGTAAGCGTATGGCTTTAATGGATCAGAGTCACGACATGTCTAACACTAATTTTAATTTCAACAAACCCGCCGCTAGTTCTAACTTCGATTTTAGTTTTGAGCAACCTGAGCAAACCAAACCACCCGAAAACGACTACGATGTGAAAGGTAATTGTTAAGAATTTTTCATTTTACATTTAAAACATTCTAAATCAAATGAATTTTTTTTAATGTGCAGTTTTTGCTAAATAACGATCAATGATCAACACCCTATTAACATTTTTGTGTCAAAAGTATACTTAT
Source organism: Agelastica alni (assembly GCA_950111635.1). Taxonomy (NCBI): domain Eukaryota; kingdom Metazoa; phylum Arthropoda; class Insecta; order Coleoptera; family Chrysomelidae; genus Agelastica; species Agelastica alni. Next base: position 41,718,461 of record OX467709.1, read on the forward strand.
TAGAATACAATTGGCTGTAACTTTTTTTTTAGTCAATTATTTTATATAAATTAAATATTTTCTTATCGCAATTAGTGTATCTGCAATTTAAGGCCCATTCTCACGTCTCTTGCAGAGACGTTACGCGTGTAGTATGAATTAAACCCCGCAAAATCCATAAGAATCAATGATAATAGTGTATTGTGCAACTAGTAAACTAATAAACGCTCTCGCTTCGCTCGTAATTTTATTATTTTAGATATTTTTAATAACACTAAGGTGATTTCCCAACCTAGTATATAAAATTTTCATTTAGAGATAAAATTACACATTAAAATAAAACAGGGTTTATTTGAAATTATAAGGAGGATTTCCTTAGTTCTCGTATAATTTTTTTGTTTTTTAAATTATTAATTAAAATAAGATCGCCTGCAAACACAGCAAACTATATCCATGAAAGTATTAATATTGAGAATAAAAACATCTCGGATAAAGACGTATTTAGTATCTACACGAGAATTTAAAAAAGTTAATAGCTAACAATTTTTTTTTTAAGTTCGAGCTTTTCTGGCTGAAACCAAAGGCGATTCAGATTACGAAGATAAAGTACGAAAGTTCCTTGAAGAGAGCGCGAAATGGAAGAAAGGCAAAGGCGAAGATAAAAAGAAGAAGAAGAAAAAAGATAAAAAGGCGAAGAAAGAAGGTAAGAAAAAAAAGAAGAGGGAAAAGTTAAAGAGAAAACAGAGTTTTGATTTGACCGAATTGGACGACCACAAGAAATTAAGAGATGCCATTAAGAAAGAATTAAGTAAGGAAAAGAAGTCAAAAAGGCATTCAATACCCTCCGACGATGAAGAATACTTTTTGCAAAAATCAGGATATAGCAAGAAGTAAGTACATTCGATTATTATGTGTTACCATGAAGACTAATTTAAATTTTATTTTTGATATCTTGTTTGTTTAAAAACAATAATGGGTTTAAAATTGTCAACTTCGGTTTTATTTTAAATTGTGATAGTTCTACTAAATGTTTTGCTGATATAGTAACTCTTAGCTATCTATAATGAAACAAAATTCAGTATTTCCTCTGCATATAATTTCTCATTTTCGTCAGTATGATATTCGTCTTTGAAATACTCTTATATGACTTACAAGTAAACGGTTCCCATTCATGATACGTCCATTTACATCCTGTATCTTTTTTTCCTAATTTTTGTTTCAGATTTATTGATAGTTTACCAGATTTAGAAGAATTAGAATCTAAATTAAATGCTTATTATGCTCTCGAGAAGGACAATAAACGGTATGTTTTTTAAATAAATTGCGGTGTGTAAGTAGCCGATGTAAGGATTCCGTTTTTAAAGCATGTTTCTCTCAGTATTTTAGTTGCAGATGGGTGTAAGGTCTTGTAACAAAATCCCTAGTAGATTTGTATACTAATAAAAATACGGTGAAACGGTTTTAATCTAAAAAAAAGTCTTTCCTTTTATACATTTTTTTCGCGGTTATAATAGTTAATATAAATATCTTTTTTTTTTCTGCTAGAAATTATTTGAATTTTTTACTAATCTTGTTCTTATAAACACAAAAAAGATTCAATGTTAATTTGGAAAAATTGATTCGAGTAATTGGTAGCCTTGATTTAAAAATATTACTTCCTTTATAAATTCCTTAATGATAAAATATTCTTAATTATAAAATATTTTACAGTTACGAATATTTTTTGTGTTAAAAATATTTAAACAGTTTTATTTGTCATATGTGCTCTAACAGTTTTACCTTATAACAAAACTCATGTTTACTCATCCTATTTGGTTTAAGTGTAAAAATTTAGATTACAGAAAATTAAAAAATTATATATATATATATATATATATATATATATATATATATTACTTATACATTTTTTAAATTTAATTTTAGGATATTCATTTTAATGTTTAGTGTTTAATATGTCAAAAAAAATCCTCTGTAGATGTTTGGTTAAAACTAGGGTCTAGAATTTATGTTTTGATTTTGTATTAACACCCCCCTCCATTTGCATCTCTATTTCATATATCTGCTTGAAAGTTTTGCATGAATGCCCTAAAGTAAAATCTACTGTAGATTTATAAAATTAAAATATTTATATTTGGTTTAAGAGGAAATTGCTCACGCCCGCCATTAACCGCTCTGTCAAATCTCTCCACACATCCAATGAATAAGTGACGACATATCTCTCATATACTTTCTCTTACATTGTATTAGGCACTTTCTGCGAACATTTGTCGTTGATTACACCGTTCGACAATTTCGCAGCGGACGATAATTTAATGTTAGTTCTTCACTTTATTTAAAAACTAAACAATTTATGGTAATACATAATTGAAATATTTTGTTACTTTTAATGTAAATTATGTCGGAAAGTCACCAAAATCATAATATTTTCAAAATAAAAAAAATTTCCCAGCTATTTTTTTCATTTAAAAAAAGTTAATAACTTTCCGACATTTAACTGTAATTATTAAAATTGTCCCCAAAATTTTGCTGCAAAGTAAAGTAATGTATATTAACAGCATGAGTAGAATAATTAGATTTTTAATATGGCGGGCATGACAATATCGTCTTAAGTAATTTCCGGTACTTCTCTTTATTAAACATATAGAAGCCTCAGCTGATGTGGTTGATACCTAAATCCAATAATTTTTGTTTTGTCCTTTTTATTTAAATTGGGTATAATTTTATAATAATAAAAAAACCTAAAAAAAGGTATGTTTTTTTTGAGCATGCTTTAACTTTGTGGAAAGTTTACACCCTCGGTCTAAAAATGTTTTTGTTTTTTTAACCCTCTAAACTTTATATACTAATCACAAATTTATTTGATATTAAAAATAATGATTTTTGTGTGGCAGCACTGGATAATTTCATTTACACTAGATTTACGTCTATTAAATGCCCATTTCGCACTTCTAAAACAATACTGACACAAGTAAAAAAACACTGATTTTGACTTAGCCCACAAAAAGTACGCCTGAAACAATATCTACATTGAGAAATAACGTCACATTTCTATTATAATAATCATTGTACTCAAATATCAACATTCTTTTCGCAATAGGTACCTTACAATTAAAAAAAATGGATAAAAAATGTGCCTTTATTCTAAAAATTCGTATTTTTTTGAGTTGTGTCAGTATTCCTTTAGTAGTGCGATTTGCTGATAAAACTTCCATTAATGTAAATAAGGGACAATACCCTGTCGCCCTTTTTGTACCCAGTTAAAAAATTAATGGTTAATGCAAATGAAGCACATACATCACGCCTTTTTCCCGTAGTGGTAGGCAGAGACCACTTCCTTCCACTTGCTACGGTTCTTACATACATCTTTTGCTTTCACTACTTTCATCAGTGCTCTCATTCATGCTCGTCGGTTGTTGGTATTCTTGACTTAGCCTTTCTTCAAAACAATGTTGATCTGATTGAGATCTGTTCGCAAAGGTCGACCTCTACCGACTTGTCCATTCACACTTGCCTTATGAATTTGTTTTGTCAATCTTCCTTTATTCATCCTTTCAATGAGTCCAAGCCATCTAAGCATTCTTTTATCTATCTTTTTAACCACATCTTTTACACCACAGCATTCTCTTACCTCACTATTTTTACTATCCAACCGAGTCACTCCAGCTATACTTCTCAGACTACTCATCTCCGCAGTATTAATCCTATTTTTATGCTTCTTATGCCAAACCCAACATTCACTACCATACATAAGTGTAGGAACCAACACTCCTCTATGCACAGCCAGACGTGCCTTTTTTGACACTTTCTGGCTGTTCATAAAGCTTAGCAGGTGCCCCATTCATTTGTTTTCCAGCCAACACCCTTCGCTCAATGTCACTGTCATACTTTCATTCTCTCCTAAACTTTGAACCCAAGTATACAAACTCATTTACTTGTTCCACCCTTTCTTCCTTAATCAAAACTTCACAGTTTGTCATGCTTTCTTCTCTTTTAAAAACCATTACTTTCGTTTTGCTTACATTTATTTTTATCCCTTTGATTTTCACGGCATCATGCATAACATTAACCATCACTTGCAACCCCTCTTCAGATTAAGCGAATATGACTTGATCATCGGCTTAAAGAATGCATTTGACGATCAAATAATCCATTTTCAATCCATATGCACTCACTCTCTTTCAAATCTTTTAAACAATCGTCTATGTATAAGTTAAGCAGCCATGGCAAAGCCACACATCCCTGTCCCACACCTTTTTCGATGTTAAACCAGTCTGTGTAAGCTATGTTTATCCTGACACAAGCAGTGGAATCCTCGTAAAGTGATTTCAGTGCTGGTATTAAACTACTGCTCACCTCCATACATAGACAATGTCGACCACAATTTACTCCTCACCCCTCTGTTAAAATACACTTAGTCATGCAGTCCACAGGCTTGCTCTGGGTTGTGAGGAAAGCACAGGCTTGCTCTGGGTTGCGAGGAAAGTTCAGTCGCGGGTCTATGGACTGCACTGTGACTCTACCTGTTAAAAATAAATGAAGTGTTAGATAGTAACTTTTAAATTTAACCTTGTTTTATACCAAAACTTCGAAATATTTTTTTTATCGCAATCCAGCTAAGTAAACATTAGATAGTGTGATAATAACACGATAACAAAATTATGTTGCCTTAATTTTTTTCACGTTTTATAATTCGTGAAATAAGTAAATCGATTAGTTTAAAATCAAGTAAGTTTATTATTAAAACAAAAATATGTGTAGTTGTTATTTGCATGGAAAGCTTGATTATAACTAAAAAGAGCACTAATAATTTGATTTTTTTAACTTATAATTGACAGTTTCAGCAAATTCAAAAAAATGTTTTTTTTAAATATTTATCATGTACCTTAATTATATTTTGTTGCATGTTTTAAAATTTAAGTCTAAAAATACTTATTGAATTAATGTTAAAGTTAAACTATTAATTAATATAGAATTAGTTATGAAAGGTACATTTTAAACATTCCTACTTCTCCCCGACAGTAGCGCCACTTCCAATGCCGATTTTGTAATAGCTACCTTTTTATTTTTTATCAAAAAATGTAATGGAATTAAAAGTAAATAAAAAATATTATATATGGATACTTTTCAGAAGGTTGCTTGCTCTTTTTGCCAGTAACAAAATATTTAAAAAAAAAACATGCGAGACTGACAGTAGTCGCATATGATGTGTAACACAACTAAACTAAATTATTATAACCTAGACATTATTAGTACCTGCCATAAATTCCGCGTGTTCTTCTTTGTAATAACAAGCAGGGCTGTTCGGCAATTGGCGTATGTTGTTTTAGTTCCTATCCTACTCCACAATTTTGTCTCCCGATGCGCCTTTCAATAGTTAATCTACATTATTCATCAAAACATTAGTTCTTTATTTAATTTAGTCATTTTTAATTGAAAAACGTAATAATTATCCCACTTCCACTGTGAACCACTTTTTTGATAACAAGTAACGCTAATTCGTTGTTAATTTTGCTTATTAAAAAAATATGGTTGTATATAAATAACGAGTTTCATTTAAATTGCAGCAGTAACGATCGCAGTGAAAGTCCACCGAAACGCATCATAGACTCGCCATCTCCCACAAGGGAACAAAAAGCCCGACAAGCAGTTGCGGAGGCTGCTGCTTCAGCAGGAGCTCAAAAGTGGAAAATGCAAATAGGACCCGGTACTTCCGGTAATTCTAGATTCAAAAAGAAACAACCTGAAAGACCGCCACCTGTCACTAATGAATGGCAAAGTGACAGAGAAAAACGAGCTAAAAGTAGTAAGTATTTAAGTAATTCAGAAGATTTTTTCATATTTGGTTGCTTGAACAGTAACTTTACATTTAACGAAAATCAACAATTTATGGTATATTCTATTTGTAACATATTTTTAAACTGAACATTTTAATTTATGTAGAGGTAATGAGATATCTCCTGGATTTTATGCTTACAACAAATAGGATAAGTGCTAATTATCCAGGCAAATTAATTCATATTTGCAAAATTGAGATTGCAATAAAAAATATGTTAACATTTTAGTTATTAATAAAAAGCAACTAACAAAATAAATAATAATGCTCCAAAACCGATATTCATATATTAAAATAATTCCAGGTTCAACAGCAGAAGATTCTCCCCCACCTAAAAAGATTGCTCTACCTCCACTGCCACCAACGGAAAAGAGCTTGAGCGTCCGTAAAGCGATGGCGCTGAAAGAACCACCACCCAAAAAACCGGAGTCGCCGAAAAAATTAAAATTAATTCCAGCTCCGCCCCTAAACAAAATACCACAAGGGCAAGTAGTCCTTGATAAATTTGGAAACTTTAGACTCATGTCACCGCCAGAATTGAAAAAGGATTCTGGAGTTGGTTCGAGTAAGTCTTATTTCTTATATTTGTTTTTTTTCAAAATATATTTTTGTCCCATTTCTATGTTAGTATGAATTCGCCAGTCTTAAAAATTTAAAAAAAATATTTCATTTACATTCAATACTCTTATTAATTCCTGGTACAAATATCACAACAGTTATTATTTTTGAAAATTTTCTATTACATAGGTATTGGATATATTTTTCTTCAGTTTTTACGTTAATTATTAGTATTTTTTCAAAACTAGTGTATTAATTATTTTTAAGAAATGCTTTTTAAATTTATTTTGCAAAAATGTAAACAAATTTGATTGGTGTTTTATTAACATTTCGAAGATTTGCTAATTTCATAAATACAAATTTTTATGTTTCTTTTTTGAAAGGATTTTTTGCATTATTATTTGTCGCAAATTTATTATTTCAAATCTCTGACTGTCAAATTTCTTTGTAGATTTCTTTCAGCAACCAAAATGCGTTAAAATATTATACTCCTGTACAGTTACAATTTTTGAGAAATGAAAAATAATTATTTTGAGAATATTGTATAAAAAAATACAGAAATAATCTGTTTGTTAATTCTTTTGAAGAAGTTAAATCTCCTGAGGAGAGTAGTTTATGATATCCTTATTCCTAAAACAAAATGAGAAGCTTTCTAGAAGGAACAATTTCCTGATATAGAACAATGTGATGTTAATTCTACGATTTCTATAGGTAAATAAAGAAACAAAAGTATGATAAAATTTCTTCTAAATGCGGTATTTCCTTATTCTTTATTGTTAATTTTTATTTTTTTTTATTTTATCCTAGTTATGTTGGTTTCCCTAGAAATAACATTTTTAAACCTGTAATTATTGAACAAAAAAGAAAAATGATAATGCAACGGTCCCGAATTTTCATACCGAGAGGTAAATGGAAGTAATAAAAAAAATTGACAAAAATATATCTGCTTAGCAAAAAATAGAGAACTGTTATTTTAAAAATCGGATTGGAGATTTATTTCATCAGTTGTAACGATTTTTTATTTTATCGCACCCGTTGTTCACCAACGTTTGGCCTATTAAGTCAATTTTATTTTAACGATTTATTTTTTAACATAGGTCGCAGGCCTCCGGAGCCACCGGGAAGACCTCGCAGCAGCGGCAGCCGATCCCCTAAACGTCGTAGCCGCAGTCGCAGTAAATATAGTCGTTCTTCTAGCGCGTCTCGATCTCGTTCTCGCAGTTATCGAACACGATCGCGTAGCTACTATAGCAGGTCACGATCGCGTAGTGGCTCATATTATTCTCGCAGCCGCAGCCGTTCACGAAGCTATTCAGGAGAACGACGACGGTACGTCCGCAGAGGGGGATTTAGGGGGCGGTATCCCAACGACAGGGGTACCTATTACAAACCAAGATTCCAGACGCCAAGGCATAACGGACAAAGAGGTAGGGGAGGAGGCAGTTATTATAATAATAGGGATTCCAGGTATGGTGATCGTGATTATCGAGGCAGAGGTAGACCTTATTCTTATCAACAAAGAGGAGGACAGAGGAGACCTCCAAGAGGCAGATACGGACAAAGAGGAGGATACAGAGACTACAGAGATAGAAGGTTAGTTTCAATATATTTAAATGCAGTAAATACAAGAACAGCGTTTTAAAATGTTATTAAATCTATTTACATTTATTAAGTTGCTTATCAAAGTTAATCAAGGTAATTATTCTATATTTGTTTAAAAAGGTATTCGAGGAGCAGATCACGTGAACGTGAACGTGACCGCAGCAGGTCATACAGTGGTAGCAATTCGGAGGGTTCTCCTCCTACAAAACGGGACAGATCCTCTCCTCCCGCAGAAAAAGAAAAGATTAACAAGTATTCTGATGGAGATGCTCCTGTAAGACACGAAGGACCCCTTTCCGAAGGTGAAGACAGAGACGATTACATTAGCACTGATACCAACAAATTGATTGACAGAGAAATCGGAGGGAAATGGGCCGATAAAGAATCTGAAAGTAATCAAGAGGAAGTCAAAGATGTCGGTCATGACGAGTCTGGTGAATTAAAGGAGTGATGCGAGGTGTTTAAATGATTTTTTGGTACCAATATAACTTTATTTGAAAATTTAATTTCAAATCTTACAGTGATTACTTTTTTCTTAATATCTTATTAATAATGTCTGTTTTGTGATTTAAAGTTTCTTTTTTTTTTAATAAACAAAACATTTATTAACGTTCAAAAAGAGTTTTTGTGACTTGAATTTCATGTTATGTTTTTAATAAAAGCAATAATTTTAATGGGGCTACTTTGTTATACTTTTAATTTTGCGCAAAAAAGCTTTTCGCTGCATTAAATTTGGTGTTCAAAAATGGAAATGTAAAATATTACACTCATAAAAGTGTTACCATTGCATAAGGACAACAGTAGTATTACGCCTGTTTAAAAAGTCTTGTAGACGATTTCTAACGCCATCTGCCAGGAACCTAAAGAAAATTTGAATTTTTCAACCCGTTAGGTAGTGATATACTGTATTTGGCAAAAATATTTAAAAGCAATCAAAATTTCTCTGTTTTGTGGAATATCCATTTCATCAAGAGATATAATTTTAGTCGGCCTATAAGAACTAAACATTCTACCAGGCAACTGGCTTGCTTGCTTGTTTACAGACAAAATAGGTATTCTACAATCTGTTTCCCACAGAATAAGCTAACCTACATCAACCTTGAAATAAACATGTTTTTTCATCTGATTGCATTGAAATAAAAGATTCATTGTGTTTAATTTAAAATGTAATTTATACATATCACATGCTCTGCCTTGTTTATTTCTCTATCTGTACGTTCACTTGCAAATGAATACTTATTTAGCAACTTTTATTCGTCTGATTAACTTGAAAATTGGTATGTGTTAATAATTCCGGTGACAAATGCATCACGAAATTTTTGCTACAGAAAAAAAAACAAAATTGCGGACGAGATTTGTGATCACGGTCCGATTTTAATAAAAATTGGTGTTTGGGGGTTTTCGAGATCGGAGATGATTTTTTTTGTCAAAATTAATAAATTTAAGTTTTTTGAGTATGAGACCCGATTTGACATAAAATTAGAGTCGGAGATCGTTTTTTGTGTTAAACTTCGTAACATCGAAACGGTAAACTAGTTGTATGTTCCGATTCCATTGAAAATAAGTATGCAGGGGTTTTTGGAGTCGGAGATTTTAAATTCGGTCGAAGATTTCTTGTTAAAATTCATAAATTCGATATGGAAAATGGTTTGGTGATCGCAGTCCGATTGTACTCAAAATTGGCGAGTTGGGTTTTTGAGATCATGTTTTTTTTTTATTGTCAAAGATATCAAGTTGGCGGCTCAAGATGGTGACGAGGTTTATAGCCCAATTTCATTTAAAATTGGTATATGGGAATTTTTGTGGAGAGATTATTTTTTTTCAAAATGATCAAATTTAGGATGGCAAGATTTGTGATTATAGCCAGATTCTATTCAAAATTGGTATGAGGGGATTTTTGGGGTCGCAGATTTTAAATTTTTATTTTAATAAATGCCTTGATTACAAATGCTTACACTAAAATGAAAAAAATAATTACGTTGTTTGACCTAGGTCATCATGTAACACTCAAAAGCTTGCCGCAAATACAAATTAGATATACTTATTTGCTAGGGAAGATTTTAAATATTTTACTCACAGAATACCTTAGGTCAAACAATGAATAAATTTTTTCCTTTTTGCATTTGTATGAAAATATGCACTTGTATAAAAGCTTGCTCTATCAAGTTTTTTTGAACCATTTTTATTATACAGTGGTTTCTTTCAAAACCAGCCAGTCCAAATAAATTTTGAGAATACTCCATTTTTAAATAACTCGAGATGCTACAGCTACAAATAATGGCTAATTTAATGTCACGAATAAAAAAAGGTGACATATATTCAGAAGTAAGTTATGTGTTTGTTTGTTGGAAAATCTTGTGTGCAGGATATCTTGAGACAGAGAGGCGGTAGGTCACTAAAACTTACAGGGTAGAACTTTTGCCCGAAAGACTATACCAAATTCGAAGATGGGCCATAACGGTACATTCCTTCAGGTAGCTGCCGTACAAGGTGATCCACAAATTTACCGCATTTTGTTCTTTTTGCACGATAAATTCAGAAGGAGAGCTAAGGCGATGAAACTTTCAGGTACTTTTTTTGTACTGTCAGTATCTCCATATAAATTATAAATACAAATTCGATTTAATGAACCCATAACACTAGGACAACTGGAACTATATTAAATAGAAAAGAGTCCTCGGATTAGAAAAGTTAGTTTTACTATGGCAATACTGTTAATTTTTTTGGGATCATTACTTTCTACAATCATATAAAATCTATACAAGCATAAAGATGCAAACTGCTTAGTTTACCACATATTTTTAATCGTAAATTTATAATCTAGCTTTTTACGTTTTTTCAAAACTTAAAACATTTATTAAACAATTATAAATTTGTGTTGAAAAATAATTAAATTTTCAATGACTGGCAATGTATTTAATACTTAAAGATGGTAAGTATAGCCCTTAAAATGAAAAACTATTAATTAATGCTTAATTTATAAACAATTGATGGTGAATAAAAAATTATTTTGGAAACTTTAATATACAGCCTACAAATTTTTCCTGAAGTGCAAAGTCCTGACTTCAATAGTTAAGTTATGAGAATCGTAAAATGTGTAGAACTTTTTATAAACAAATGAGTGCTCAAGTAAACAATAATAGGTAAAAGCTCGATAAAAAGCTGATAACAAGTTACAGCAGTTTGTTTATTGAATATTGAAGATGCTATTTAAGTTATGGATCCTCGCTATCCTTAACAACGCAATAAAAAATTTAAACACTTAGTACAATAATTAAACAATTTATTCTAATATTTTCAAGCAATAAATTCTTGCTTGATAAATCACTTAAATGCAAACTCTATTATATCTTTTTATAACACTAAATTTAACTTCAAAACTGGATCGGCAAAATTCCTTTTATATGGACAAACTATTCGAGAATGGGGACGCCCATTTTGGAAGAACGAGGAACCAACGAGAAGATTCTTTTCTAAACTATCGGGCGTTTGTTACAAACAAAACATTTTTTTTTTCATTGTGGTCGACGCGCTGTCTCCTCAAGGCAACAATCGACTGGGACGGACTCCGCAAGTCGTAACATGTTTTTGTAATTTATTTTAGCACTAAAATAAATATAACAACGTTTTGACTCTGTTTATAACAAATACCTTTTGTTAATAAACATTCAAAATATGAATAAAAAAAGTTTTTTGTTAACTTGTAGAGGATAACAAATTATGATTTTTAAAGAAAAAATATTTCTTTAAATGTTGGTTTTATTAAAAAAGGATTTACAATTAAAATTGTTAAGAAATTTTTTTTTTTAAAAATTGCTATCAAGAATATATTAAAAAAAAAATATGCAATCAGTTCGAAAACTATACACCCGTCACTATTGAACTGAGTAAAACGCAGATATATTAATTATGTATTATCTCCATAAACTGAGTAAAACTGAAATTAAAAAAATTAAAACGCGATCTACGGTCCTTCAAAACAATAATGTTGTTCAAGGTCAAGGTGCCGAAGCAATTGAATTTCGACCTAAATGACTACCAATGAAATCGCTGGCCTCCTTTCTGTGTTGCTGCCATCTATATGTAGGCTTCAACGAAAGCTCCATAACGTGATGCTACCATTGTATAATGTTGTTCTTATAAAATAAAACTACTATGCTATTCTTATACAATGGTAAAACTTTTTAATGTTGATTGTTTAATACTGCTGGAGACATCTATTATAGTTTGTCTAGGAAGTAAGAATTAATTTGAACTACTGGTTGCATAGGCTTTTGAATCAATGGCACTAAAGGCAGCTCTTTTTGTAGTACTGTTGACACATACACCATGTGTTGACAGCTCTAACAGTGTCAAGTCTTAATAAATAAAAGTCTATATTTTTTTTACCAACATGTTTACTTGAAGCGCTTAAGGCTCATTTCCAGCTAACATAAACATGCAGTAAATTAAAAATAGCACAAAATCAATGTAGCAAGTTACCAAATTACACATTTCAACTTATCGTAATTTTTCTGGTCCAACAAATTGTCAAAAGTTGATATGTAATTTAAACCAAACAGAAAATATGGTTTGCATTCAAGTTCAAATAGGTCTTAAAAGTTTTTTATTATCCTTTTTACTAGTAGGAATTACAGGTTTTTTACAAATATATTTTAATCTCATAAATGTCTTCACAAATTTATTTGTATTTTTTGCTACTGGTGCAGTAGTTTTTGTCCTGATTAAAGCGTTTTTCTTGCAGTATTTCCCATTTCAGGTAAAATATTTACTAATACATTATTTTTTATATCAGAAATTCCCATTATATTTAATTTTTAAACAGAACAATTTTTATAATATTATAATAGTTTAGGTCTAATATTTGTTGTAATACATATTATGTATAAATCATATTTTATGTGGTTCCAGTGTATTGACTAATTTTTGTATTTGTTTTTAGATTGCTATTAGAGCGGCTTTCTTAGGCTATATATTTGCCTTAGGGATTTTCATTAAGCTAGTCGCCCCACCCAATATCCAAATATTTGGGGGATATATGTGTGTAATGGCATTCTTCCATTTTAGTGAATTCATTGCTATTGGATTAGTTCAACCAAAATTTGTATCTACTGATTCTTTTGTGATCAATCATAGTCCTCAGTATATTGTAGCAGCAGTTGGTTCTTGGCTGGAATTTTTTATTGAATGCTACTTATTTCCAGGTTTATATTATTAACTTCTATAAAAATGATCATTTTTTTATTTTATAAATTTTAGACTTAAAACAAATGTACTGGTTATCAAATATTGGCCTGGGTATTTGTATTATTGGCGAATTACTTAGAAAAACTGCAATGTTGACAGCTGGTTCTAATTTTAATCATTTGGTAAGTACATAAACTAAAATAAATTGCTGTAATAAGTATGTATGTTTAATTTTTATTATTGATTATTAGGTTCAATGTGAAAAATTCAGTAATCATACATTAGTGACTTATGGGGTGTATGGTTGGTTCAGACACCCCAGTTATGTGGGATGGTTCTATTGGTCAATTGGTACTCAGGTTAGTAATATAAAGTTGAATTTTATATCTTTATATTTAAAATATCAGTACTAATTTGCTGCTGTTATAATTGTATTAAGTAACACATAACTACTGACACTTATATTTTATAAGTTAGTGGAGCCCTACAGACTCCTAAATAAAGTTTATTTGTTTTTATTTAAAACAGCTGTATTAATTTGTTGTTATAATTGTTTATTTTAGTATTAACATTATCTTTTATTTATTTTTTTAAATTTTCTTGCATACAAATAATTATTATTTTGTTAAATTAAATTTGTTTATTAGGTACTGTTTAACATTTATAATAGGTTAGATTCCAAAAAATTTAAAGCAAATAAATGAATCTTAATCCATTGGTTTTGCTGTTGCAGATTTTACTGTTAAACCCAGTTTGTATACCAGCTTATGCTCTTGCAAGTTGGTTGTTTTTCAGAACAAGAATAGAAATTGAAGAAATAACTTTATTAAACTTTTTTGGTTTGGATTATTGCCATTACCAGAAAAAAGTTGGTACAGGAATTCCATTTATAAACGGTTATATAATATAGCAGGGTATTTTTTTTATTGAAGTCTGATGATCCTGTTAAGAACATGCTTAGTGCTATGATAACATGCTTTATTTTGTTGTAAATAATTACACATAGTTCAGGTTATCAATCTTTGTTCTAACCTACTAATTCTCAAAAAGTTTTTTCTATGTAATGTGAAGATAAATTACTACCATTACAACATTTGTGTCAACACAAATATTTTATTAAAAAAAATGTGATTTAAAATAAATAGTGTGAAATGTTTTAATTACAATGTTTTTATTGTATTTATTTATCTTAATATTTATTAATATTTAAAATAAAAGAAATACTTGATAAAAGTTACTTGAAATTAAAAATATCTTATTTTTGGTACGTGTCTTGTTTTTAGTACATTTTTTTAAATTGTGTGTGTTTTATTTTTTCATTCCCCAAAAGAAAAATTTACGGAATAATTAAAAAAAATTCATTGAACTTTTCTAAATCATATTTTAGAAAGAAAACATTTAAATAAACATAACAAAATATTAACTTGGATTATTACTATATTATGTGTTATAAAAAATGTATTTTCATTTTCAACTTTCTACATCGGTTATCGGTTTCATTAAAAATAAATAAAACTACAAAATATTTGTTAAATAATTTATTTAGCACATCAGAGAACATGTATGTACAAGTAGTTATCTATATAATAATAGTTGTGCTTTAACATATAAAAAATTTGAGCTAAAACGGCCCGTTTTTCAGGAAAACCTCGAAGAAAGATTTTTATACTCTCAAAAATTCGTTACAATTCAACTCGCTCGCGCATGAATTAGATATGAATTACTATTGAAAAGCATCTTATGTTGCTTTAGCCGACGGAGTGGCATTAAAACGTCTACAAAACACGACTATTGCCGAATAACCTTGCTTGACGATTACAAGGAAGTATACGCGAAAATTTCAGCTGGCTAATATGTTTAGGTTAACATTTAGTGTGGTGTTGTGTGTTGCACCTCTTGTATTTTTGTCTTTAAATTAAGTTTTCAGTGGCATAAAACTTTCGATAATAGAGATATGTTGATGGAAAGTTATAATGTAAGATTAATAATAAACTAGGGGGCGGTTTCTTCCAAATAAAAAGAATCGTGAGGAAGATATATCATTCATATCGAACAAACGTTTGCGTAGTCTCATTTTGGTTAAACACTGTAAATCCAGAAACAAATTTAAAAAACGCTTCATTAAAAAGAGTTAATTATAGTCCACGCTGGTGGAGAAATAAAATTTATAGACAATATTCGGTAACCATTACAAAATATTTAGGATACACCATTCGGTTTAAATCGGTACTCGCGCTTTTGTTGAAGGTGGAGAGGGGACGCTGCAATAGTGCCTTTCATTAGTAATGTTTCTTTGCATCCAGCGATCAGTTTAAATACTGTTTGAGCCTTATTAGCTATATCGGATAATATTATTTTTCAATATGCAGAGTGTCTCACTTACGTATGCTCTTTTTAGTAAAAACAATTATGACATGAATAACGCAACTTTGTTAAATGTTGAAGTAGATTTTAAAAAACTAATAATTTAAAGGTGCTTTGTTAAATGCATTATTATGATAAAATATTTCAAATAATTCCGGAGTGCTGTCGTTTGTGAGACATCTTGTATAATATTTAACAACTAGGACGGTTAACAAAGCAGGACGGTGCAATGTGCATTAGCGTTTTTGTTTGTGTCCTAAATTACATAAAAAATTGATTTTATTATCTACTTTTTTATTCTCGAAATGTACGGTTAATATTTTTATTTCGACACTATTTGTTTCGTACCAAAAATGCATGAAACTACAACTCTGGGTTAGGTCAGTGAGTGCAGTGTTAATGAAATCAACATTTGTTTGTTGTAATAGTTTGATTAAAACATATAAAAATTTATTTCTGACCTTTTTCAGTTTGTATTCTTGAAGTTATTTGATATGAAACAAAAGTTGTTTGATCAGTTATTAATTAAAATTTATCAGAAAAACGACTGTGTTTGACTCGCCCTGTATCGTGAGTTTTTTTTATAAAAACCACGAAAAGCTGCAATTTTAAATCTAAATTCACTAAATACGTTTAATGTTTGTTGATGAAAACAAACAATTATAATCTACTGAAATTCTACAACATGTATAATAAACTTTTGAAAAACTTAAATTTCGGCTCTACGCAACAAACGACTTATCACCCACCAGAAAAAAATCGATCTTTGGCTCAAAATCGGTCAATTGATTGTTCCTCATTTCCGCATTGTATGTTTACTAACATTTTAATTGATTAAAATTTTTAACTGCCTTTGTAAAAGCTTGTGAAAATTAATTTTAAACCATGTCAGACTCTTGCCGTATATGGGGTGTCCAAAAACGCTCTTCAAAGAAAAAAACTGCAAAATCTAGAGCTTATTTTATGTTGATTTGATAAAAATGAATCCGTTTGAATTTATTTTAATCAAACCTATGTTAAAACGCCATCTTTAAAAAGTTCTAGTTCGCTTGGTAAATATTTTTGGATAGTGTTAAAATGAGCTCTATTACATATTGTGAAAGGCTTTCGCGGTCATCGTTTATTGGGGAAAGTTTTTTCAGGTTTAGTAGTATCCTCGGGAGATGTAATGTCTGCTTTTGTGACATTTGTATGTCACGATCGCAGATTAAATACGTTTTGGTGGGCGGGACATATTTGAGGGCTGTTCAGGAATTGGTCACGTTCCGGAGTTCTATTCTTCTTGTGTATGTAAGGAAGCAGCGTTGTATTTTTTAGTACAGGTACCCATGTTCTATTGATTTTAAGTGTTTCCTCAAAAAGTTCTGCTGGTGTTTATGTATTTCAATCGCTTCTCTATAAAGCCTCGGGTAATATGCAGATGTGGTGCATAAAACTTGGGTATCCTCGAATTTAATTAGGTGATCATTATTATTAATTGTGTGCTCCGCGACGGCAGTTGGCTTTGTGTTCTTTGACCCTGGTGTTAATGGACCGTTTAGTTGTTCCAATGTAAAAACTTCCACAAGTGCATGGAATACGATATGCACCACATCTGCATATTACCCGAGGCTTTATAGAGAAGCGATTAAAATACATAAACCCCAGCAGAACTTAAATAAATCTGAGGAAGCACTTAAAATCAATAGAACATGGGTAGCTGTACTTAAAAATACAACGCTGCTTCCTTACAAACTTAAGAAGAATGAAACTCCGGAACGTGACCAATTCCTGAACAGCCCTCAAATATGCCACGCCCACCAAAACGAATATAACCTGCGAGCGTAACATACAAATGTCACAAACCATCAGCAGAAATTACATCTCCCGAAGATGCCATCCAATGAGCTCTATATTTTGCAGCTTTTTTCTTTGTAGAGCATTTTGGACACCCTCATAAGGTACTTTCATTGAAAAAGTGACTGCAAAATGTTGTAAATGAAGAAGGCGCTAGTTGTTGATCAGGGCTAGATTTGAACTTGGCGGTTTTAGAATAAGTGAATGACGTCAAGTCGTTAGATTTGCTCAAAAAACGATATTTTAATATTGTTACGAGAAATCGTTAGTTCAATCCATTTGGAAAACCCAGCTCGTTGGAAAAATGTGCAACATTTAAATTCAATTACTGGCCAACATTTTCCACTGAGGGCCATAAAAAGTCATGCGAACAATCTTGTCCTCAAATGGACTATTAGCATGTCAAATGTCACTACCTCAAGAAAACCAACTGCAATAACTCACAATTTTACGCATACCTTCACTGTTTTCCAACTACCGAGCATAATGCGACTCAGTGTCGCACAATGCCGTAGTGTGATGATGTTTAATTGGAACATCCATTAGTTTTTAAGTCTACCAGTAGAGTGCACAAGGCTAAGTGTTGGGAGAAAGAAACATTTATCGACTTAGAAATCATAAATGTATACATTAAGTTGTATATAACAATTGGTTGATCATTTTTGCAATGTAGACAACAATATATTCCTGTTAAATAAATGTGTTTAAAAGTTTTGGTTGTGAAAATGAAACTATCTATATTTTATACGTAGAATAGGAAAAAAAGAAAGTAGCCGATGTCTGTACCTTCATCCATACTTATATTTATTTTTTAACACAGTTTTAATTCACTTTTTATTCCTTTTAAAGATTACTTCGAAAGGAATAGAAACTATCTCAACAATAAAAAAAATTATTAACAACAATGTAATTAAAATGTTTATCAACGCCAACTTAAAGCAAAAAAAACATGTTATCATGTTGGTATCCGTTGCGTGAAGCACGCTAAAGCAGAACTTTAAGTGCCCGATTAAGTGAAGCGTTACTGTAGTTGGAACATTTAATGTTTAGCATTGTGCCTAATAATGCGCTCTTGTGATATTGAAAAAATACTCTTACATCGACATAGCGCTAAGGTATAACGCGCATTCGGTATACATTCTGCAAGTTTGCAATAAAGGCGAGTTTATACAGGAAATAAAATAAAACAAGGAACAAAATAAATAAAAATAAGAAAGATAAACATGCCAAAAACTATGAAAGCGTTTATACAAGAAATAAGATAAAATAAGAAATAAGAACAAAAGATGGCCAACTTTTATCTCTTTGTCTTATTTTATTTTGTTTAAAAACTGATAATGCGCGTGACCCAAATCTTTTCTGTTCTAAATGTTCCAAGTTTACAATCAACCTAACCTAACCTAATAATATTATTTGTGGAGATATTTTTGATTTTCCTGCTATGGCCCGTATATTTATTTTTTAAAAGCTTCCATCTATTTTCAGAAGCTTCAGCTACAGAAAAAGTGATTAAAAAACGTTAAACTCTCTGATTTTTTAGCACTTACGTGCTTCCTCCATTATGTGAGCAATTGTGAGCCAAGCATTTTCTTTCAGTCGACTCTTCTTGTATTTTCCATTAGTTTTTGCATATAACTGAGGAAAGGTCGATACCTGCTCTATCAACATGCCATCATCCATTATAATATTTTTTAATAGGAAATGGATGGTAGATATACCTATAGTTGTATAATTTAAGGTAATGATAAAATTTAAAAAATCCGTATTTGAAATAAAATAACAAATCAATTTGGATATTATGTACTGTTAGACACAAAACACAAAAGTCATTGTCAAAAAAGATGCGATTTCATCGGTTCATTCTTATTTTATTTTTTTTGCTGTAAAAACTCGCCTTAACTCTCTAATACTCCTTAACCTAACCTTCAATACCTTGGAATTAAAGTGAAAAATCGATTTTTGTCTGACACTACGACTTATCCACTTTATTATTTTTGACTTACAAAATCGATTTTTTGGTACTCGGTTAAATTTTATATATTTTTTTTATAATGTAAAATTTAACTGAAAAATACAATTTTAAACATTTACTTTTAACCATGTTTTGTCTAAATTTAAATGAAAAATAGTTTTTAATTGAAATACTCTATACTTTCTTCGAAAAAATAAATTAAATTCCGAAAATTTAAGCAATAATTTCTTTTTAATAATTTCTTAATCAATTTTGATAAAAAAAATGCGGACGTAAAACTTTTTTCATTAGAGAGAGAATGGTAAAATTTAACTAAAAAAAACATTTTTAAAAATTTACTTTTAACCATTTTTTGTCTAAATTTGAACTTAATATATTTAATATTTTTATTGGAAAAATTAATTTTAATTTTCCAACATCAAACAATCTCTTTTTAAATATTTTTTAAACAATTTTGACCAAAAAACTACTTTCACGGACGTGGAAGTAGAACTATAAAGATTTGTTTTAAAAAGTTGCGAAGGCAAAATGAATGTTTACAAATATTCGCTTTTGGTATCTTAAGTTTTCAAGTTTTACATACAGTAAATAAAAAAAATCCATTAAACGTCATCAATGACGTAGATATTTTGAAGCAGTGATGTGCCTAATAAAAAACATATGCAGTTGGCATATTGGAAAAATTAATTTTAATTTTCCAACATCAAACAATCTCTTTTTAAATATTTTTTAAACAATTTTGACCAAAAAACTACTTTCACGGACGTGGAAGTAGAACTATAAAGATTTGTTTTAAAAAGTTGCGAAGGCAAAATGAATGTTTACAAATATTCGCTTTTGGTATCTTAAGTTTTCAAGTTTTACATACAGTAAATAAAAAAAATCCATTAAACGTCATCAATGACGTAGATATTTTGAAGCAGTGATGTGCCTAATAAAAAACATATGCAGTTGGCGGTCTTGCCGATCAAAACGCATAGTTGCTGCTTTAATTAGTATCTCTTCAGACCGGTGTGTTTTGGTTATGCTTGAAAGCCATATGTTTCAACTTTAAATTTGAGTATTCTATTTTTTTTTATTATGGTTTAAATTATCTTTCATTTAAATATTTTTTTTCATTAAAAGTAAAATATAACATTTGTTTCATTTTGCTTCCTTTGTCTCTTCTGTTACGCCTCATTTATTAGTAAATTTTTTTCATCGTTTAAAAAAAAATCGATTTATGCAAATTCCTCGAGCACTATTTGTTGATCTACTAGCTATTTTTAAGTATGACAAAAAAATCATTATTTGTTCCGTTTCGCGATGTAACAACAAAAAAATCCCCGGTTTCCCAAACACATAATTTTTGTTTTCAATTAACGTTAACGAAAACCCAAAATCTCCAAATTCATCCCAGTACTCTGCTAAAGAAATTTGGATAGAACGGCCGTCCGTGAGGCCTCGTCAATTGTCGTTGCCTGTTTGGTTTCGGGTGGTTTTCGTTTTCTTCGCTCTCTCTCATTGCCTCGACCGACGTTTCTTTTTTCTCTTTTTCCTCCACGGGTTTGTTAACTTCCTTTTCGCCTTGTAGCAATTTTGGTAGGAATTGTTTCTTGAAAATTTCTTTAAAAGTTTCGCTGTCGTTGTTTTTCTTCAGATTCTTATTTAGTGCGTCGATATTCGGGTCAATCTTTGTGTCATTTTCCTCCTTTTTCTCATCAAATTCTTCGAAATCCATCAACTCGAGTTTGTTCTCACCCATTATGGGATCATCCTCCGTCATCAACGGTAATTCCTTTCTGAACGTTCTATTCAAATGTTGCGATTTGTCATGCGTAACCGGAAAAATTTCGATTTCTTTATTCAGATCCATCTCTTCGATGCTCTCTTTTTTCTCTTCGCTTTCTTCTTCTATTTCTTTCTTGACCTCTTCGCCAAGCTCTTTTATCGGCAACAACTCTATTTGCTTATTCAAGTCTAATTCTTCCCCACTATCCGTTTCTTCTTGCTTTTCAGTATTTTCGACCAACTTTACTGTCTTGTCTGTTATTTGAGCCACATTTTCCGAGGATTTTTTTTTCAATATAGCATCTTTGCTTTCTTCTTGTGTTTCTTTGTCTCCATCATTGCAATCTTTTGGTTTCTTCACTTCTTCTTTATTTGCTAGTTTTTCTCTTCTGTTTTCAACGCTTTCTCGTACGACCGTATCTTTCTCTTTATTATCGTCATCATTCAGTTTTTTAATTTCTTTTGTATTTTCGATATTGTGTTTCTCTTGATCATTTTCTACTATTTTATTGTCGTCTTTTGAGGTTTTTTCAAATCTGTTTGTATTATCTGTCGGTTTGGTTTTTTCTTCTGTGTCTTTAATAATATTTTCGTCTCGTTTGTCATTTTCTGTCGAAATTTTTATTTCGTTTGTGCTTTTAAAGATATCTGTCTCTGTATTATTGTTTTCTGCTGGTTGGTTGTTACGTTTGTCGTTTTTTTCTTGGTTTTTTGCAATTTCTCTTTGTCCTACTGCGTTATTAACACTTGTTTCTGTATTCTGATATCCATACTCCGCCAATTTTTCAATTTCTTTTGAGTTATTATTACTTCCGTTGTCTTGATTCTCATCTTCTCTTAAGTTTCTCTTCTCTTTTGGTTTTAAGTTTTCTTTGTCATCTATTTCTAGGTTAATACTTTGAAGAGGTGTTTTTGGTGTATTATCGTGTGTTAAAATATTGCCATTTTTTTGGGCTTCTTCATTGGGATGTTCAATTGACAATTGCTCGTTGAAATCTAATTCCTTTTTACTAATTAGTTTTATATTTTTGGTTTCTTCATGTTTTCTTTGATTGATTATTTTTATTGTTGCCTTTTGTTGCAATTTTTTAATGATGGAACTGTCATCGTTCATAGTTTTTGTTGTTTCTTTATTTTCTATTTGTTGATCGGTTTTTAGTTCGGTGGATTTGGGCGTTTGAAGATTCTTTTTTTTCGGATCTGTATTTTTGTAGATGTCTTTTTTGGAGGAGGGTTTTGTTTTTGGGTCTGAGAGTTTTTTTGTCTTCCTTTCGTCCAGTTCTTGAAGCTTAGTCGACGGTTTTGGCGTTGGCATTTCTTGAACAAGTTTCGGGTCTGAAGTTTCGTTTAATTGGATTATATCGAACATTGTACCTGAAAAATCGAAAGTTATTTACTATTTTGGTTAAAACAAAGTATAAATAAAGGGCATATTTCATCTTTAAACCCTTATTACGCTATGTGTTTTTCATGCTCATTTGTATGCCTGACTGGCTGGTGGCTGAAATTTGAAACAAATACGCATGCGTGAGAGATCAGGTTTGCTAACGCAGTAATCATCTGTTTGATTTTTTTAAAACTCCCGTCGAGTGTCCACTACTATAAATTTAGTGGCACGTCACACATTTAACATTGTGTAGAATGACGTCAAACATGTGTCCGCAAATAAACCACTATTGGCGATTCAAACGTAGAATTCGCGCCATTCTCAAACATACAAACAGATAAATTTTAACCTCACTTCTTAATAACTTTTCTGTATTTGTCGCTCTACATACATACATACATACATACATACATACATATAGTCACGCCTTTTTCCCGTAGAGGTAGGCAGAGACCACTTCCCTCCACTTCCGCTACGGTACTTACACACATCTTTTGCTTCCTCTACTTTCATCAGTGCTCTCATACATGCTCGTCGGTTGTTGGTACTCTTGACCTGGCCTTTCTTCAAAACACTGTTGATCTGATCGAGATATGTTCGCCGAGGTCGACCTCTACCGACTTCCGTCCATTCACACTCGCCTTATACATTTGTATCGTCAATCTTCCTTCATCCATACTTTCCACGAGTCCAAACCATCTAAGCATTCTTTCATCTATCTTTATCACCACATCTTTTACACCACAGCGTTCTCTTCTCTCACTATTCTTTACTTTATCCAACCGAGTCACTCTGGCTATACTTCTCAGACTACTCATCACCGCGGCATTAATCCTATTTTTATGCTTCTTCTGCCAAACCCAACATTCACTACCGTACATAAGTGTAGGAACCAACACATGTATGATGACCTCAGCTTCGCTTCGGTCAACAAACATGTGCTCTAGGACATTTCTTACTTTATTGCCCTAGGTGTGTAATATACTATTTGGGGCTTGATTGCAAGAATGTCTTACCATTTTCGATAATACTGAAGAGCTGTCCTTGACTAATGGCGCTTGGATACTCGATGACGATATCTTTTTCCTCTGGCTTAGAAACTTTCGTTTCCAAAGTTGATTCTACGTTCACGACTGTCGTAATTGTGTCGGCAGATTCTATGATAGGAGTCACATTTTCGGTTGTAGTAAACTTCGAAGCGCTACTACCAGAACTAGTCAGAGTAGTTGTTAACATTGTCGAGGCTTTGGTGTTGAAGATAATCGACCGAAGAATTGATGGATTGTATGCAGCGTTTGTGGTTATTTCGGTATCGTAGTTTGTTGCTACTGAAAATCAAAATAAAAACAATTTAATTGAGTATTTTTATTATTTTTGCGTTTGACAATCTTACCAGTGAAAATGTCCGGTGCAGGGGTGGATTTTCCTGTGCTCTCAGTCGAGGAAGCGCTTAAGGTATCCTCAGTTTCCCTTCTGTGTCTAGTCGGCATTCCATAGTCCACATCGACGGTGTTCGATGTCCAAATCTTCGTGGTTTTACTCTCGCTTTGAGTATAAGGCACCGTCGGGGAACTAGACAAAGATTTCCCAGATTTATCTTCGAAATCTTCGATCGAAATGGCGCAAGTTAGTTGCTTGAGGATTTCTTCTCTATCCTAAACAATACAATGAATGAATACAATGAAAGAGGATATTTTAAATGAAAAATGAGCTAAGAGCATATCCCTTAACCAGGGCCGTTTCTAGGGTAGCAGCCGCCAGTGTGCGAGAATAATTTTTTTGCTTTTTTTATATACTCGTATATACACTGCGCGTCAGAGAAAACGGTCCACTCCAAAAATTTGTAAAATTAGCAATTTTTACTTATTTCCTATTTTTTAATTAAGTGAAATGGGTTAGTATGTATACCGAGAAGGCATACCGGCCCTGTACAGAGGATGAACAAATTTTCGGAACCTTGGAAACGATACAATATGTCAAGCACCGATCGCCTGATTGAAAATTTTGACAACTGCATGTACGATTATAGTGATTAAAATTTTTTTCTTTGTAACATTTACGATGGTTTAAAGTTTGAGACGTATCTTTGTAATATAGTAGCGTTTACAGAGTTAAGTTTAAATCTTAACAATGGATGAAAATTATCGGAGAGCTGTTGAGGTTGAAACATTGCTGGCAATTGGAACAAGTCAACGGGATATAGCGAGACGTTTGAATGGTAGTCGTTCAACAGTACAAAGAACACACCAGCGGTTTTTGGAGACCGGCTCTTACCAACGGCGGCCCGGTACGGGTGCGGGAAGCTCACTTTCTCAAGATTGCTGCACTGCGAGACCGAAAGCAAACCGCTAGAATGCTCCAAAGCGGTTTCCAGCAAGCTAATAGAACAGCAGTCAGCATGACTACTGTTCGACGACGGTTAAAAGAAAGTGGTTTGACAGCTTGCAGTCCAGCTAAAGGACCCTTGCTTACTGCAGCTCACAGAAGACGCAGACTTGAGTTTGCCCGTGAACACATGAATTGGACAATTGATGACTGGAAAAAGGTATTGTTCACGGATGAGTCTAGAGTGTGCCTTTATGTTAAAGATGAAAGAAATAAGGTATACAGAAGAGCCGGAGAACGGTATGCTGCCTGTACTCGGTTACCAAGGGTTGCTTATGAGTGTGGCTCAGTAATTTTTTGGGCAGGTATTTCTATTGAACCGCACACGGATCTCGTCATGATTAACAGAGGCGCGCTAACAGCACGAAAATATATTGCAGAGATCCTAGAGGACTATGTGCTACCATATGCTGGTTTGGTTGGTAAGGTTTTTCTGATAATGCAAGATAACGCGCGACCGCACACGACAAGAATGGTAACGGAGTACCTTGAAGAAGTTGGTATTGCAAAAATGAACTGGCCCTCTCAAAGCCCAGATCTAAACCCTATTGAGCATATTTGGGCCCAGCTCAAATGGTGTGTAAGACGTCGCATATCTGCTCCAGCAGCACGTGAAGAGTTCCTATGCTTGTTAAGTAACAGAAAGAACTATTAGATTTATCTATTTGAAGTGACCACCTACGGACCCGTTTAGGATTACTGCTCCTCATCAGCATAGGGTATGTCTCTCCGACTAGACAACGCCCCAGTGCAAAGTGCACCTGAGACCCCAAGCTTGGATCACTTGGAAAGCGAGCACTTTGTTCGCCTGCCAAGCTGCCAAAGCCCCAGGAGCAACTTGAAGAGTTGAACCTGCCACCACCCCCAGTACTCTTTGTACCAGGCTTACTCTCGAACCGAAACCCTGAGGTCCAAAGGTGGCCGATGAAGTCAGCGCACAAGTACCTAACGCAGTGCAGGGCACTATAAAGTTAAAGTCTTAAGTAGACTAGAAGTTACATGAATTCTATTTCGAATTCTGTTTCAAGTGAATTTACTGTGACTGAAGGTCCGCGTGCCAGCTTCAATTTGTCAAGACAAATATCCACCTTTTGCTGAAAGAGAAAAAGTTTTCATTAGTCTTCTTTTCTTGCCCGGTGTGTTGTGGATCCGGCTTCCTGTTCTTCTTTCTTCACTTGGTTCTTGCTTTTGTTGTTTTATCTGAAAATAAGTTGGTTAGTCCTGAAAGAAAGGTTAGTATCCTCTTCTTAGTTGTTTAGCAGCTGGTGCTTGGGTCTCAAGTGTTTCCAATGGACATCTCCCGGGTCGTAGTCTATCAATTCTTGTAGCTCTCTGTTTGGGTGCGCTCTTAGCTTGTCGAATGTTTTTTCTGCGTGCGTCTTCATCCGTTCTAGGACCGTTGTGATTTTTAGATCTTCTCTCAGTTGGGCGTTGGAGACGTACCACGGTGCGTCCGCTGCCTGTCTTATGCATATATTATGCTGCGCTTGGATCCTTGTCCTGTGTGATTTTCTTCTTGTCACTTGTCCCCAGGCTAGAGAGGCATAAGTAATCATCGGGAGAATGATGCTATTTATTAATAGGAGTTTTGTCTTTAGGAGAAGGTTACTTCTCCTTCCTATTAAGCATTGCAGCTGTCCTCTTGTGAATCTTGCTTTGTTTATTGCTGCATCCATTTGCTTCTTGAAGGTTAGGCGCTTGTCCAGTTGAACTCCAAGATATTTCGCTGATTCCGTCCAAGGAATGTCTTCGTTTTCGAATTTGATGTTCCTTGTGGGCTGTTTTCTTCTTTTTCCGAAGAGCACTGCCTGTGATTTTTCCGCGTTGATTTTTATCTTCCATTTTAGGCACCAATCTTCTAATTGGTCTGCCTCTTCTTGTAAGTATCTCTCAACCATCCTTGGTTGAGTACTTCTTGCTGCTATTGCGGTGTCATCAGCGTAGAGTGACAGTTTGGTCCTGTTCGTCTTGGGGACGTCGCTGGTGTAGATTGTGTAAAGAAAGGGGGAGAGAACCGCTCCCTGAGGTACTCCCGCTTCCATCCTGGCGTATCTGGTGATGTGGTTCGCTGTCTTTACTCTCGCTTTTCTGTTTCTGAGGAAGGAGTCTAGTAGTTGTATCAGGGGGACCTGATATCCTATATTCTTCATTTTATATAGGAGCCCTTCGTGCCAAACTCTATCGAAAGCCTTGCTGACGTCTAGGAAAATGACACCAGTGTAGCTGTTTCTGTGGAAACCCTCACTGATGTATTCTACTAGCCTCAGCACTTGCATTTCGGTAGAGTGTTGACTTCGGAATCCGAATTGTTCATCTTGGATTACGTTCAGTTGCTCTGTCTGCTCTTGTAGTCTGCAGAGTATAACTCTTTCGGCGATTTTGCTCATCGCTGGCAGCAGGCTGATTGGGCGGTAGTTTTGAGGAAAGAGCGGGTCTTTTCCTGGTTTCCTGATCATGATGACATCTGCTTTTTTCCATTCCTTGGGGAAGTGTCTTAGTTTGAGGATTCCATTAATCACTGTGGTTAGGTAGACGACTGCCTTTTGTGTGAGCTCTTGTAGTACCTTGTTGCTGATGTTGTCGTGTCCTGGGGCTTTCCTTTTCTTCTGGTACTTTATTATTTTCCCAACTTCAGCTGGGGAAGTGGGATTTATATGCTCAGCTGGTTCTTCTTGTCTCAGATTTCGTATTGCACGACTGACTTCTTCTTCGAAATCTAGATCATCATCTTCGTGTTGATTTAGTTGGCATTGTCGCTCCAAGTTTTCCAACAGTGCTTCTCCTTTATCTTCTGGTGTATATACTAGACCCCTTGTTCCATGTAGTGTTGGCAGCGGTTGGTGATCTTTTCTGAGTGATCTTTGGACATCCCAGAATCTTCCGTTTCCTGGTTCTAAATCTTCGATGAATCTTGTCCAATTTTGGTGGCAGTGCTCCTTTAGTGCTTCTCTGACAAGTCTTTGCAATCTGTTTGCTTCTCGTTTGTCTGCTCTGAGTCCAGTTCTTTGAGCTCTTCTTCTTGCTCTATTCTTGAGCGCGATCAGGTCTTTTGTTGGTTGGTTTAGGAATCCGTACTTTTTGGGTCGTTGTGCTTTTTCTCTCCTCGTGGAATTAGTGTAAGCTTGATTGATGGTAGTTTCCAGATGCTGTTGGGCAGTTTCCAGATCTCGAATGGAGTCGATTATTGGGATTGGTCCAATAGTTCTTCCCAATTCAGATCTGAATTTTGGCCAGTTGGTACGCTTTATTTCGAACGAATTGTCAACTTCCTCTCCTTCTCCAATCTGTAGCAGTATTGGATTGTGGTCCATAACGCCTTCGTTGAGGGTTCTGATCTCAGTCTGGAAAGTGCGGTTGGCAATCAGTGCGAAGTCTATCACGCTTGGGTTTCCTCGGTATGGGTGGATAGTTGGGCTGTTTGGTCCAATTACCATTACTTCGGGTCTACCATCAATGTAGCGTTCCAGTTTTCTTCCTTTCTGGTCTCTGTTCTGGCAATTCCACAAGGGGGACTTTGCATTGAAGTCGCCAATCAGTATTGTCTGTCCATTCACTGGGAGCAGCAGATCCAGGTCTTCATCGTGGAGAATTTGTCGAGGTCTCACATACACTGAGGATATTTTGACTTCCCCAAAGGTGGTTCTCACCACTATTGAGGTTGCCTCCATGGTCCTCAGTCCATCTGGATTTAACACTGGGTAGTGTTCGATGCTTCTCTTGATGAAGATGGCTGTGCCTCCTGTTCGTCTTGTTCGATCGTTCCTGTATATCATATATCCCGGAAGCCTGATGTTGATGGTGTTGTCAACCCTGGTTTCCTGAACAGCTATGATATCCAAGTCCTTTCTCTCAATGAGTTCCCTCATTGGATGCAGATTTGGGATGTAGCCGTTGATGTTCCAAGAGGCTATCTTCAAAAGACCTGGTTGCGTTTGGGCGTTGAACTCAGTTGTTGGAGAAGGTTGGCATCAGCGAGTTGAAGATGGAGGCCATTTGGGTCATCACCCGTTGGAACTCCATCATCTGGGTCATCATTTGGGCCATGTTCAGTTGGGCAGCCGCGGTTGGGGTGGGGGGGGTCCTTTGGTGGGGTACTGGAGCAGCTCTTGGTCTCTGTTGTGGAGCTGGGGGTCCTCTGGTTGCCTGACTGTAAGATACACCGGGTCTTACAGGTTTGGCGGTGGTGGTGGCTTGTGGGGCTCTTGGGGTCGTGGTGGAGGTGGTCCTTCCTTGGGGTTGGCTTCTGACTATTTTCTTCGGTGCCTTTGGGCACCCCTTGTAATTCGCTGTGTGGGGTCCGTTGCAGCGACTAGACAAATCAACAGCTCCAACACTTAACCAAGTACACATGAAGAACTACACGAAAAGCGCCAGTCACGACATCTATGCTTTTTAACAAGCACCACACAGTGAATAGCGTCCGAATATAAGTATTGTAATGTAAGAAATTATAGAAAACTATAATACCATTATAGAAAACTATAAAAATTCTTAGGCAGCGTGGATAGGTGTGAAGTGTATAAGACTGTTTCTTAAAAACAAGCTAATTGCGCTGTATGTTACCTATAATATAGGTAATATTAATATCTCCCTTTATCACTAAGCACTTTCACTGCGCTATTTTATTAACCACTTTTAAATTATATTCTCTTTAAACGTAGTTACTTGATATGGTTCTATCAGTAAAAAGTCTAAAGTTTAAAGAAGCTCTATCAGATTGTATCAACTTGCAAGGCTTTTTGACAACATTTGAATGTTGCTACAATGGTGCTATTAAATGTCATTGAAGTAAAAAAATTATGTTTCCATTTTTAATAAAAAATCCACAAATTGTATTTTTTTAGATAAAAAGATAACATTACAGCTAAGTCGAAATAAAAAATGACACGGCCGTGTTTTCTAACTTTACAGCTTACTCGACAAACCGCAAAACATAATCTTATTCTGCTTCCATTCTCTTTTCCTTTCATTTTTTTTCTGGTTTGTTCCATCTTTTCGCGCTTTATATCATTGTTGGTTCGGTTTTATTACGGTCATTTTTATCAAAACGGCACTGACAGTATCTTGAAGAAGGTCAGAACAAATAAAGCTTACGGAGTGTGTGGTTATTTCACTCGTCTTTTCTGTCTATATTTTTTATTTCCATTTCTTATAAAAAGTCGTATTCGACAAATATTTTTTTTTATTTAAACATTTTGATTAAGATATTTTGCAAAAAAAAATAATTCTCGTATAAATTTTCACTGTAGGTATATGTGTATTTTTATTTTTCAGCCGCTGCCAATACTCTTTTTGATACTGTACAGGTGTTTTTTTTTATACTAAAACCTAATAATTTGTATATAAAATTAAATAGTTTTAAAATTAATTATCTATAAGCATATAGCAATAAACACATGCATACGTGCTCACTGATGATTTTACACAATCATCCATCATCATTTCTGTAGATTCACGTTCCATATTTTTTGAACACTTATTCAATAATTAACACGCTTACTAATACCAAAAGGATGCTTACTCAATAAAACATATATTAGAGCGTTGTTGTGTTTACACAGTGACTATATAATTAGTACGTACTAGGATCGATCGATTTTTTTTTGTCAAAGAGTCATCATCATCATCATCTCCCAGCCTGGTGTTGAGTCCACTGCTGGACATAGGCCTCTATTAAACTGCTCCACTGGGCTATATCTTGAGCTGTTCTAATCCAGTGTCCGTCTACTCTTTTTATATCGTCGCTCCAACGTGTTGGCAGTCTTCCTTTGCTTCTTTTGTCTGCGCGGGGTCTCCAATTTATTATTCTTAGAGACCATCTGTCGTCTTTGAATCTCGCAACATGTCCTGCCCATTTCCATTTTAGTGTCGTGATTCTCTGTATTATGTCTTGGACGTTTGTTCTTTGCCGGATGTACGTATTTCTTACGCGATCTTGGGTTAGAATTCCAAGCGTAGCTCTCTCCATTTTTCTCTGAGCAACCTCCAATCTATGTACGGTGTTCTTTGTCAGTGTAAGCGTTTCGGTACCGTTGGTCATTACTGGTAATACGCATTGATTGGAGACTTTTGATTTTAGGCTTATTGGTATGCTGCTTTTAAAGACATCCATCCCTTAGTCTACCGTATGCAGCCCATCTTAGAGAGATTCTTCTTTATAGTTCCTGCGTTTGATTGTCTCGACTTATTCTAATTTCGTGACCCAGATATTTTTATTTGTCAATCAATTCAATGATTTTGTTCTCTAGAGATATAATTCCACAAATTAGTACTAAATTAGTCATGATTTTTGATGACTTTACACAGGCCAACGTTTTTTGTTACCCGCTCCAGCTCTTTTATCATTGAATTGGCCTCCCTCAAATCATCTGTTACCAGCACTATGTCGCCCGCAAAGCGTAGATTGTTTAATTTTTTTCCATCTATACTGATACCTTTGTTATCCCAGTCTAGGGTCCCAAAAGCATATTCTAAAACGGTGTTAAATAGCTTTGGGGATAACGTATCGCCCTGTCTTACTCCTCTCTGCATGGAAAACTTTTTAGTGGTATTATGAATTTTTACGCTGGCCGTTGAGTTGGTGTAAATATTATGTTTTTAGCCGTTTACGTTTTTATAACCAATAAATGTCACTGTCAACTTTTAGATGTCAAAGGATTAAGCATTCCTAAACAGTTGGGCCAAATATTTACCGATGGTGGCGCTGCATCAGCTGATCCAGAAACGCGTAACCTAACCAATATAAACACACAATGGACGAAACAAAACAAAGAAGGGATACGCGTCTCAGGAAGTTCACAGTATTGCCGCTAGGGTCGCATAAAGTTGTGTTTTGCCCAATATAATGCAATTTTTTTTATTAGATTATACAAACTAATTACGTAGGTAATATAAATTATCCCCCGCAAATTATGGTTTAGTTTATTTATCAAACTGAGTACAAGATCCCATAATTATAATATACTATGTACTTAGATATATGCCTTTATTTATTTATTTTCAAGTAACTATCTGAGATTTTATTATAAATAAAAATTATTATTATTATTATTGTAGGTCGTAAAAAAGAATTTCTGATATTTGAAGTATGTGAAAAAATAGTAACAGAAAAAATAAATGGAGGTGGTGGAGGTTAAAAAAGTGTGATCACCCACTGTGTGTAACAAATATAATACACTTGTTGGTATCGGGGTGATAGCGAGGGAAATCGTAAAAATCCCAAAGGGCTGGAGTTGTTCGTAAGTTGTCGGAATAGAAAAAAATGGAGTTTCAGTTTCTGGGAAACATTTAAACTTACCGCATTCCCTTTGCACGCTATTCTCTTGGTTCCGTCTAAACCGCAGTCGGAAGTCAATTCCAGGGAGGATTGTTCAGGGATGTAGAGGACAGTCAATGACGGTAATTCGGTCAGCAGACATCCCTTAGGACCCATCGCCCATGTAGGAACTGAAACAACAAAAAGCCGTAACATTATTTATCAATTTTTATATCTTTGGATCTGAAATTGTACGTTTTTTTAACAAGTTTGTTTTATTTTTTATGCAGCAGGACATTAACAATTTTTAACAACTACAAAATTTTAAGTTCTGGTCTTCAAAAATCCTAAAAAAAATTATTATATTTTTTAAAAACCAACATACAGGAAATACAAAAGAAAATCTATGGCTCGTCATCAATGACGTAGATGTTTCGAAGCATAGAAGAACATGCCAGGAGCGTCATATTTGACAGAGAACACAATTATATCCCTGTCTCTGTCTCTAGCTAACTTGTGGTGTTGAATCAACTGGCAACGCTGCACGGCTTTTGCGTGTACCAGACACAGAAATATAATAAATACTAGAACCCAAACAGTGATGCATGATTTAGCACCCCATAGGGCGATTTACCTACCTCTGAGTTTGCGCAATAAAAAGTATATTTAGCGGGATATTCAAACGTATCACCAGGGAAGGACTTGCGAACCATGCACTTCATTGTGTCTAGAATTTGTCCAAGCACTTGATAGACTACTAAAATTAACTAAGGTAAAAACTTAATGAAACTAAACTACAGGAATGTCAGAAATACACAATGTTAATAAAAAAAAAAACGAAGCACTAATGCAAGCGATTTTCCAAAAGCAAACAGGAAAACAGATATAAACAACTCATTAAACCCGAATACGACACTGATCTTTTCTTTGCTTCTTTATAGTCACGTACGCTTCTGCGGTGGTATTGCCAGATTTTCTCGATTTTTCCTAATTACTTGCACTAATAGCACATATGCTTGTTACGTGCCTATTTTTTCCCTTCTACAGTTCCATTATAATTGTGTCTCTGATAGTTTTGTATTCCTCAGGTACTCGTAAATAGTGTCGTGTACCGTATTTTGTTGTAACTTAAATATATCATTCGTTGTAAATAGTGTTGCATACCTTGTTGTGATTGGATTCGATTGTTAATGGCTGTGGTATTTTCGTTAATCGATGGAGATTGAGTGGGGGTTTTCGTTATTAGATTTTGCTTTGGTTTTTGGCCTCGATTGTGTTGTCGGTTATATTATTGTTTGGTTTGCATTTCTGTGTGGATGGGGCTGGCTATCAACACGGACGAGCGCGATTCTGAGTGTGGAACATAGATTTGCGAATATTGTTGGTTGACGTCGGTTCCGTGTCATTTTTCTTGATATCCGGCCTGGGAAGGAGTCAGTCTTTTGGTGGCAGTCTTGGGAGTGGTGTGGTGAGAATTTTTGGGACTGTGTGATATTGGCAAGTGTGCAGAACCTCTACGGTTTTTCTTTCATATCTGGCTGTATTTGGGCCATCTTAATTGGATTTTGAAGAAAAGCCATTTAATTTTTAACTTGACCATTCTATCTTACCTTTGTTGTTGATATTTTGGATTTTGATGTCGAGTTAAAATAACCGCATGCGGGATTTGATTGAGGGAAGCCATTGTTAATTAGCAGGTGCCGTTCCATAACCAAACCGGCTACAGGAGTAGTGAATTAGTATACCCAAAGGTTACAAGTGATTTATTTTAGAATATTTAAACGACGTGATTTGTTTTTGACACCACGATTAAGTTTTGTTTTAATTTATTAATATGGTACATTGTTGAAAACTATTTATTGCATTGGATAATATGCCAAGGCTGAACTTTGATTAAAGTAATCTTCTCAATAGTTCTTT
This sequence comes from Agelastica alni, assembly GCA_950111635.1. NCBI lineage: Eukaryota > Metazoa > Arthropoda > Insecta > Coleoptera > Chrysomelidae > Agelastica > Agelastica alni. Next base: position 41,752,509 of record OX467709.1, read on the forward strand.
GTGTCCAAGTAAAAATGTTTTCTTCATACTTATTTGTAATTATCCTACAATATTGATATTTTGAAGGACAGCCATTGTAAAAAGAAATATTTTTAAATAAGCTCGATTGTTTTAACAGTGTAAATCTTTATGTAAATGGTAAAAACATGAGTAAATTAGCAGCCTTATGTGAACGTTTGATTAAGTATTATTAAAAAGTTGACTTGTATACTTACGTTTTTTTTGGTAACTTGGTAAAGTTTGTTACTCTTACTTTTGTTTTGGTTATTTTATGGAATCGTAAACTTTGGATTTTTGATTTATTGTTAGCTGTTGATTTTGACTATATTTGTTATAATTTTATTATTGAACTGAGTACTTTGATTTATTGTTGGCTGTTGATTTTGACTATATTTGTTATAATGTTATTATTGAACTGAGTACTTTGAATTATTGTTAGCTGTTAATTTTGACTATATTTGTTATAATTTTATTATTGAACTGTGTACTTTGATTTATTGTAGGAGTAAAGTATCCAATATATTTTAGCTATAATTTCATTTATTTGGTTCACCATAATCTCAGTTGTTTATCGTGTGGCTCTGCTAGTGCCTATAAGACCTAGGGGTTTCCGGCTTGAACCGTCTAAGTCGGTGGCGCGGCTCACTTTTATATATATATTTTTTCTTCTACCCTCTACGGCTGAGCTCGGGCATAATTTGCCAGTAGAGAGACCGCTGGCAGAGTACTCTATAAAGAACGAAAAAGACGTGGCATGCTAATCCTAACTTTATCTGAAAAATACCAAGAAAAAAAGAACTTGGCAACGATGTGGCAAGAAAAGATGTTATGCGCATGTGCAAGTGGTAGGTGATTGGTTCGCTATGTGGGTCATTTCAACTCAATATCGCCTTGTCGATATTGACGAATGTTTACAGTTGTATCATATGGTCAGATTGTAGAACGGAAATATAAAAAATGGACCATCTTTAGTTTTTTCAGCCTGAGAAATTCTGTTACTAGATTCTGACGATTAGGAGTATTATATTTATGTACTTGCTGATGGGCAATATATTTATTTCCATTTATTAGGGCAAAGTTAGAATTTTTAGTCGTGTAAATTCATTTCTACAATCATGCTGGTAACCAAGATGTGTTATAATACGAAGTGCTTTCCACTGGAGTTTAAATATTAGCTTAGTATGTGAAAAGTGGTTCCACACAATTATACAGTAGCTTACAACATTAACACATTTGGAGAAGAAATAGGTTCTTTGATAACTTTCTTTGGGTGTACATTGCGTGGTCTAACCAATCAAGTTTGCTGTCGAGCATCGCCCTATCCATCCCCACGATAAACAAGTTGGATGCTCTGCTGGAACAACATGGTTACTGTGTTACGTTATCTCCTTATTACACAGAACTGAATCCCATAGAAATATGGGCATTAATGAAGAATTGGATAGCAGCTCACAACACCACTTTTAATTTGGCTGTTACCGAGGCGAAAATTCGAGGAAGTGTCTGAACAAGAATAGTATATAACTGCTGACACGTCATCTTGTAGGTTATCAGATATTAGGAAAATGCTGGAAGATCTTCAGGAAGTATGTGCTCAGGTCGGGCTAAAAATTAATACATCAAAAACTAAATTTATGACGAATCCGGTCCCTAGTGGAAATATTGCTATTGGTGACTGTGAGGTGAAGTTGGTGGGTAGGTACACATATCTTGGTCATGAAATACGAATCTCGTGAGACAACCAAAAATGCGGATTAAAAAGAAGAATTACGCTCTCTTGGACTGCATATATGACAGACTTAGGGATGTGTTTAAGAGTAATCTCCCAATTTGTCAAAAAGAAAGGTTTTTAATTAGTGCATTTTACCGGTTATGACCTACGGCGCCGAAACTTTAACTCTGACAGTCACATCTGCTAAGAAGCTTAGAATAACACAACGCAAGATGAAAAGATCTATGCTCGGTGTGTCACTTCGAGACTTACAGGCAAGAACAGGAGTCACGGATGTTATCTACCAGATGGCTAAGCCCTAGTGGAACTGGGTTGGACATATGGCCTGCATGACAGATGGACGAAGCACAAAAAAGCTGCTCAAGTGGAGACCAAGAGCTGGCAAGAGAAACAGGGGAAGACCTCCCACGCGATGGACAGGCGATTTCAAAAGAATAACTACAAACTGGATGTAGAGCGCTCAAAATAGAGAACAGTGGGCAGAATTGAGGGAGGCCTATATCCAGCAGTGGATGCAAAGAGCTGATTGATGATGCTGACACGTCAAAAGATATGAAGAAGAACTGATAAAAAAAACATCTCTTGGACGACGCTCTTGAGCACTTACAGTAAATACAAGCTGATCGGAATATGAAGAAAGTGATATTTTATCAGAGGACGAACTGAAATGTTCCCCTCTTCATGACTCACAATCAGATAGCTCGAAGATCTATAAAGTAATAAATAGCAAATTCACACATCAGATTTTAAGCAACTGAGCCACGAATTTTTTAAAATGAGATGAAGCGCGCGTGACAGCACGATATCAGTGACGTAAATGGCTTGTTCTTCTATGATTTCAACTTAACCACCTATTGAAATACTCAGTTCAATAGGGTTGAATACACAATAATATGGAGGCAAACGCAAAACTGTATGACCGTAAGATTCAAAAAGTTTGTCTATGACGTATTCTTTTTTAAAATTTTGTTGTTTCACTAGTTCCAACAATTTTTTTTGTGTGTAGTTTTTAAAAGATATTTCTATGTTACTAACGATATAACAGATACTCCAATAAAACAGAAAAAAAGATAAAAGGTATGTATAAAACGGAAAAATATGTATTTATAACAACACGGCACTGGTAAATAGTTGTGTAAACACTGATTTGTTTTTTGCCGGGATCGACTTTTGCGGTGAGAAAACTGCCGATAAAATTTGGCCAATTAGGGTTAAGTACTATCCAATAAGATGCATAGAATCACAAAAGTTTTTCCGACAGTCCATGTGGACAATACCGGGAGTAATCAATTACAAACGGTTCAGTTTAGCTTAATGCTCGACGTGGCATTATTGACCGTATCCCGATTTTTGCGTTGTCCAACTGAGTTCGTATAAAGTATACTTGTATTGAAACAGTCGTATTGTCTTGTTCGAGTGGCTAAACAGGCATTGAAACTCTGAGGTTTAATGCTGGTAACGGGAAAAATGTTAAATAATAAAGTTTTATGAAAGCAATAACAGTGATTTTTGCAGATTTCAACTAGTCACAAAGTTTGAATTATTATTACAAAAAAATATAATAAATTGTCGAGAAAATCGTTTTGGAGAACTTTACAAAAAAATTTTACCATTATTATTTGTCGCGAAACTTTTCTTTTAACTTTCATTAAACCTAAACCCATGCGAATTGTTAAATATTCGAATAACAGCACTGCGGAGAGAAAGACGTAGAGTGGGTAATATTTCAACATTAATTCTGATTGTTTGGGAGTTATTTAACACTCCGGCAATGCTTTGATGCGTAACATTTCATTTGCGAAACTTCTTAAGAATAAGTTTAATAAACGTCACAACTAATTACCAACTCACTTTTTAGTTCTAAAAAATTTGCTACAGGATCGGCTGCTATCAGATAAAAATTTATTAGTACTTTACAAAATTCCATCACAAAATAGTACATTATTATTGTTCAACATAAAACATTAAGGTTTAACATTGAAAAATAACTATTGACCACAAAAATCACGCCTTTTTCCCGTAGGGGTAGACAAAGACCACTTCCTTCCGCTTGCTACAATTCTTACAAACATCTTTCGTTTCTTTTACGCTTTTTACTCTTGTCCTGGACTTTCTTTCTACCAATTTCGATCTGGTCGAGATTCTTTCGCAGAGGTCAACCTGTTTCGTCATTTTATTTGATCTACTGAAAATTAGTACTTCCAACTGTACAATTTCTCTTTAAGAAATTCCTTGATTTTTAAAATTACTCAGTACGGCCATGACGCCGACAAAAAATCAGTTAAAAAAAGTGTATTCGTTATCCCACTTAGAATATTCCGATCGCTTATCACGTGAAAATTATTAATCAGCTAGAAACAAAGGGTCGTGTGCAATTTTAGAAATCAGCTGTAAGATCACGTGAAATAGACGGTTACGCTTTTGACATCTCACCGCAAGAGCACAGCACCCGCTCTCTTCCTAGCAATACACAACGCTAAGAGCACCTCTTTCAAACACCACGTGGTAAAATGTACATCAATATTATCAGATAAAATCAATTAATCTCATAATCAACACTCAGTGAAAATTTTCTGCCAAATATATTTTCGATGACAAGTGTGTTGTTTTATTTACTGTGATAACGAAATTCACGGCGATAAAATACAGTAAACTTTTCGACCTACAGCAGGTAAAAACCCATCGAACCAGCTCTGCCGGATTATCGAACGAATCTAACATCTACATTGCAGAAGACGTCGTCAACAGCAAGAGTGAGTCGAGGTCCCAGAGGTTCCGGTGAAGCTACCCACACCTCAGCGCATTTCTCTAGCCGCCACGCTTTTACTCGCCATTGCTCGTCGTCACCCGGCGCTCATCATCCATCCTCTTTACGTGTCAAAATCATTCAAGTATTCCTTTATCTATCTTTGTTACTACATTTTCTCTTACGCCCTTAACACACTATTCCTCACTTTTTTTTTTATGAAAATAGTCGCAAAAAGGGTAGACCTATCGTGTGGGCCGCGGACGGCCCGCACTGCGACTATTAGAAGGGGAAGGGATTATAGAAAGATGATTGTGGACACGCTTTTTAAAAAGTTGCAGGTCATAGTTCTCTGGAAAAACTGATTTTGGAAGCTTATTCCATTCCGTAGCAGCTCTGTAAAAGAAGGATTCTTGATTTAGATTGGTCCTTGTAGTGTCAATCTTGAGAGTAAATGGGTGAGACTGATCAACGTGCCGAGTTCTTCGGCCGAATGTGGCCAATGGTGGTACAAGAGTTTTTATTTCTCTGGAGCATCTGCCATGGAAATATCTGTAGAGCAATGACTGGTCTGCAACTCTTCTTCTATGTTCTAGAGGGTGAAGGGTATCTGTGAGAGTTGAGCTGTTTATCAAACGAATGGCTCTTTTCTGAATGGAATCTAGAAGACGAAGAGAATCCACTGGACCAACACCAACTACACTTCTCAGTCTACTCATCTTCTGTCATGCTTTTTCTGCCAAACCCAACATTTACTGCCATAAATAAGGGTGAGAACCAACACTCCTGTATGCACGGCCAGTAGTGCCTTTTTTGACACGTTTTGACTGCTTTTAAAGTTACGCAGTGCCCCATTCATTTGTTTCTCTGCCAACACCTTTCGCTCAATATCACAGTCACACTTTTCGTCTCTCGTAAACTTTGAAGCCAATTATACAAACTTCTTAGCAAGACAAGCATCTAAAATACTAGTCACAGGGCCAAAAACTGTGCTTGAAATCAGCAAAAACCTATGCAAGAACCTGATTGACGAGTGGATGAAACAAAGACACCAACAACACTGGAACAAAACGACGGGAAAATACACAGCAAAGTCAGGGTAGGGAACTCAAGCCAAACTCTGACGGCTGACCTTCTGAATCTGAACAGAACAAAAGCACGCTTTATAGTAGTCTGTTGACTGGACACTGTGGAAACACCTGACCACCACGGGAATACTTAGAGAACCCATGGATTGCAGACTGTGCGGTGAAGAGAAAGAAATAGCCTCTCACATAATCTTTGAATGCGACGCACTAGCACACAGACGTCACAGAACCTTCGGAGAGATCAGTTCGGAAACGGGCGTAAATCCAAAAAACCTAAACAGGCTACTGAACCTAATAAATGGTACAAACCTGTTCGTTTGGTGATACAATAGACCCCAAATGGTCACAGTGTCACAGGGAGGTCAAGTGCTAACCCGGTCTTTAGCTCGTCAGCCAACAAACCAACCAACCATACAAATTTCTTCACTTGTTCCACTCTTTCTTATTTAATCAGCACATCACAGTTTGTCTTCTCTTTTCAAAACCATTACTTTCGTTTTGCTTACATTCACTTTAATCACTCTGATTTTTAGGGCATCATCAATAATATTAAACATCGCCTGTAACTCCTCCTCAGATGATGCTAATCACGATCATCGGCGTATTGACGATCAAATAAAAAACGTTATTTTTGAGTGTTTACCACTTCTAAAAGAACCTATAGTCGTAACATTATTGATGGTCGATTTTTTTTGTTCTCTTTCAACATTTTCTCAAAAAAATTTCCGGAAATATTACAGCACTGTTAGTTTTATGTATTGGAATCTAAGTATTATTTGTAAATATGACCTTAGATAAGTCTTCCGTAGTATTAAGTTAAGATAGAACTAATTTGCTTATAAATCGTAGTAATGATTAGATTATTATAATCACAAAACTCTTGGTGGGGTTTTACTTTTACGAGTCACCCTGTATGTCTGTGTAACCGTTGAACTAACTATACGACTTTAATAAATTCGATTAAACTCGCCAAACGAACTCCCAACTTCCGAACGGACGAGAAAATTCGAAAAGGAAAATGCTAATTTCGGTCGCCATTAATGAAACATTCCTTTAACTAAACTTTAAAAGTACTTTTTTAAAACATCACTACTGAACACTTTGGTTCTTTTTCATTCGGCGGTCCTCTTTGTTACTTCCAACGATTTTTGTTTCGCTGTAGCGAATGTAGTTGTTAAATAAAAACCGACGACGTTGGACGGCAGGATTTCATTTAATTAAAAAAAGTCTCTTACAATTTTTCTTTTAAGTCGTTTTGGTAAATGATGAAAAAGGGCAATTATAATTTTTGAAAAGAGTCGAATATTACATCGGGCACTCGCTAAACACGTAAAAAATTAAAAGAACATACAAATTGCCACCATCTCCAATGGTACTCGTAGTGCGATAGTGCGTTCATCTGTTCCGGACCGTGACCAACATCTTAAAGGCCGGACCTGTTCAGATCATCTGTTCGAGAATGATCTATTTTGGCGAATACGCCAGAGGCTTCTCGGCTCGTGTGCTCCCTGGAAATTTGGGAAATATTCTATGACAGTATACGGTGCCTTCATTTCAAAAACAGCCGGTCCAAATAACTTTTAATTTTGCGTAAATACAAGAGAAACAAAAAACACGTCGTATTTTAATTCAAGGGGGAGGTTTAAAAATGTGCTGTTTCCAAGTTGCACCCTCTTAACATCCCTTTAAAATGTCAAATAAACAATAATTTATTCTATCGATTTATTTTGCAGATAACATTACATATTGCGAAATTGCAAAAGAAACTAAAATGAAGTTAATCACAAACAGCTCCTTAAATGTATTTACAGTAACAGTTCAAAGTGTGCTCCGTTATTTTGTAGATAATAATATAACCTTTTTTCAAATTCTTCTCGAACTCTGCAAAGTTGCCACGTCTTATTCGTTCCTATAGAGTACTCTGCCAGCGGTCTCTCTACTGGCAAATTATGCCCGAGCTCAGCCGTAGAGGGTAGAAGAAAAAAAGAAAATAAAAGTGAGCCGCGCCACCGACTTAGACGGTTCAAGCCGGAAACCCCTAGGTCTTATAGGCACTAGCAGAGCCACACGATAAACAAATGAGATTATGGTGAACCAAATAAATGAAATTATAGCTAAAATATATTGGATACTTTACTCCTACAATAAATCAAAGTACACAGCTCAATAGCAAAATTATAACAAATATAGTCAAAATCAACAGCTAACAATAAATCAAAGTACTCAGTTCAATAATAAAACTATAACAAATATAGTCAAAATCAACAGCCAACAAGAAATCGAAGTACTCAGTTCAATAATAACATTATAACAAATATAGTCAAAATCAACAGCTAACAATAAATCAAAGTACTCAGTTTTGGCATATTATCTAATGCAATAAATAGTTTCCAACAATGTACTATATTTATAAATTAAAACAAAACTTAATCGTGGTGTCAAAAATAAGTCACGTCGTTAAATAGTTAAAAATAAATCACTTGTAACCTTTGGGTATACGAATTCACTACTCCTGTGGCCGGTTTGGTTATGGAACGGCGCCTGCTAATTAACAATGGCTTCCCTCAAATAAATCCCGCATGCGGTTATTTTAACTCGACACCAAAATCCAAAATATCAACAACGAAGGTAAGATAGAATGGTCAAGTTAAAAATTAAATGGTTTTTCTTCAAAATCCAATTAAGATGGCCCAAATACAGCCAGATATGAAAGGAAAACCGTAGAGGTTCTGCTCACTTGCCAATATCACACCGTCCCCAAAAATTCTCATCACACCACTCCCAAGACTGCCACCAAACGACTAGCTACTTCTCCAAGCCGGATATCAAGAAATGACACGGAACCGACGTCAACCAACAATATTCGCAAGTCCATGCTCCACACCAAGAATCGCGCTCGTCCGTGTTGATAGCCAGCCCCATCCACACAGAAATGCAAACCAAACAATAATATAACCGACAACACAATCGAGGCCAAAAACCAAAGCAAAATCTAATAACGAAAACCCCCACAGCCATTAACAATCGAATCCTATCACAACAAGGTATGCAACACTATTTACAACGAATGATATATTTAAGTTTCAACAAAATACGGTACGCGACACTATTTACGAGTACCTGAGGAATACAAAACTATCAGAGACCTAATTATAATGGAACTGTAAAAGGGAAAAAATAGGCACGTTACAAAGTTTCGCTAGTTATTCGTCAACATTCATCAGTTATTCTAAGCTTTAGTTCTTCAATGTCTTCGGAAGGAGTTTTGTGAACTAATGTTTTTAAGTAGCCCCACAGAAAAGAGTCAAGTGGTGTTGGATCTGGAGATCTTGCCGGCCATTCTATAAAACCCCTTTCGCCAATCCAATGTCTTGGAAATCGTTCGTCTAGCCGTTGTCTTCCAGGTATTGCCTAATATGGTGTAGCTCCGTCCTGTTTAAGGTATATAATCTGTTCATCTAGCACCATATTTCCCTGTTTATTAACTTGTCTTTCTAGTGACTGACTAATAAGTGGATCCATTTTATTTTCCAATAATTGTTAGGTTTTCGTCAATAAAAAGTGGTCCAATTATCTCATTTTCTAAAATAGCCCATACAGCTGGAAACTAACTATTATCCTGTCGAAACACGTGAGGATTTTCGTCATCCCAGTACCTACAATTATGTTTGTTAACAAAGCCATTTAGATAAAATGTTGATTCATCACTGAAATAAATATTTTTAACTAAATTTGCGTCTTCTTGTATTTTTTGGGACAATGTTTCACAAAACTCAATTCTGCGGTCATAGTCGTCTTCACTAAGCTGATGATGAATTTGTATTTTATCCATTTAAATAACAAAATGGCAAACGTTGAACTTAACATCGAATTCAATGGAACCCGTCTGAAGTACAACAAACACCCAAAGTACTTGGGCGTAACCCTTGACCGCACACTCTCTTTTAAAAAACATTTGACGAACGTATAGCTGCCAAACTGAGAACAAGAAACATCATTATCTCAAAGTTAAGCTGGACTAGCTGGGGTGCCTCAGTCGAAACCCTCCGCTGCTCCGTCCTAGGCCTTGTATACTCCACCGCCGAATATCGTGCACCTGTATGGCTGAATAGCCCCCATTCAAAAAAGGTACAGGTCCAACTCAACAAATCTTTGAGAATAATCAGCGGCACCATTAAACCTACACCCACGCACTGGCTGCCTACTCTCTGCAATATACCACCAGCCCATCTCCGCAGTGCAAACGCTCTCTGTAGAGAATATAAGAAAATCCAAGACAACCTGCAGCTCCAAATTCACGAAGACATCGCCCAACTAGGTGAGAGGTTACGTTCTAGGAAACCTTCAGTTTAAACTGCTGCAGCACTCACCGCAAAAAATTTCACTCTGGAACACGAATGGGTACAAGAATGGCGGAATAAAGTATCTCCTGACACCTACAACAACATCCGTCCAAACGAAACAGTTCCTGGTTCTGCTCTACCAAGAAAAACATGGTGCTGCCTAAACCGCATCCGCACAGATTGCGGCGTATGTGCAGACTCTCTCTATAAGTGGCGAAAACTCGAAAGTAAAGCTTGCGACTGTGGAGAACGACAGACCATCCATCACCTAGCATATAGCTGCTCCAGGAGACAGATCCACTGCACGACTACAGACTTCTTGAGGACCACCCCATCGGCTGTTACGTGGATTGAAAATTTAGATTTAAGAGCTTAATGTTTATTTTTTAGTCTTAAGTTTTTTATCATGTGTTGCCATACGCTAAATAAATAAATAAATAAATTTATAAAGAAAAACCTTTTACAATTTTAACACTTTGTGTTTGAAATATTTTTAAGTTTTAATAGATTTGGAATGGAATAGGGAGGATCTATAGCAAAATGAATCAGTACTTCAATTTGTGCAGCTTCGTCGAGAATTCTTAGCGGCCTTTCTAAACATAGAAGGGGCTTTCGACAACACCTCTATAAACTCTACGAAAGTACTGCATTGCTTACAATGATATAAAACCACATAGGCAAGATACAATGAACCAAGTGTCACGGGAGGCAATAGCCAGACGGACCTAAATAGGAGTGGAGTTTTTAGTGAGTACAGTGGTAGTAATAATGTAATATTTTTTACATGAAATCTGTGTATCACTCGCTTAGTATATTTAAATAAAATCACCCATATAAAAAGCACTATATAGCGACCCAGGCATTATCGATTTCCATGGTCCAAAACGTTTTAGATTTGCGTTGCTGCTTCTTGTCGTTATATTTGTTAATATTTTTTAATATTTACTGTATACAAAATACAAAAAAAAATGAGTCGGAACAATACCATGCTAGGTAGTAAAAATGTTAAGACTATTTACTTACTGGGCATTTCACAGATGAACGAGGCGACTTCGGGACCTCCACAAGTTAAAGATTTCCATAAAAAATCCTTTGCCGGATCCATTGCGACGCACAATGGATTTTGGGATAAAGGAATTGATTCTTGCCAATGACCTTCGCCTGATATCGGTTGCAAATTGTTACTGAAAACAATACAAAAACTTTTGTAAAACACAGTAATTTGCACCAGGATAACGATAAATGGAAAAGAATGGAACATATAAAAAAATCAATTTTTAATGTTTACATATTTTATGTATTAAACAGAGTCTATCTAATTTAAATGCACGGACGAATGGATATAAAAACATTAAAATGCTTGATATGGTAACGAGTTTCATAATTTAAAGCAGCGTTTCTCAAACTGTGGGGCGCGCCCCCTAAAGGGGGCGCGTTTACATGATTGGGGGGGGCGCAGTACAGATTAAAAATAAAATGGTAATGATAAAATGCTACAGATAGATTTTTTAAAAATCTTTATTGAAATTTTACTTACTTAATGATGACAAAGAAACATTCTAAGGACTAATGGCTAACATGAGCTTGTTTTAAGGCGCACAACTTCTCTAAATTTGGTTCTATGTTAGAGATGGCCACTCTGAGTTCATTTTCTACTTGAAGTTTATTTCTGTATTTAGATTTCACGACAGCAAGTGCAGCAAATCCAGTTTCACAAAGGTAGGACGTTGGAAAAGGCAACAGAATTCTAAGCGCTTTGGCTTTTATAACGGAGTAGTCGTTCGGAAGTTCAGTCCAGAAGTTTGTTAAAGATTTGTTAACAAAGTTTGATTTTTGTAAGGGATTTGTTGAAATATCTATCAGTTGTTCTTCTTCTTGCAGTGATAGTCCGACAGGTCTATTTTCGAATGGATTTAAAACCCAGCTCCAGTCTGACAACTTTCTTTCTCTGCAAAGAAGTATCGCTTGAAATTCTCAGTTAAGTTTTCTAAATGGCTTCCTATGGTTTTTAGCATCACAGCTTTATGAATATCTTCCAATGGGGAATCTTGCACAAAATCGCAAAATGTGGGAAACATTTCCAAACTGTTTTCTTTCAATTTGTTATGCCATAACTGCAATTTCTTACAAAAAGCATCAATCTTTTGACTTAAATCAAATATATTTACGTCTTTTCCTTGCAGCTGAAGATTAAGTATATTAAGTTATTAAAAAATATCTACTAAATAAGAAAGCTTCAGTAAAAATAATTTGTCGAAAAAATCTGTTGAATGTATTATATTGATGTATTATGCAGTGCGTCCAGATAATTTCTGAGCATTCCTTTTTTACTAGCGCTTGTAAACTGTTGTATTTACCAGACATGGCTTGAGCTCCATCGGTGCAAATCGCAACACAATTTTTCCATTGCAAATTCATTTTAGTAATAGAATCATTTGTAATCTTGAACAACTCGGTGGCTGTAGTTCTTCCTTTAATCTGTTTACAAAACAATAAATCTTCACATATTTTAGAACATTGAATCATTACTAGAGTCAGTTGCTTCGTCAAGTTGTATAGCAAACAAGTTTCCAGTAAGCTCAGATTCAAGCTGCTGCTGCATATCAACTGATATATCGTTAATTCGTCGACAGATTGTATCATTTGACAGAGGAGTATTTATAGTCGCGTTCAGACAGTTCGAGAAAGATCAGGAAGCTTGAATACGTGGCACGAACGCCGCGAACTTTCCGACAGCATCTTTGGCGCTCTCGACGAGACAATGTTGCCTATTTTAGTCCAAATTCCTAGGTCTACGGATTGGGGGGCGCAACATTTTTTAAATTAAAACAGGGGGGCGTGAATAACAAAAGTTTGAGAACCGCTGATCTAAAGGTTCTATTCACAAGTGATGTTTCCCATTAGAAAGTCCTAGGTGTCTAGAGCTGCACATTTTAAGGGCGACCCTCTTTCTGTGTAGGTACTTGAATAATATGATATATATATATATATATATATATATATATATATATATAATAGAGGAACTGAAACATAATTACTCAACAAGAATTAAGCTGAGGGGATATGCACAGGTTCCTCTTATTAGAAAATTAGTCTGCCAACGTAGTCATACTTTTATGATACGCAAAACTTAAAATTTTTTGCCTGAAATGTATAAAACGTATTTACTTACTATCAATTCGATTACCTTGATAAAAAATATAATTAAAAAATGTCTTTTGGACCATGAAAGGAAACCAATAAATGAGTTATTTGTGTCTTAAAACTAATCATCATTATTAATTACCCTCAGTAAACATCATTATATTCAACACTCTCGTTTCATATCCTTTATTACATATTATGATATGCAGAGGTGTGAACACCAGGTGTCTGCACGCTAAACTCAATTAAATTACATTAATGTTTATCAAATTATTAATGTGTCTATTTTTATTACTAAGTTCTGATTTTAAATTCTTTAAGCCCATGCGCAACCAGTTCTGGTCATAATGGGCTATACTTTAGTTTATTCAAAACAAAATTGTTATTTAAAATTAATATGTTTGTCACATACAAGCTGTAACAATAGCTCCATTTCTGTTTGTTACTTGTACATATTGTTAATTTTTGTAAATCATTATTGCTCAATAAACATTATTATTATTATTATTATTATTATATCACCAGTGACATTTTAATGATCAGTGTGTCTTTAACGCTACAAGTCCTAAATCTTCGTAATATTTGTTACAGCCGGAAAAGCTGCTAATGAAACGACCTACTTAGAAGTTATTCCACAAAAGCATTTTTAAAGAAAGAGAAAAATATGTGTTATTGCTCTATGCTAGAGCCCTCTTTTGGATAAAGTCATCATACGTACATACATATAGTCACGCCTTTTTTTCCGTAGGCGTAGGCAAAGACCACTTATTTTCACTCGCAACGGTTCTTACATACGTCTTTCGTTCTTCTACTTTTATCAGCGCTTTCATGCATGCTCGACTCTTGACCTGGCCTTTCTTCAAAACCATTTCGATCTAATCGAGATACTTACGCCTATGTGCTGTTTCTTCTATCTTATTTAATTTATCCTCTCTATGTGTCCGAACCACAGTAGCGGCGTTAGGGCAGGGCGCGATGAGGCGACCGCCCAGGGCACTGGTCATAAATGGTCGTTGCAGGCACCCCTTTATATCCTTTCGCTCATTGAGCGAAGCCCATTTACTCGTAAATTACCAAAATTTCTTTTAATAAATGGTTATTACATTATATCCTTTGCCTTTTTTCGTATAGTATAGGTTTGTATTGCAGTTATGGGGCGGCGTAGAAATCTCGCCAGGGCGTCGGCAGTGCTAAAATTGGCACTGCAGAACCATCTAAGCATTTCTTTATCTATCTTTGTTACCACATCTTCTTTCACATCAAAAAGTTCCCTTATCATACTATTCCTCACTTTATCCATCAGAGTCGAGCACAAAGCTCATGGAGAGAGAATGAAGGGAGGGTCGGCAAAATGGACTTAAAGTGTAATTGCCTATGCGGGGAAATTTTTCCACGACCGCACCCTCAACTACATAAAATAAAATCCATCAGAGTCACTGCACCTATACTTCTGAGTACTCATCTCCGCAGCATTTATCTTATTTCCATGCTTTTTCTGCCAAACACAACATTTACTACCATAAGTGAAGGGACCGTATTTTTTAAGCACAGCCAATCGTGCCTTTTTTTACTCGTTTTTGCTGCTTATAAAGTTATGCGAGGCCCCATTCATTTGTTTCGCTGCCAAAACCCTACCCTTAATATTATCACAGTCATACTTTTCGTTTCTCGTAAACTTTAAACCAAGTATACAAACTCTTTCACTTGTTCCACAATCGTTCATTTGCACTCTCTTTAAAATATTTTTAACAAACGTCTATGGATAAGTTAAACAGCCATGGTGAAGCCTGTCTAATACCTTTTTCGATGTTAAACCAGTCTGTGTAAGCTTCGTTTATCCTGGCACAAGCATTGGAATCCTAGAAAAGTGATTTCAGCGCTCAAACAAGCTACCGCTCACCTCATGCGTAGACAATGTCGACCAAATATGGGAATACTCTCTGAGTAGTCTTGTTTGGGATTGGTACTCTGCTAGTAGAGCAAGTGAGAATTTTTTAGCAGACGTCGTGATTTATTATATACAGGGTGTCCTGAAAATACGTGGACAACAGGCCTAAGTTACTTATATCCGAAAATGCTTCGTTTAGCCGTCAGAGGGTTTGGAAGATTGACGAAAATGACTACTTTTTTTTAATGACGTCAAATGAAAACAATTTTTCATAAATTCAACACCATCGGTAATCACAACCCAGTCGGGCAGTTAAAATAATTAAAAAACTTTTTTGTGTCCTGAAAAAGTTTCGTAAAACCAACGGTTTTTTCAGGGAATAAAATAATTGGTTGTGATTACCCTGAAGGTGTTGAATTTATGAACAATTATTTTTATATGACGTCATTGTTTGACAATTCTTACTTTTGAATCGAACTTAATTAGCACTGAAAAACGTAATTTTATAGTACAAAACCGCACACAAATAATGGTGGCAATCTATCAGCACGTTTTCGAGTAATAAAAAAAAAAATAATTTTCTTCAATCTTTCAAACCCTCTGACGGTTAAACGAAGCATTTTCGGATGTTAGTAACTTGTGCTAAATCGATCTATTTTTCGCATAAGTGTCTGCCATTATCTGTTGTCCACTTATTTCCCAAACATCCTGTATATTGGTGCCTAGATCTTGTATGATAGAAGCTTCTAACTTATTTACTGATGGGGAGGGATAATCACGCCAAAATCTGTTCAGGGTTATTTTTACACCCATTTTTGAAATTTTTGCGTTAACATGAAAATTTTCAAAAATAACACATTTTAGAATGGTTTTGTTTACTTACGTCCATGTAAAATTAGGCTTTTCAGCATTCTTCGACAGTCCGATCCACACGTTGTCTGTTACATCCAATTCCTTTAAATACGCCCTAATGGCATCGTATTGGGAAGTACTTTCAGCTGCAACAAAAAAAAACTTCAGAAACGTTCAGTTTTCAAGTATATGTAAACTTTACAGTGATTAAAAATCAATTGTCTCTATAAACCGTAACTCGTACAACTTTTTCAATTTTTCCACGCGCCGCAATCGAAAATTTGATGAAAAAAGTCGATTATAGAGCTACTTAAGTTTTAATTAAAAAAAAAATTACTCTTTTATTTCAACGCACCACAAAAATCTTTCGTAATTACTTTAATTTCTCTGATGCAAGCAATGAAAACGCAGCGTTTTAGTATCTTCTTCTTTCGGTGCCATATCAGGTCCCCCTAACGTTGACAATTACATTGGCGAGTTGTTCGCGGTTTTCGGCTAATCTGAATAGTTGTTCGGCACTGCGTATTCCTGTCCAATCGCGAATGTTCTTCAGCCATGACATCTGTTTTCTTTCGATTCCTGGGCTGCCTTCGATTTTGCCCTTCATTATAAGTTGAAGCACCCTGTATCAGTCTCCGCTGAGAACATGCCCCAGGTATGATATCTTTCTGATCTTTATAGTGACAAATAATTCACGAACCGCATTTGCTCTATTTAACACTGCTTCGTAGGTCTGCCTAGCTGTCCAGGGTATTCGGAGCATTCTTTTATGTAACCACATTTCAAACGCTTCTAGGCGATTAATTGTAGCAGCCTTTAGAGTCCAGGTCTCAGCTCCATATAACAACACTGACCAAATATAACATTTTATCATTCTTTGGCGTAATTTTAGGTTTAGGTTGTCGTTAGAGAAGAATGCTTTTATTTTCAGAAAAGTCGTGCGAG
This sequence comes from Agelastica alni, assembly GCA_950111635.1. Taxonomy (NCBI): domain Eukaryota; kingdom Metazoa; phylum Arthropoda; class Insecta; order Coleoptera; family Chrysomelidae; genus Agelastica; species Agelastica alni. Next base: position 41,769,247 of record OX467709.1, read on the forward strand.
CGGTCTCAATTCTGCACTTAATTTCTTTATCTGGGTCTAGTTGTTTCGTGATATAGCAACCAAGATATTTGAATTGGGTAACTCTCTCAATGTTTTGTTGGTCTATCTGTAGGAAAGCATCGACGTGCGATGGCGACTGAATGTCATAAATTTTGTCTTAGTGACATTCATTTTCAGACCCATTTCTCTTCCTGTCGTGTTTACACAGTCCAACAATTTTTTGACCAATGTCCCAGGAAACCACTGGTAAAGATATTTTATTTTTAATTCTCTTTGGCTACTCTTACTGCATCTTACAAGACCTGTGTAAGACCGATCATGACATACGCTATCGAAACCAGAGCCAAAAACGACACAACAAAGCGACTCATCAGAAGAGCAGAGATGAGAACTTGAGAGGCATGACAGGCAGCAGTTTACGAGACCGCATTAGAAGCCATGACATTAGAACGCAGTGCGACATTTAAGATTATGTGATGTAACTAGTAACACCATAAAAAGGAGAAAATTGGAATATATAGAACATGTTCTGAGAGGAGATAGATATAATATCCTTAAGCTAATTATTCAAAGGCGGATGAATTACAATCAAGTAATCAACGGCATAAGGATGAGGAAGAATTTTGGACAAACCACCTCATTAAAGATTCAGAATGGATAAGTCCTGGTAAAAATCATCATGGCAAGGCTCATAACAAAACAAGTCCGGAATAGTTCCTTGATCGGATCTCCGGGAGGAAATGTTTCGAGCAGTGTAATAAAAGTGAACAGAGAAATAAGGATCGGTACTTGGAACGTTAAAACGATGGCACAAGCTGGAAATATCAATAACGCAACAAAGGAAATGAGAAGAATGAAAGTCAACATCATGGGAATCAGTGAGATGAGGTGGCCGGGAGTAGGTTCAGTAGATGTGGACGAACACAGAGCGTATTATGCAGGAGCACAAGATGGCAAGTTTCTGAATGGGGTAGGCATTATTGTCACCAAAGAAATAGCGCGGAGTGTCATAAACTTTGTCCCATTCTCAGAAAGAGTCCTTCTAATACAGATTAGCGCCCGACCAGTAAATCTAAACATCATCCAGATTTATGCCCCTACGGCAGATAAAGATGAAAGGGAAGTTGAAGAACTATACAGGAATGTCGCCCAAATACTCGAAAAGTTACCCAAAAAAGAAATTAACATCATCATGGGGGACTTTAACGCAAATCTGGGAGCTGGAGAAAAAACCGAACTCATCGGGTCTTTCGGTCTGGGAAAGAGGAATGAGAGAGGAGATATGCTCGAAAAATTTACAGACGAACACGGCCTTGTAGTCCTCAACACACAGTTCAAACAACCACCGCGACGTTTATACACATGGAGATAGCCCCTCGATAAACCTGGGAGAATAGCCAGAAATCCAATAGACTACGTACTAATCAACAAACGGTACAGAAACAGCTGCTTAAGTATGAGAACCTTCCCGGGAGCAGATATGCGAACCGACCACGTGCCAGTCATCGGGAAATTCAAAGTGGTTATGAAGAAGATAAAGAAAACTGCTCCATTAAAAGTGAACCTAAGACAGCTGAAAAACGGGAAGATCAAAGAATGTGTAAAGAAAGAGCTGAATGCAGCAATGGCAGAAACAACAGAAGATAGCACAGTAGAAGAACACTTGAATCACCTGAAAAACAAAGTGGAACACATTAAAAACACTATTCTGAAGGAAGATGGACAAAGAGTAAAGAAGAAAACCTGGATGACAGATTACATATTAAACCTAATGGAAGAGAGAAGATTAAACAAGAATAACACCATAGAATACAAAAGGATAAACAACATCAAAAGGAACGAAATACAAATGGCTAAAGAAAAGGAACAGAAAGAGAACTGTGAGGAGATAGAAGCACTGCAGTTGAAATATGATTACTTTAACGTCCACCGGAAGGTGAAGGAAGTCACTGGACAAAGAAGGAATACAAACTTCGGGAAGCTAGTGGATGCTAACGGGAACATCATTGTAGACATGGAAGAGAAGAAGAAGACGTGGACTAGATACATAGAGCACCTCTTTGAAGATAATAGAGAGAACCCCCCAGATCCCCGGATTAACGCAGAGAGTGGGCCAGAAATAATGGAATCAGAAGTGAGGGCAGCTATAGAGCAGAGCAAAGAAGGAAAAGCAGCAGGACCTGACAGCATCCAAACAGAGTTCCTGAAACTTCTAGACGAAAATGGATTGAAGAAGATCACCAAACTTTTCAATAACAACTATAAATCAGGTAAAATGCCACAAGAATGGCTAGTCTCAGAGTTCATTGCACTTCCAAAGAAACAAGGCGCAAAACGATGTGAAGACTATCGAACGATAAGTCTGATGAGCCACCTGCTGAAAACCTTCCTCAAAGTCATCCATGAAAGAATATACAACCGATGCGAGAACCTAATCTCTCGAAACCAGTTCGGGTTCGTTAATGCGATGGGAACCAGAGAAGCACTCTTTGCTGTCCAAGTCCTTGTTCAGAGATTTAGGGACGTTAACCGTGACGTTTACTGTTGTTTAATTGACTACGCCAAAGCATTTGACCGGGTTCAACATCGCAAAATGATGGAAATACTAAAGAAGACAGAGATCGATACCAATGACCTGAATATCATAAATAGCTTGTACTGGGGCCAGTCGGCAACAATGAGAGTCGACGGAGAAACAACTGAGGCCGTCAAAATAATGCGAGGAGTGAGGCAGGGCTGTGTACTCTCACCCCTGCTATTCAACATCTACTCCGAACAGATTTTTAAAGAAGCGCTCGACGACGAAGAAGAAGAAGGCATCTTAATAAATGGGAAAAAATTGAGTAATATAAGATACGCGGACGACACCATCGTGTTCGCAGATAGCCCACAAGCACTGCAACAACTTATCAACAGAATAGCAAGAGTTAGTAAGGAATATGGTTTGGACATAAACATACAAAAGACTAAAATTATGGTCATTAGCAAAAACAAGATCGACAACATCCAGTTATCCATCAATAACCAACCAATAGAGAGAGTACCACACACCACGTACCTGGGAACACGTATAAACGAGAACTGGGACACAACTCAAGAAATCAAATCACGAATCGCCAAAGCCACAGCCGTCTACAACAAAATGAGCAAACTCTTCAGAAGCCATGACCTTACACTGGAAACAAAAATGAGACTTCTCAGATGTTACATCTTTTCTATCCTCTTGTACGGGACAGAATCTTGGATACTCAATGAAAACACATCCAAGAAAATAGAAGCCTTCGAAATGCGACTCTACCGAAGAATGCTGAGGATATCATGGACCGAACATATCACTAATGAAAAGGTACTAAGAAGGATGAATAAACAAAAAGAAATTATGAACACCATCAAGATCCGAAAACTGCAATATCTGGGCCACATCATGAGAAACGACTCCAAGTACTCCTTACTCCAGACAATCATCCAGGGAAAAATCGATGGAAGAAGAGGTCCAGGAAGGAGAAGAATATCTTGGCTGCATAACCTTAAAAAGTGGACCGGAAAAACATCAGCCGAACTCTTCCGCATTGCCGTAAATAAAGTTAGGCTTGCCATGCTGGTTGCCAACATCCGTAACGGATAGGAACCACAAGAAGAAGAAGAATTATTCAAGGCAAAATAAAAGGCAAGAGAACGATTGGCAGAAGAAGAATCTGTTGGCTGCGCAACTTGAGGGAGTGGTTTGGTTGCACGTCCGCAGAACTCTTCAGGCGGGCGATTGATAAGGTCCGAGTAGTGGTGATGATTTAAAATCTTCGATAGGAGCGGAATTTCAAGAAGAAGAAGAAGAAGAGATGGGGCCGCAATAGAATAAGAGAGTGGAGAGACCATGACGACAGAATGGATAATACGAGTCTACCAAAAATCACTGAAGTGGGACTCCTGGTATCGAAAAGACCTCCTGGAAGACCAATACGATGGCACGAAAGCGTCTTAACTACGGTTGTAATCATTGAAGATAAATAGGATACAATCCTACAACAAAGAAGAAGAAGAAGACGATTCTGACTGCCTTATCCAAAACGGTACGGGGCATGTTTTACTGCTAATGCTTCTCTATGAATAACCCATCGGTTATGTTCAATTTCTGGAACGATATTTCTAACACACACAATAAATCCAAAATATTTACCAGTCATTGCTTTTGCACCGTCGCTGCAAATATTAATGTATGTGTTGCAATTAAGTCCCTTTTTGATGAAATATGAGTCCATACATACATACATAAAGTCACGCCTTTTTCCCATAGTGGTAGGCAAAGAACACTTCCTTCCACTTCCGCTACGGTTCGTACACACGTCTTTTGCTTCCTCTACTTTCATCAGTGCTCTCATACATGCTCGTCGGTTGTTGATACTTTTGATCTGGCCTTCTTTCAAAACAATATTCGAGATATGTTCGCCGAGGTCCACCTCTACCGACTTGTCCATTCACACTCACCTTATAAATTTGCTTCGTCAATATTCCTTCATCCATCCTTTCTACGTGTCCAAACCATCTCAGCATTCCTTTATCTATCTTTGTAACCACATCTTCTTCTACACCACAGCGTTTCCTTTTCTCACTATTCTTAACTTTATCCAACCGAGTCACTCCGGCTGTACTTCTCAGACTACTCATCTCCGCAGCTTTAATGCTATTTTCATGATTTTTCTGCCAAACCCAACATTTACACCAACACTCCTTTATGCACAGCCAGATGTGCCTTTTTTGACACTTTCTGGCTGTTCATAAAGCTATGCAGTGCCCCATTAATTTGTTTTCCTGCCAACACCCTTCGCTCAATGTCACTGTCATACTTTTACTTTTGTTTTGCTTGCATTTATTTTCATCCCTTTGATTTTTAGGGCATCATGCATAACATTAACCATCGCCTGCAACTCCTCTTCAGATGACGCTAATATAACTTGATCATCGGCGTAAAGATATCCATACGCACTATCTTTCAAATATTTTAAACAATCGTCTATGTATAAGTTAAACAGCCATGGCAAAGCCACATATCCCTCTCTCACACCTCTTTCGATGTTAAACCAGTCCGTGTAAGCTCCGTTTATCCTGATACAAGCAGTGGAATCCTCGTTAAGTGATTTCAGTACTCGTATTAAACTACCGCTCGCCCCATATATATACAATGTTGACCACAATTCACTCCTCACCACTCTGTTATGGGCCTTTTCCAAGTTTATAAAAGCGCAGTAGACCTGATTTCTAGCTAAGAATTTTTCGACTATACCTCGTAATGAAAAGACCTGATCCATACATCTCCTTCCTCTTCTATATCCTGCTTGCACATCCCATATCTTCTTCTCAGTTTCATTTTACCTGTTTCTTTATTAAGTAGTGGTCCTATCAAATATTAACTAATTTTTTGTTACTACGTAAGCGTTTTAGCAACTTATTTAAGTCGAAATAAATGTTTTAAATTGTTAAAATAGTCCCAATTTTTTATTTATTGTAATTTATGTAACCAGTTTTATTAGTGTATTGTTTTTTTAGTGTAGTTATAATCGAATGTCAACTGCCATTGAAAATGTGGTCCTCATCATTAAAGGTAAACAAATAGTTTTGTGTTGTTTGTGGAATGAAGATTATCTATCATTCATTATTTCTATTCATTAATTAACTACTAATAAACGTACAAGGTATTTTATAGGCAAACGGAGTAATCAAATACCTACCAAAGATTTTTTAACTGTGGCCTAGACATATTTTTTTTACATAAGAGCCCCGGCCAGTTTCAGTAGGTCCACCCGATAAAATTTCAGTGATTGGCGTTTATTAAACATCATTTAAACTAATAGAGGTATAATTATCCATTTTTATTTTTAAAACATATTGCACCAAAATGATTAATCACAAAAATTGAAACTGATTAGGACTGAAAGCTCATTTTACCACCTTTATTATAATAACTGCTTTAATTTTTCTCGGCAAAGTATTTTCTAGATTCTGACAATCCTGCAAACCGTTTATAACTGCTGAAGAAACCTATTATTATCAACATTTTTAATTAATTTATTTTAACTTTTGTTAACATTTTTATCAGTGTGTTCTCTTGATCATTTTTATAGTGTAGTTGTGTATTCAATGTTAATTGTCATCGAAAATCTGGTCCTCATTATTAAAGGTTACGCAGCTAAGTATTCGTTATGTATTAGTATTTGTTTCTTACGTGAGAGGGCTTAAAGTGATTCAACTGTTATTCAAAACGTCAAACTATCAGTGCATTCAAACATGTCTGACCGATTTAAAAAAGCATCCGTCAATATTATAAAAACAAGTGTGTTCTTAAACTTTGTGCATAATACCTAGTTATAATAGTTATATAACGTATTTACGGGAACGTTATTTTTGTTTCTTCAAATGAATAATTCAAATAGTCGGTAAGTTCATATTTTTTATCTGACAGTATAGTTTTGTGTTGGTTGTGAGTTAAACTATTCTACTCTCTATTATTTTTTTATTTGTTATTGAAATTGCAATACGATTTGACGTGTAAAATATTCTTCAATAGTTTTAGATATTTTAATAAATTGCGAATTTTATTGGAGCTAATTTATATATTATAAATGCAGACATATTCTAGACATTTAGCATTTTGCGAAACTGTACGCTGTACAGTTCTTACATAAATTCGTCGTGGTTTTTCTTTTGTTTCAATGTTTAGTCTTCTTTTCTATTAAGACGTCGCTTTTTATGAAGTGTAGGTGAAATGGGAATTTGTAACGGTAGTGGATTTAAAAGTTTAGTTTAAGGTTAGGTATTTTTTTGCAGGAAAAACGCGAAAAAAATGGTTACCTATGGTAAAAGGATATTTGTTAAGGTAGGAAAATTAAATTTCAACATTCATGGTTTTGTTGCACGTTCACCGTAAAAATATATTGGCTGTGTTTTAAAAGTATTATTGGTAGAGACAAATTAATAATGAAAGCGACATGTCAAACGTCCCTGTGCTGAATTAAACCGTATTGGTTACTAATGGCGTATCATAAATATTTTGTATATTAATTTATCAGAAAAAGTATTGGAATTAAACAAAAATAAATAAAAATTATAATGTCAAAGTAAAAAAAAAAATTGCTACCATTTTTTCAATTTGTCATTCGAGTATGTTCGTGTTTCGTACAAGTGTAAAACTTGTACAATTCGGTATTCGCAGTAATTTGAGTTTTATAAATTAAAAAACTGGGAATAATAAATTGTAGTAGTTCTTTGGAGTTTTTCCAAGAAAGTAATTTTTCCAATTACCTGTCAATACACCGTCGTAATAAAAATAAAGTCTCGACCGCTGGAAAATTCCGATCTGGTCGTAAATGTGGAGGATCCACTTAAATAGGTCACGACAATAACTTAGAGCTGTACATTTTAAAAGTAATAACACTAATAATATTTTTAATAACGCCGTCTCAACCACTCCACCGAAAATAAATACCGAACTACTTCGGCTTTTCTGGAAAAATGTCGAGCGAAATTATTTTTAAGGGTTTACCACGAAAGGGGCGATAAGTAAACGCCAGTGAAGGGCTTAAACTTCAATAAGAAAAAAAAATTAAAATAAGACGGGACGATTTTTTATATTTCTTAGTGCTGACAGGTTGTTGAATTGTTAAAGGCAGGGCCGTATGCAGCCATAGGGCCAGACGGGACCGCCCCCCCCTCAAATTCTACGAATCCTAAAATTTTCCTATAGATGTGAATCATGTTTTAAAAATATGTCTATCTACAGGCCATATTTTTTAAGACAACGCTACGCCTGTGAGACATTTAATATCTCTATTAGCACATTTGAACAGGAGATTTTCTTCTGATTTAGATCGATTATCTCGAATCCGATCATCAAAATTTGCGTGTAAAACATAAAATACGCTTATACTAGGGTCGGTTTTCGCACAGTTTACTGGTGTTTGAAATTTCCCGCGCAATTTTTCATGATCCATTTCGAGATATATCGATCTGGATCAGAAAGTTCCGAGACTCACGTTGAAGCAAACAACTCGTTCCAATTATCAAACAGACTCTGTTGAATCGTACTTTCGGTCTGCTGTTTTTATTTCTTGCCTCGATACAATGAATCAGAATTTATCGGACAAATTTCTTAATGAGAACGCGTGAATCTTATCAAGCTTACAGATACTTCTACCTGGATTTGCTGCCATTGAAAAATTAGATGACTTGCATCATCTTTCGCCATACTTTGATGATCGAGTCTTAGAATCCGCTGTAAAAGCTATGTATAAATTGTGGTGTAAAAATTATCGGGATTCGAGAAAGATGCCGAGATTTTACAAGTATTGGATTTTTGTGACACGGGCAATGAAAGACTCAGTGCACTCGCCGTACTGTCAATTCATGGAAACTTAGGTATCGATCCGAATGAGGTTCTCGAGATTATGCAGCAAAGTAATCGCGAAAGTTAAAATTTTTAATTTTTTCTACTGTAATTGACGCTTTTGTTTGACAATTGATATGTATGCGCGTGACTGATAATTAAAATTACAGTGACAATATTGATAACAATAAAGCAGTTTTTTACTAATAAGTCCAACTTTGATAACAAATATCAATGCAAGACACCCATCAACAATTTCCGCCCCCCAAAAAATTTATAACTACGTTTTGGGACCCCCCCATACCAAATTTCTGGCTACGGGCCTGGTTAAAGGAAATAGTTTTGATTTTTTAACACATTTCAGATTAAAAAGTGGGAAAAATTGGAATGAAGAAATATATTTTAAAGGAACTTTAAATGGATTGTGTGGTAGAAAATGTACAGGGTGAGTCAACGATTGCATGGAGTAAATTTTTGTCTAGTACATAGAAATAGTAAAAAAAATACAATTTATACAAACTGTGAGAAGGTTTTACTAAAATACAGTATCAATTAATGAAACTTAGAATGTTGGCGTCATTAAACATTTTCCCTAAATCTGGGTTTTTTATCGCTCAATTCGGCCAGTCCGTACCTGCGTCGGAATGCCGTGGTGTATGGGGCGATTTATGAGGCCGTTTTGCAGCCCTTTTTCATTTTCTTTTGCTTGAGATTTGCTTTTAGATTTTTTTTCTTAACAACAATATTCCACATCGAGACTTGATAAGACGAGCAATATTTTTTCTGAATGTCTCTTTTTATTGTTACTTTTATAGTAAACGCGTATACCGTGTTAAGTCAATTTTAATCCAGTGTCTTTTATTGTGATGTAACCATTTAATAGTGATTAAAGATAAATTATTAATGTAGGAGACACTTCAAGCGCTCCCATTCCATCTTTAAGGGAAGCGGACTTTCAGTGCCGATTTAAACAGAATTGGTAACCAATGGCGTATCGAAAATATTCTGCTGTTTTCGAATATTTATCTATCAGAAAATGTACCTACTGAAAGTAAAAAAAAATAATGCAAAGGAATACTTTTGAAATTATTTGGGTTTGCTATTTTCGCCAATGACAAGGTAAAAAAATATTGTTACCAAATATATAATATATCTGTCCAGATTTAAGTAAATCTCAGAAGACCATTGTCTATAAATTCCACTATAATTAACAATTTTTATTTATTGTGAGGTATTTTTAAATTTGGTTACGGGTTTACAGTGTTTACCTAGACATTTGTCGTAGAATGAGAAGTGTGTAAAATGTCTCATCGGTATAAATGTTATCTTTTCCTTCCTCACGATACTGTTCTATTCTATTAAACAATTCTATACGCTTTTATCTTACATTATAACTTTTCATTAATATATATATATATATATATATATATATATATATATATCCACAGTATGGACCGATAAATGGAAATCAGGCTTAGGTCGTTGATAGCTAAGCTTGAAGCTTAAGTGTATTGTCGGATAAAGCATGTTTTCCAGTTTATTTGTTAAAAAAGCAAATATAATCCTAATGGTAACTTCACAAAACTAATAGATCACTAAAATACAGTACAGTTCGATAACTATCGGCAACATTGCTAAGTAAATGAAGGAAGAAGCGGGATGGAATAATTAATCGCGGAAAATAAGTGCTTTAGTTTCCTTGAAAGGCTCGAACTCGTAGATCCATTAGAGAGGTCTATTAAAACTTTTTGATCGTCATTATTTCATTAGAGGGTAGAACTGCTGGCTCTATTAAGACAGGTGCACCTTTTTTGATGATTACACTAATGATATGGAACTTAGAGACATTGAGTGGATAAACGACGACAGCATGGAGAGTCGAAGATAGGGTCGCAAAGAATTGACGCTTAAGTTTATTTAAATAATGTTAAATTTTTATGAAAGCATCTTTAATATACAGTTCTCAAAATAAAAATTGAAATTAGCAGTTTAAGTCAAAGTTAAATAATGCTGGTCTCTTGGACTTTGGGGTTCGAAATATATCCGATTATGTTTTACATTATTTTGTAAAAAGCAGCCAAATGAAAACGTAATACAAATTATGAATATACTGTTCAACCAACAAAAACAAAATACAATCTCTTATTGTAACTAATTGACCAACATATTATTTAAGAATTTATTGTTTAAAAAATTTAGAATTAATTGTTTAGTTTTTGTACTGAGTGTTTGAATTCGTCGAACCACAGATTAAATATCGGAACAATATTATACATACATACATGTAGTCACGCCTTTTTTCCGTTGGGGTAGGCAGAGACCACTTCCGCTACGGTTCTTACACACATCTTTTGCTTCCTCTATTTTCATCAGTGCTCTCATGCATGCTCGTCGGTTGTTGGTACTCTTGACCTGGCTTTTCTTCAAAACAATGTTGATCTGATCGAGATATGTTCTCCGAGGTCGACCTCTACGACTTCTGTCCATTCACGCTCGCCTAATAAATTTGTTTCGTCAATCTTCCTTCATCCATCCTTTCTACGTGTCCAAATCATCTAAGCATTCCTTCATCTATCTTTGTAACCACATCTTCCTTTACACCACAGCGTTCTCTTATCTCACTATTTTTTACTTTATCCAACCGAGTCACTCCGGCTATACTACTCAGACTACTTATCTCCGCAGCATTAATCCTATTTTCATGCTTTTTCTGCCAAACCCAACATTTACTACCATACATAAGTGTAGGAACCAACACACAGCAAGACGTGCCTTTTTTGACACTTTCTGGCTGCTCATAAAGCTATGCAGTGCCTCATTCATTTGTTTTCCTGCCAACACCCTGCAGAACATCTATTTCCAAAGACTCGTTCATTTAACGAACAGCGAGTCTTTGGAACAAATTTCCTAGGGATGTGTTCCTCGAGGCATACAACCTCCAGAAACTTAAGAAGAACACCAATTCCTACCTTTTTTCCCTTAGTTCTCACGATGTTTTCTGAGCATTACAGGATATCCCTTTTCGTGGGAACCAGAACATAAAAAAAATGCAGAACTTTTTATGAAGAATAACTTTTTTGTAAAATTAAGAATCAAAAAGTTTTGACATGCTTATTTTTCATATGCTAGACTGATACATATGCAACTTGCACTATCCGTTAGCGCCCAATGCGATCACTGCCTCACGCGTTTCGTTATTGTTTTAGACAGTTACAACATTAGTCTGCTGCGTCACGTCTTTACTTAAAAATGTCCATGTCTAATCTCTTAATAAATGTTGATTGCCATCGAATTGTGTGCAAAAGAGCTGACTTAAATACATGTGAACAAAAACATAAGTATCATTTAAACCAGCCAAGCTATTCTTAAAAGTGCCTTAATGCAAAATACCAAAGTTACTCTGTTGTGGGTGCCTGGGGCACGAAGAGATGGAGGGCAACGAGAAAGCATTCTCGCAAAAAAGTGAGCCAAATCTACGTTCAAAGGACCAGAACCAGTTTTTGGAGACTCACCTATTGGTCTGATCTACCAGGGATGACCCAAACCCTCATAAAATACATTTAAGCAGATCCTGGAATGGAGTGACTATGACTGCTTACAAGACATTGTCGTCTAAGATACTTCCTCGGAAGGATAGTTCTAAACCAACAAACGGACTGTCGGTTTTATTGCGTGGAAGATGAAATTGCTGAACAAATAAGATGTTTATGCCCTTGCTTAGAGAGTTCAACATATTTGGTTTCATCAAAACTGAAAAATAATTACTTGCTTAGTAAAAAATTTTCGTAACGCCATCCGTATTCAAGAAAAAAATGTATACACATTTATTACGATTTTTCCGAAACTACTGGAAATATTGTAATGAAATTTTATACGAATATGTTTTAGAAGCTGATACATCCAATGAATTTGTTTTTATATTTGACTCTCGTAGAGGGCGCTAGTTACACGGTTCGTACCAAGTAGTATTAAACATAATTTTTCTAAGGTTAGATTTATTAATTAAGATTTTAAGTGAACTTAAGCATCATTTAATTTTACACCAAAAATGTACTCTTGGTAAAACTCGATGCTGTTTACCGTATTCTGAATATTTTTATTTGAAAATTATGAAATAATAACCGATGCTGGTATAAAGTAATGGTTAAGTTCACCAGATAGAACGGTTTTTCTACCGAAATTAATCGACCTTTTATAGATGTATCGGATGCCTTCAATTACGCCCGCGGCTATAAATCATTCGCTAAATGAGAGGCGTTTTAATACCGCTAAAGGAATATGCGCCTTTGTGTGGACGATACACCGCTTCGGCCTGATAATAGAACAGGGACGCTGATCGCTATAATCCGTAACATTATAACACAGTAGTTATGAAAAGTAAAGGTTGTAAATTTTTGTTGACTAAAGAAATAACTGTTTTTGTAAAATAAATTTACAATCCTAAATAAATTTTACTCATAACAGTTTTCAATATTGTTAAAAACGAAAGTATTTTACTGTTTAGTAAAATTTATATTTTCCGACAAACCTCGTAAATGACTTGAACATTTCGATATCTGTTGGTTTCATTGTAGGTTTTACACCATGCTGAACTTTTTTTGTAAAATTAATAATAAAAAAAGTTTTCCATTTGCCGTGAACTTAATTAAACACATCGTATATTGTTTCTGAAGGCTTTACAAGATTCTGAAGGAAGTTAAAGTCGATGTTTACATATTTTTTGTTGACATTTGAGAGCACAAACAAGTCGTTAAGCAATAAATCAGGTGAATACGGGTAACAGGACAATAAATCGTCCTTTTTTTGTCAAATAATTAATTGTTTGACGTGCAGTCTGTGGGAGCTGACAACGATTTCGGTTGTTTATCCAGATTATATCAATGGCTTTTGATAAACAAATTCTTGTATAATAAATAAAATAAATGAGAATTTATTTTCTCCATGTTATCGAAATAATATTAATAGTTAACGTTATATTTACTTTTCCTGTAATCATCAATTTTTAAGAAACAATTTCAATTAATAATTATAGGTATAATCTTTTGAGATGATTGTAAGAAATAATAAAAACGTATTCTACTCAAAAACTATATTTATCGTAAAGCGTATTGAGTTGTACTCATATGCAGTTAATGAGAAAAAAAATTGTGCGGTCGGGGGACCCCTGTTTCTTCAACTCCGAATGTAATTCAAAATGAAATCTGTATTTTTATTTTATACTATTTTTTCAAGCAAATAATCTAAAAGAACAAAGTACATCAGACAGTTTCATTCAATATTGCAATTTGTGGGAGTGATTTAGTGAAATGGGACGGAAGTGTGTAACATCTTTCATCTCGCTTTCTTGCAATTTGTGAGAGTGATTTCGTGAAATGTAACAGGAAGTGTGTAACAGAAAGTCGCGAAAGCACGCGCTAATTGATTTGACGAATGAGCGCGAGGTCGGTAAGTTACAGTGTTGTGTATAAAGTTTGCTGTTATATGCGTAAACTATATAAATAAATATTTACTGTTGAAAATAAGTCTTAATAAAGTGCAGATCATTGATAAAAAATTCAAGTAAGTAATAATAAATAATTATTCGAATAAAATATTTCAGTATTTCGCTTTTTTTAAATTTTGAGGTTGATTTCTGTCACTTCTAGTGTCAATTAAATAAAATACAATTTTCATTAAAAATAATTCTTGTTTGTTCTGAAAAATAATTTCAAATAATACCTGACCGATTTTTTTCAGAATATAACTTTAAAATTACTCATTACTAAGATGAGATGTCAAATGTTACACATCATATACGACTACTGTAAGGCTCGCTCGTTTTATTTTGATTCTGCCGGAATTGTCGGCGTTGAGCATTGATTTTCGGTATTTTATTTGCACTCTGACGTTTGCGCTTTCCATACTGTTCTGGACTCTGAACACATGATTTCACTATTGTCTCCCTATAATTAAAATACTAAAATAAATAGTAAACACTCAAATCACATGTACAATAAACGAATGTAAACAGTAAATACTTGTATCAAGTTATACAATTTTTTCAACTTACTTTTCTAAATCTGTATTAGACACATTTGCTGCAGTTTCAATGTTTCAAAACTTAATCGCAATAATAAAACAATATTCACGTATGATCTAACACAATAAAATTACTGACGAGAAAATTAATGTCACTGTTCTAAAAGCGTGGGGTGCTTTGTATGACATTTTTAAACTAACTATGTGTTTCGGAATAAAAGTACCCCACGCTTTTAGAAAAGTGACATTAATTTTCTCGTCAGTAATTTAATCTTATGTTAAGAATTATTTTTTACTTTTTATTTTGATTAGCTCTAAAAGCGTGTTTTTTAGTTTTTTTAAACCATAATTTATTTCTTAGTAGTCAGTAGTCGGCCATATGCACCCTTCATATCGGTCAACACTTATGTTAGACTATGCTCCTTTCTGATGTTTTATATTTAAAGCTTTTATTTTAAATGACGCCAGTAAAGAATCTTTTTTTTGTCTGCAAAAGGGGATCTTCTGCCCATATTTCTTTCTATTTTTTTCCACGCATCATGAAAAAAATTTCTGTTTTTATGATCATTAGATACCTAAGCCATGCATTCTGTATTATCGGTTCTCTTTCATAGAAACTCAAAAACACCAATACATTTTAATTTCTCTGCTCCATTTTTACAAAATGAAATAAAATTAAATCTCTCCACTACACAAATAATGGCTGAAGTGAGCAGCTGACAAGCTGATTGCTGCTCACACATTTGCTTTGAAATTGGTCAGAAACAGACATGTGATTTGGAAACTATCAGTAACTTGTTGCGGATTCTCTGTAGGAACAAAATTTAAAATAAAACACCTAAAAATTCGTAATTAATGGTAAAAAAATGAAAAAAATTGTCGAGTACCATTAGGACGTGATCCATCACTCGTTGTGTTAAAAGTGTTGGAATAGTCGGGACGGGTTAAAGCTGGCTTTAACAAAAACGTATATTTTCACATAATAAAACTTTTAAAAACCTTATTACATTCTAACGTAACATTTATTCGGTAAAAACGCCCCGCAATAACATTAGGATGTTACACGAGGCCGAAAATTAATCAAATTATCCGAGGCAAATTTTTCATCGTCGTTACAATCAATTAGTCATTTTAACGCGATGATGCTTGTTAATGGCCGTACAGACAAAACCCCCCTTTTTGATGGGGAAACTCCGCCCGTTGAAAATTACGTTATCCAATTTTGTCGTATAATTTGCTTTGTTTTTTTATTTTATATCTCGTGTTTTAAATTATCCGGTATGATGAAAATCGAACGGGTACAAACGAAGTAGCGATGTTTGTCATATCTATACAACGCCGCCCCAAAACGATCCATCTTAAAATTAATAAACGAAATAATAAGTATTGACGTCTACAGGTACTACATGATTTTAGGAAATTACTTATAAACTTTTTAAAAAAAAATTTGTTTTTTTAAACTTATGACAACTAACAACAAATTCAACAAATCTTAGGTTAGGTTTTATTCGAGGCCGCCCCTCCACTTCTAGCTATAGGTAAAAATCACGTAACATGCGAGATGGCGCTGTCAATGACAGAATATCGGATCGAGGTGTGAACATTAAATATTCTGTAATTTGATCACTTGTAAAAACAAGTTTTTATTGAAGGGAATTTTAGTTATCTCAGAGATTTGAGTTGATTTTTTGTGTTGGATTGAAGCAGGATTTAAGGTTTTTTTCGACGTTTTCGTTTTATTGTCACTGGATTCTTGTTAAATGCCAATGAAGATCAGGTGTGTCCAGGTATCAATTTTGGTTTGTTTTCGAAGTTTTTTAGTTCTGTCGTTTCTGGAATTCTTGTTGCAATTCCTACGAAAGTCGAAATATCAATTTCGGACATATTGTATGATGTGGGTGAACGTGTTCGACCAATTAAGGATTATATATAATAATCCAATTAACTTCGGTCACTTCTATATTTTTCTTAATTATGGAATGTTGATACTTCAACACTGGAAGGTTCTGGCTAGGAACAGATTCATCTTTTAAACGCTTTCTCTGTGTTGATAAAATCACTATGAATAATAACAAATAAAATGATATATCATTAGACAACAATATCAAACTTACCACTGAAAAAGTGATCTTTCACAAAGTGCTTACTGCAAACAAACATAAACTTTGAGATTGGTTTTCCTATCTTTAAGATCATCTTTAATTTCTCAGCTGCCTTAAGATTTGAAGGAAATTTATGCAAATATAAAATCGAAATGCTCTATGTAGAGCATTGTGGAACAGAGCATATTTTTCGCGATTTTATCTCCATATCACCTTTTTTAATTCTTTGCATTTTCGGATTTTGTGGTTTATGAACACCAATTCTTCGCATAATATCGTTCAAATATAACACTTTCAGTGCTTAAATCGCTCAAAATAATATATAAAGTTCACTTTTCACCCGTATAAACAAATGGAGTTTAGTTTGTTGTTCACACCTCGAGAAGTTCATACGATTAATAATAGATGTCGCCCACTCCGTGATTCTTCCCTATTGTGGCTGTATGGTTGTATGAGGTGATATTTTACTGAAATCAATAGGATCTAAGTCGGTAAAACCAAATATGTTAAATATTATTCTTTCTAGGCAAAGGCATGAACATATAGCTCATTTCACCAATATACAGAGGTATCTGATTAGTCACCGACGCATCGACTAACGAGCGCACTGTGTTGAGAGGTACGTTAGTAAATTCCCCCAAGATTTAAACCCGAAAAAATTTTGTTTATTATTATGCTTTTGTTAAGAGGTTTTATTTTTATTTATTGCTGTTTGTGAACAAAAATCGTTAATGTAGGTCTCGATGAGTTTTTTATTTAGAAATAAGCACATATTTAATTATGTTAAAAAGAAATGCAACAAAAATAAATTATCGGTACAAATTTAATAAATATGTTAAATCATGTAGTACTTATGGTATTATCAAGCATCGATTTTATAGTCATCATAATCGGAATCACTGTCGTCGCTATCCTTATTCGGATTGTAAATTCTTTTTCTTAAGTACCATGTCTTTCTAGAAAGTTGGTCGCCAACAAGGCTATCCTTACTCTGTTGACGGCAAGTTTAAACAGAGAGCTTGAGTTGAGTTTATACTAATCACGTAGATTCTTGAGCCATAATGCTTTTCTGCGGCCCGGCTTTATTTTACTATAAATTTTTCCTGGCATGATGTTCTGCAGTAATCGGTATGTTTCGCCTCTCATAACATGCCCGGAATATTGCAGTTTCCTCCTTTTGATGGTGGTATGAATTTCGGAAGATTTATTCAGTCGTTGGAGTATTACCAAGTTAGATACTTTTTCCGTCCATGAAACTTTTAATATTTTTCTGTAAGTACCATGTCTTTCTAGAAAGTTGGTCGCCAACAAGGCTATCCTTACTCTGTTGACGGCAAGTTTAAACATAGAGCTTAAGTTGAGGTTATACCAGTCACGTAGATTCTTGAGCCATAATGCTTTTCTGCGGCCCGGCTTTATTTTACTATAAATTTTTCCTGGCATGACTTTCTGCAGTAATCGGTATTTTTCGCCTCTCATAACATGCCCGGAATATTGCAGTTTCCTCCTTTTGATGGTGGTATGAATTTTGGAAGATTTATTCAGTCGTTGGAGTATTACCAAGTTAGATACTTTTTCCGTCCATGAAACTTTTAATATTTTTCTGTAAGCCCACATCTCAAAGGCTTCAAGTCGTCTTTCTTCGTACTTGTTTATAGTCCAGGCTTCCATACCGTACAGCAGGGTGGAGAAGACATAACATCTGAAAAGCCTTATCACTGTAACCATTAGATCCAATGTGATGGTCATAATAAGTTTTGCATATTTCCCAAATATACTCAATGGTATAAAATTGGCAATGATAAGGTGGAAGTCTTAGCACACGATGTCCATAACCGAGTATAATTTGATCCACTTTGTAAATTTCTTCTCTTTCGTGCCTTTTAGCTATCGATAATAATTCCGGCTTGAAGAAATACTGTGGAAATAAAATATTTTCGTTCGTTAACCATTATTTTATTTTCTGTACCGCCCAGGAGTTTCTTAGTTGCTTATTTAAAATTTTCGAATGCTTTTGAGCATTAACTAATACAATGACAGATGGTTCATGTAACAATGGTAATAGTTTCTCTTTTAACCATTTCACAAACATCTCTGTATCCATATTATCATGATAATCGGCCGATTTTGATTTTGACGAAAATAAAAGATCTGCACCATCAACAAAACCATGCATTCCAGCTGCATGCACAATAATGTGTCTTTTTACTTCACCGTCGGTGTGTTTTATAGACTTTATGTTATCGTTTTGTCAAATTCTTTTTGTTTTCCTCCTTTAACAAAAATCCAATTTTCGTCCAGATAAACAAATGAAGAACATTCTTGTTTACAGTGAGTATAATTTTTTTAAAATCGGTACTATACGATTTTAATGTCGGTACCCACTACAATGTAACAAAAAATCAAACAAAAATGAATCAACAAGCCAAATTAAAGCTTAATAGTAGTTAATTAGTGAAATTTGTTTGGTTTACATCCCTACCTCTCTTATTATGTACAATAAATAAAGTCGTTAAGAACAGATTATTGCACAATATTTGCTCTTTTTGTCTAATACAAACTAATACAAAAAAATTAATAACACAAAAATGATACTACAAAAATAATGATGTAAAAATAATAATGCCGCCACAATAATGCAAAAATATTTATGCATAAATAATGGTATAAATAATGCAGTGCAAGTCTGTCAGGAAGGGGCCTCCATCAGATGAAACAAAGTGAGACCATAAATAATATAAGAAAGTTGTAAAAAAACCGGCGAATATTTTCGAGAACATAAAGGTAAACCTTATCTACTAAAAAGCAACAATGTAAAAATTAAGTCAGTTGAAAACACCAAATTATAACTGACTTTTTGTCTCTTTTCAAGTAACAATATTGAAAAAATGACCTAAAAGATAATTTCTCATTACAGACTTAATCCCACTAAAATAGACTAATTTCGAATTAATTTGTTATGGTCATAGGTTACATAAAAAGGTGGAAAAAATGTATTCGGATCTTCTTCGTCGTATCATCATGTCTGAAGCACAGTGACACTATGACTACCTGCAACTCGCAATGGGATGTTCTTTATTTGGTCCAGCCAACGTGACGGAGATCGGCCTCTGGGTCTTCGGCCTTATACTTTGCCCTGTACTATACGTTTCTCTAGGTTATCCTCATTTCTGCGTGTGATGTGCCCAAAATATTGGAGGATTCGTCTCCGGCAGACGGTAGATAGTCGATCCGTGATGTTCATTAAGAATTGACACGTTTGTTCTTCTAGCCGTCCATGGAATGCGCAACATTCTTCTCCGGCACCACATATTCAATGCGTCTATGCGGTGTCTTATCAAGTAGATGAAGTATTCGGATACTTACTTTAAAACTGAATTGGCTTCAATATTTCTCTATAATAATGAAATAAAAATTATTCTTAGGACTTAATAACGAAATTGTATTGTTGAAAAAAAATTATGATGTAAATAGAACAATAGTAGAGAAATTAATGGTGTAAGTGCCAAATTAGTAGCGTGTGTTGCCTCCTCTACTTCGGATCACGGCGAATTTATGCGTCTAGGCATGCTTTAAATTAAATTTCGGATGAAATCCTAAGGGATTTGTTCCTATGCATTTTCAATTTCCCTCAGGGTTATTCAGGTATTTGACGTTTAATATTTTTCTTGTGGTGATCCCATAGATGCTCGATCGGATTCAGATCCGGGCTTTTTGGTGGCCACTGCATAACTGGTTTACCAACCTGATTAAGATAATCCAGTACCTCTCCGGCTATGTGAGGTCGAGCTTTGTCTTGCATAAAGAGGAAAGTGGGTTCCATAAAAGGACCGAGAAGTTTTATTACAATATTTTCAAGATAGTAATTGGCATTCATGAATCTCACACCTCTCTCCTGGTCTTCGCCAGATTCGTCCACGGCCATCTAGATGTTTTACGCTAACCCTAGTTTCATCTGTGAATGAACCTTTTTTTTAATTATCCACAGACCAATTTTGATGATTTCGAGCAAAATGTAACCTGGAAACTCTGTTCTCTCTGGTAAATGAATGATACAAATAGACTCAGGCAGGAACAGGTTGACTCCATCAATAGAGATCTTGAAGCAATAGTCGAGTGGGGAACCAACAATCTTGTTCAGTTCAACGCCCAAAAAACACAAAGTGCCACGTTTTCCAAGAAAGTGAATTCCTCAAATCACTCCATTACAATGTCTGGAAATACCCATGAATCAAGTCCCTCCATCTCGATTTTGGGAGTCACGGTGTCTAATAATATGTCTTGGCATAACCATGTTGCTAACATCGCAAAGTCAGCAAGCTAGAGGCTAGGTTTTCTGTGGAATGCTAGAAAGTTCTTTACTCCTGATGAACTATTAACGACGTAAAAGGCTCAAATACGACCTCTACTGGAGTATTGCTTGCACATTTGGGGTTCAGCACCAAGGCATTCTCTTCGTCTTCTAGATTCCATTTAGAAAAGGGCCATTCGGTTGATAAACAGCTCAATTCTCACAGATACCCTTCACCCACTAGAACATAGAAGAAGAGTTGCAGACCAGACATTACTCTATAGATTTTTCCATGGCAGATGCTCCAGAGAAATAAAAACTCTTGTACCACCACTGGCCACATTCGGCCGAAGAACTCGGCACGTTGATCAGTCTCACCCATTTACTCTCAAGATTGACCCTACAAGGGCTAATCTCCATTAAGAATCCTTCTTTTACAGGGCTGCTACGGAATGGAATAAGCTTCCAAAATCAGTTTTTCCAGAGAACTATGATCTGCAACTTTTTAAAAAGCGGGTTCACAATCATCTCCTTTCTATAATCCCTTCCCCTTCTAATAGTCGCAGTGCGGGCCGTCCGCGGCCCACACGATAGGTGTACCCTTTTTGCGACTATTTTCAGAAAAAAAAAACAAGGGTGCAGTGGCTGGGCTCCTACTGTTTAATCCAGCTTCTTACTGTTTTAGAAGATTTGATCACATATTAAAAACTTTCACCTTGACAGTAAATTTGTATTTTTGTTAATTAAATTATGACCCATCCTAAATAATACACATTTTTATGATAAAATGTTGTTTTATATGAAGTAGATATTATGTTTCCGAAAATATGTGGAAAAATCTGATTCGGCTTATCTACCTCTTTTCGATTTACAATTTCTCGGAATCTATGTATAACCCGTCGTGGTAAGTATGAGAGCTGCCAGTATTCGAAAGGGAAGTCATTTATCAGATACCTAGATCTCTGGAAAATATGAATTCTCAGAGTTATTGCAGGCCTCCGTCGTCCTACTTTATAACATCCGCTTCTAGTATTCGACCAGTACGGACGTGCAGCTCTGCCGATTTGTTTTTCTGCTCCTTCTATTCACATAATATAATGATATTTCTGTGTGTTTGTGTTCGTTCGCGTGGGATTTTGCGGGTCGGTTAGTAATGGGAACAAGAAAACATGTTTTGATATGTCAGATGTCGTGTAATTATGTTGTTAGTGAAACTACGTCGAAGAAATATGGAATCGTAATGTTCCCGGATGGAAACGGAATTCATACGAACGCTTGAATAAATTCAGGATTAAACCGTAAAGGCAGCGAACAATTTTTAATTGGAAAAAATTGAAACCAGCATGATTTCAAATTTGTGCTAGCGTTTGCAAACAAAAGGATCGTTAGCGAACACAAAAATTATGAGAACATCATTATTTTTTATGAATTATTGTTATTATCGGCTTTACCTTCAATAAAACTCACAGCCCAAAATGCCCAAAACTTTCCCTTTTTTAATACATGGTGGGGATTTGTTGACCTTCCGATACGAATCCTGCGTATGATTTAAATGCCTACATAGTTGATAATAAAAAATTTGGGTGTTTTCTAATACGTCCCGCATTTTTTATTTCTATTCTATAGCCAACGACTGGACCGATTTTGATAAAATTTTCAGCCAATCTTTAGATTAGCCCGACGAATGATCGTGTGAAGTTTGGTAGCAACCCCACATTTTCAATTTTTTTCACCAAGTGTTAATTTTTATTTATTATTATTAAACGTAAGACTAACTTATTTAATTGATTTATCAAATTTAACAATAATAATAATTATTATTATAATTTATGGTTTTAGTGGTGTTTTTTTTTATAATAAAATTGGAACGATACAGAATATACTTACATGGTCCCTGCGCAAGAATGACACATGTTAACAATAAAATATATTGTACTCCTTTATTAGGTCTTTTTATTTGAAAAATGTGTTGAATGTTTTACAGTTTTGCGTAACATCCTTGATTTCAAGACAAGAAGTAATTTCAGATTTCAAGACAGGACAAGAAATTTTATGTCAATACCAAGATTTGTTGTCAAGAAAACAAGAAATCTTGAAATATCTTGACTAACAATGAAAACGCTAAAACGTATTTATTTGTGAAAAAGATAACATATTTTAAAATAACAACATATTTTAATTTATTGAACACATTTTTTCGAGCATTTTTTGCTAGAATGATTCACAAAAATGTAAATTAAAAAAAAATAAATGATAATACTGTTGAAACTAGATTCCAAACTAGATTTTAAAAAATATCAAATTTAAAATATTTTTAAATCGGAATTCATAAGCCATGAATTAAAGCACATAAGACTACTTATGGAGTCAAGGCCTAGCCGATTTCTTGGCTTCGTTATTGTTAAAGCTGCTCTTAAAAATAGCCTTTCCGCAGGTACAGATGTTGCTGGCGTTCCAAGAAAATCTTTGGCCATTTTTGATAACGACGGGTAGACATTTTCGTGTCTTCTCCACCAATCAAGTCAATTTTCAGAATTTCCTGTGTATTTTTCAATTTCATACTCCCAAGATTCTGAGTTATCCTTATTAGCTTTTTTAAATAGGTAGGTAATATCTAAATAAAATTCGTTATCTTCTTTTTCAAGACTCAGTGTATTGAATTTTGTACATCATTTTCGGCGGATTTATTAAAGTAGCTAACTTTAAATATTTCTTTTTGCCAGTATTGCTAGTAGTACCACTTTCCTGCTGCTTTTTCCTTTTGCTGCCGTTATCGCCGACAGCTACGGTTTTAGATTCAGTTTTGTCATTCTCACTCGCACTAGTCGTAGTCGCGTTAGTCTCACTGATAATTTTATATTTACTGAAACCGTAACGCTTACGTTTCTGTCTAGGTTTACTGCTTGTTGGTAAATATTCTGAGCTAGACTCGGAGCCAAATGGCTCAGCAGACGTTCTGTTTACTGAATAGTCGCTGTCACTCATGGTAAAATAAGATATAATATTAATATAATATACTTTTCACCACCACTATTCAGAAACTGGCATCAAAAATATAACAAAACAGGTACACGTTTTTTTTTTTTTTTTTATGTTCTGGTTCCCACGAAAAGGGATATCCTGTAATGTTCAGATAACATCGTGGGAACCAAGGGAATGAGGCAATGAGTTCCAAAGCCTCGCAATTCGTTGGATGAATGAGTCTTTGGAAAGTGATGTTCTGCAGGTCTCCAAAGTGACCACGAAGGGGTGTGAAGACTGAACTTGACGGGTAAATCTCGAAGAGACTGCCAAAGGAGGAACGATTGTTGATATTTCAGAAGAGCATCGCCCATGAAAATATCTATAAAATAGAGACAAATCGCCAACTTTCCTACGGTGTTCCAGACAAGTGAGCGAGTTTGTAAGCGAGGCATCACCGACGAGACGAATTGCCCTTTTTTGGACAGAATCCAATAGCTTCAGGATATGTTTAGGTGCCGCACTCCAAATATGGGAACAGTATTCCAGTACAGGTCGGATCTGTGCCTTATAGATCATAAACAGCTGACTGGAGGTGAAATAGCTCTTGGCACGAAACAAAAAACCAAGTTTTTGGGATGCACTTTTGGCAATGGACCTCACGTGATTTTCCCAGGAAAGGTTATTGCTGATAGTAATACCAAGCATCGATATGGATGACTTCAGTGGTATGGTTACTCCTGACAAAGTTATGTTAGGCACAGTGAGATCGGCTTTTCTAGAGAAAAGACATGCTTGTGCTTTGTTTGCATTGAATTCTACCAAGTTATTGGATCCCCATTCGAGAATTGTTGCTAAGTCCATATTTATATTGTTAACATTTCTTCCTCGTTCATTTCTGGTTTCACGGGCTGATATAGGGGCCCTGGAAGAGAATGCGGTATGGAGGGTACTATCATCGGCAAAGCTGTGTACGGGAGATGAAGTTGCTTTCAATAGGTCGTTGATGTGAAGTAAAAATAGTGTTGGTGCTAGAATGGATCCTCATTTAACTAAACGGGGTAAAGCGTTCACGTCATTTTCGTTCGTCAGAAAACAAATATAGATCGGGGAACCACCAGATTGCCGTGTTAGCACGCAACGCAATAAAAAGTACGCCGGGGAATCACCATGTACGGTCTCACTGGTTAATAAAAAAATTTCAGAATCTTGAAATTTCTTGAGTCAAGACAATTTCTTGACTTTGTCTCAGGACAAGACAAGAATGTAAGAAATAATAAAAACGTATTCTACTCAAAAACTATATTTATCGTAAAGCGTATTCAAACTATCACTCGATGACAACAATGCGTCTACTTATTGTCGTCCCTACATGAAGACTGCCGCCAACCGCCGTATCACGTACTTTTCTCTAGAAACCTGGCCTCCAGATGTGCTCGTGTATCCAAAAGCTCTCCCCGAATACAGGGTGAATCCGAATATATCTAACACTCGGCTATCCTGCATTAGAGGTCTGACCTCAGACCTATCATCGCTGCTGAAAATAGAATTATCTGTTCCTAAAGGAATAAATTATCCTTAGAAATAATTTACACATGACAATATCTGTCCTTAATAAATTAAATGTGTGCGTAACAACTCCATTGTGACAATATCTGTCCGTAAAAATCGAATATGAGCGTAACAACTCATTTGTGACAATATCTGTCCGTAAAAAATTAAATATTAGCGTAACAACTCTTTTGTGACAATATTTGTCCGTAAAAATTAAATATGAGCGTAACAACTTCATTGTGACAATATCTGTCCGTAAAAAATCAAGAGTGGGCGCAACAACTCCATTCTGAAAAATACAATAACGTTACAATAAAATGCTTGACAACATCTGTCCCAATATATTTACAACTACAACAACAAAAAATAAAATACCGTAATACTCGAATCAAAAAATCGAATGTGAGCGTAACAACTCCATTCTGACAAATATAATAACGTTTCAATAAAATATTTTTTTTTTAACCAGTAATCATCTAATTTCTGACCTACCCTTGTTTCGTAATTAGGTGCGTCTTTTAATAAATTATCAAATGGAACACACTTACGAAACTGGTCCAGCACGCTATTCCTGATTTAACTGGTTTTCACCTGAATGCAAACGCCATGCATTTCCCCAAGACAGTTTAAAATCAGTCGATCAACAGAGTGATCATCCCATTTTTATCGATTAGCCAAAGTTTCAACCCTCCGGACCCACTCTTCGGCAGTAATATCATCACGCGAAGGGTCAAAAATTGGCACCAAACTCTCATCACCAACGCACACTTCACAAACAGTTCTGTTTTTAATGTCACTTGATTCTTTTTTTTCTAACGTTTCACCTCACGTTTTAAGTTTATTCACGATGATCCACTACTGTCCGAACTCGAAGAACTTGAGGTAGTACTTGAACTCAAACCACTACTTCTTTGTCGGCGGCGACGTTTTTCCCGCCATGTTAATCTATTCTGTATCGTTCCAATTTTAGTATAAAAAAACACTACAAAAAACCATAAATCTTAATAATTGTTAAATTTGACAAATCAATTAAATAAGTTAGACTCAAGTTTAGTAATAATGAATTTAAAATGAGGAGACGTATTAGAAAACACCAAAAATTTACTAGGGGTCGAAAAATTACATCATAAATTAATAGGCAATTTGGTGATTTCCTAATTGTCAAAAAATTATAAAAAATCTCGATCCTTCTTTAATATTTGTCGACGTTGTTAATCATCAATCACATCTGAACCCCTCGGGATACGGTAAAAACAGTTTGATCAAAAATATGCCGAGAGACGTCAATTTTTCCGAACGATTTAAACGGAACCCGATGAATTTTCCCAATTTATAAAATGGGTCGGAAAAATCCCCAATTTATCTTTAAATTCCCCAACTTAAATGAATGAAGCTTCAACCCCTTTTCAAAACCCTCCGAGATATTGTCTTTATCAGATGGGAATTTTGGGCGTTGCTTTCAGAGACTCGGAAAAAGAGGAAAACGAACTTTTTACAAAAGTTGCAGGTACAGATTGTCTCGCACGGACAAGACATTTGATATCATATTAAAGATCAAAGGCTCCTTTTGCATTATATCTGATGTTGATGGTGTCATTTTTATTTCCATAAAACTACTGCTGCGGGTTAAAACAGCAATTATATAGATATATAGTTACCCACAACTTTTCTGCAAATAAAAATAATAATCCAATTTATAATAGTGTACCTAAAGGTTAGATTATATTTTTTTAGGGCTTATGGGCTAGGGATTTATCCACTGCGACCTTTGCAGATTTGCTTATTTCATTTCAAACAATTATCTAAATATATAGGTACTAAGAATGTAGTACATTTAGAGAAAATAGTTTTATTTCCTACATC
Source organism: Agelastica alni (assembly GCA_950111635.1). NCBI lineage: Eukaryota > Metazoa > Arthropoda > Insecta > Coleoptera > Chrysomelidae > Agelastica > Agelastica alni. The sequence continues at coordinate 41,796,410 of OX467709.1, forward strand.
TATCGGTACCTACTGAAGATCATTTGTTTATTTTGCTTTTAAAAATTAGAACCAATCTGTGATTGTGTCTAACAGTGCGATATTGTTAATGTGTTTGTTGAGTCTACAATGCCATGTTCTCACATTTTGACGATGATTCTTTAATAAACATTCAGACTTGGCGCCTTATTTCACCACAGCTTTTGCTACATCACAAAAAGGTTTGGAACCAATTGAGGCACTATCAGCCCCTTGTAACCTGTGTGGCTATATTAAAGGTTTGATTGGTGTTGCTTTCAATACCAAACTTCAAATAGTATTTCTACCTTAATAAGCTCGTAAGATACTGAGTTTCATTCAGAAAAAGCTATTTTCTAAACGATGACCCGGCAAACAAACAATCTTTCTTCACTAGTACATCACATCACACTTTTTTTATTTTACTGTTACTTTTATGGTCTATACTCTGATTATATCATTCCTTGGATGAGATTATAAGCATTATTGTAGACTCTGCAATACGCAAAATAGATATCCACTATTTTTGCCTCTAGGTTTTCTAGATTGTAGAACTCACTTCCATATAAATATTTTTCTTCTTTTCCGACCCATAATATTTTAATAACCATATTAGGTTAGGTTAGGTTAGGTTTTATGTGAGTGGGGTGTGGTCGCCCCTCCACCGCGACCCTTAGTAGGTCTATTGTAGCTCACCCCTAGAGGCTACAGTTCACCGTACAATCCAGCCCTTCTTACGAAGTTCATGGTTGTATAGGGTGAGATTTTTTTAAAATCGGTAGGTTCAAGGTTAGTGTAACCAAATATGTTGAACCTTATTCTTCCCAGGCCGGGGCATGAACAGAGTATATGTTCAGCAGTTTCGTCTTCCACGCAGCAGAACCGACAGTCCGTTTGTTGGTTCAGATCTATCTTTCTGAGGTGGTATCTCAGACGACAGTGTCCCGTAAGCAGTCCTGTTAGAATACGCAGGTCATTTCTGCTCCATTCTAGGATCTGCTTAGTTGTGTTTCTCGAGGGTTGTAACAATAACCATATTAACAAACATCGTAATTTTTCATAAAAAATAAAACTCATTGTATCTAGTTTTACTAATGCGTCCCTACCTAATCTAATCTAAAAAAAAAATAACACGAAAGAGCTTTCCAAAAAATCTACATCTTTACCGAAGTAAACTTTTGAAGTATATAATGCTTTTTTCTGTTAGCCGATTTCAAAATTTTAGCGTGAAATTGACACATCCCTAAGCATTTCAAATTCTGTATAATTAATTTAGCTTTTTTGAATCATGGACTCTTTACAGTACAAGCTCACATGCATAGGGATACTAAACATTGCCATCATAGAGATTTCACTTACAAAAATGTGATACAAACAGCGAACAATTTAAGTTCCTGGACTTAAGAGACCAAATACATATAAAAAAGACACGTGGTTATAGCTAATAGTTCTAGAAATCGTTGAAATAGAAATATTTTGAACATGAAACAGGTTAGTTCGAACATGATTTTAAAACAATTTTCTCAGGACAGGAACAAGTTTGCTCTGACATTTTTTAAAAAGTCAAAAACTCATCAGGATATGCTATAAAATGTAATTACTTGCGATGAAAATTGGATATTCCAGTAAGATCACCAAGCCAAGAGGCAATCCATTTATTGAAAGTCACCATCAGCATCCAGTATGAAAATAGCCAAGAAAATCAAATCTAAAATGAAGGCAATATCATTATTTTTGACATGAGGGGGCTAATTTAATTTGAATGGGCGTCTGAGAGGCATAACGTCAATCAGTCTTACTGTAAGGAAGTTTTGAGAAGACTATGAGGCGACTTTGACCCGATTAGTGTCGGAAGAAAACATAAATACTCGTACTTCATCAGAACATGCCTTTTCTGTAAAGCAGTTTTGTCCGAAAAACAAATCCCTTCAACCTCCTCATATATTCGTATTTAATTGATTTAGCTCCCTGACTATTTTTTGTTCCTAAAAATAAAGAAATATTTGAAAAGGACAAATTTTTAGGCAACTTAACGTCTGAAGACTTTCTCCACTGTTATGAACAATGAAAGAACCGCATGTAGCGGTGTATAGACAAATAAGGAAAGTATATTTAAGGGCAGCATGGCTAGATTGTACTATTTTGAAAATAAAATAGTTTTATTGTACCAGTATTAGTATTTTATTGTCAGACCTCGTAGATATTTTTGGTGAAACATTTCATATATGTACGGTAGCTAGCGACGCCGACTTTTCAACATAGTAGACGTCAGTCGCCGAATCGATCGATAGCTTTTAGTTTAGTTAGTTATCTCTATTTTCCGATAAATGAAATGAAGAATAACAGGCGATTTCTATCTAATGAATACAACGAATATTCCAAATATGACAGTTACGTAATATAAAATAATACTTAATTTTTTTTGAGCTATAAACAAATATGTTTACTATTTTTGTTCGTCGTCTACAATCAACAATACATAACCGGGATTTTCAATCCACAAAGTTGCAGGAATACAATTAAAGTCATCAATTTCCGGTTTTTCTGCTGGCTCAGAGAAGTACTTATTTAAAGATTTATCACGAATTTCGGAACCGACAGACCGAGACCAAAGCATGACAAATATTCATTGAACGAACCAATGTGGGGTGGTCGTGGATTTTTTCCTTACGATTCCTAACCGAATAGGTTTTTTATTAACAGTGCCTTTAGATTTTGAACCTACTTCCAAATAAAAATTTTCCTACTTAACCTTCAATTCTTTAGGATACTTATTAACTAACTAAAATTGACATTCATTTATACATTCAATATTATTTTGTGTGTCTTCGTAGAATATTCACTAATAAAATAGTATATTAAAATACAAGTTGTACACTGCAATCATACATACATACATATAGTCCCTTTTTCCCGTAGGTGTAGGCAGAGACCACTTCCTTCCACTTATCCGTTTATCCTGACACAAGCAGTTGAATCCTCGTTAAGTGATTTCAGTGCTCGTCTTAAACTACCGCTCAACCCATACATAGACAATGTCGACCACAATTCATACCTTGTCGTAGGCCTTTTCCAAGTCTATAAAAGCGCACTGACTTCTAGCCAAAAAATTTTCGACCATACCTCACAATCAATTGACATTAATTAAATAGCCGAAAGGTCTAAGATTATTGCCAAATATTTCGAGCTAAAAGATGCCAAAAAATACTCTGGACATTGCTTTCGGCGTTCGTCGGCATCGTATTTTGCAGCAAATAGTTGTGATTTAATTACGCTTCAACTATATGAAGGTTGGACAAGTTCATATGTAGCAGAGGGTTAGATAGAAGTTTCCTCTAATCAAAGAATTAAAGAGGCAAATTTATTACCGACTAATGAAGATGTAGAGAATAGATTTAGAAGGGAGTAAAGAAAATATTAATACACATACACATACACATACACATTAATACACCTGTTTGCAAAATCTACCTGGAATATCAATAAATGTTGGGGATAATGCAAACATTACAATAAATGGTAATAATCATTGCACTAGTGATTAATTTTAAGTAGTTTTGTGTTATAGGATTATATAATTTTCAATAAAATATAGTTCGAATGACCACCTTGGCTCATTTATTTGTCAATGTTTGTTGAAGAATATAAATAATTTTGTAAATCACGGATAAGAGGTTATAAAACAGTTTGACGTCTTTGAGAGTACCAATACTAGAAAACTAAATCTCACTAAATGAGAATGAGCTGCGATAATATGACATTCTTACTCCACATCGATAAAATGACATTATTAACATCAAACCTGTGACTAAACTACTATCGTTAATCAAATCATTGTTAGTATCGTCTATTTCCTTAAAAAGTAGTACGTTATAGCAAGACCAAGATTTTATAAATCTCTTATGTGGTTTTCAGTTTAAGAGTCCTTTACATTTCCGATTTGTTCCCGTAAAGTTTTATGAATTTAGCCATTTGAACATTCACCCTCAAAACGTGCGTCTGTTGAATAATCCTTTTACATGATTATATGTATGTTAAATGATCGGTTATGTAATTTTGTTGTATCATTAAATTAATTCGTCGTAGTTGGGCGTAATTTAACTGTGTTACATCATATTCGTTAAATGATTCCCGAGAGGGCTTGCGTCATATACGTAAAACCCACCCTCAAAATAGCAAAATAACTTTACCTTCGAAATTGAGTTTCCGCTTTTTCGTATACACGAAGAATTCGCCATGATTTTCCGCGATGCAATTGCAGACACACTTTCGAGTTTATACGAGTGATTTGATCGGCGTCGCAAACAATCCGAGGCGTATCTTTGGGATATTTTTTAAGGAGCTTGTATCAAATTTTATGAAATTAATAATAAGATGGATTACTGGCATCAAAGAATTAGTGTTCCAAAGCGCAGTAATCAAATTTCTGTTTAAAGTGAAACCTTCTTAGTTTGGGGAAAACTTCAGCGACAGATGGGTGACTTCATAGCTTCTTCTTCTATATGCCTGTCAAAATGTGTCCTAGAGCTGATACATACATACCTACATACATATATTCACGTTTTTTTCCCGTAGAGGTAGATAGAGACCACTTGCTTCGGGGTGAAGAGTGAATTGTGGTCGACAATGTATATGTATGGGGTGAACGGTAGTTTAATACGAGCACTGAAATCACTTTACGAGGATTCCACTGCTTGTGTCAGGATAAACAGAGCTTGCACGGACTGGTTTAACATCTAAAAGGGTGTAAGACAGGGATGTGTGGCTTCGCCATGGCTGTTTGACTTATACGATTGTTTAAAAGATTTGAAGGAGAGTGCGTATGGATTGAAAATGAATGATTTGATCGTTAAAATGCCTTCTTTACGCCGTTAATCAAGTTATATCAGCATCAACTGAAGAGGAGTTGCAGGCGATGGTTAATGTTATGCATGATGCCCTGAAAATCAAAGGGATGAAATTAAATGTAAACAAAACGAAAGTAATGGTTTTTCAAAGAGAAGAAAACCTGACAAACTGTGAAGTTCTGATAAAGGGAGAAGGAGTGAAACAAGTAAATGAATTTGTGTACTTGGGTTCAAAGTTTACGAAAGAGGGAAATTATGACAGTAATATTGAGCGAAGGGTTGAACTTAAATAACTGTCTCTGTAGGTCATTATCACTTTCTGCGAATATTGCAGCGTCGTCGGCCTAGCAGACCATGCTGATAGCCCTATTGTTAATTCCGTATCCCGAGTTCATGGATGTTACTTCTTCTACGATTTTGTCCATCAGGAGGTTGAATAAAAATGGACTAATGCTATCTCCTTGTCTAATTTCTCCTGGAGTGGGGATGCTAGATGTAATATTCTCTCCAGCTTTGATTTGCGTTCTGTTTGTAGTGTTAAGGTTGTATACCGTTGTAACTATGTTAGCAGGGGCTTCTTTTTCCTTTAGAATTTTTATGACGTCTTTCAGGCGGACTCTGTCAAATGCCTTAGTAAGGTCGACGAAGCAAATAAATGCTGGTGTATTGTACTCTATTGCTTTTTTCTTTATTTGCTTGGTAATGAATATAGCATCGGTTGTTGATCTATTCATGTCACCTTCTTTTATTTAATTTTGGGCAAAAAAAATGTAACGTATTTTAGGGTATTTACATAAACTAAAAAGAAATATTTTATGTATAATTATGTTTGCTAATATTTATAACTGGTTCTAGTGTATAACAAAAGTGAAAGTTGATTGTTAACTTTAAACATTTCAGTAGGTACCACGGCTCACCCCTCACCTATCTATTGTTATTTAACATTTACTTAAATATTTGTCGAATAGCGTAAGGAACTTCGTTTCTATCGGGTGTCCAATGACACGGGTTGTTTAAAACAATTTCTATTTTGCTGTAAACGTAATTGGTCCAAAAAAAGTTTATAAACATTCTATAGGAAAACTAACTATTGTAAATGTAACGATCCTTATTCCCACTGGAATTAAATTCTATTTGTTAGGCTTTCCCCGGTAATATAGTTTGACAATTTGAGAATAACTTTACTTTTTTGCACTTGTGCTGCGTGTTTACCTCACATTTATATTGTGTTTTGTTAGCAAGTAATGTTTGATAACAATGAATGTGTAAATGTTTAAAGATAACTTTATTGTTATAAGTTTAGTCATGAGCCGATGTTATTTTTTATTTAAAAAGGTAGGCCCGTAAACCTTTCGATAAGCTTTCTCAGAAATGAAAGTATTTTGGTTGTTGGTTGCCTTACAAGTCCCCCAATTATCTTCGAGCTTTTTAAGTAAAGATGTCCCAAAGGGGAAATCGATACAACTTATAAAATAAGTGTGGTGCGTTTATGGAAAGTTCAACAATGTTGTTTGTCCTCGGGGATAAGCGATCCCGTTCGTCGTATGTGTAAGTCGTATTAGCATATTCTGTCGGAACATGGCCTACGGTCGTTACATCTCTTCCTTTTTACTAAAAAAAAATTTGTTTCGGTTTTATTTTATGTAGCATAAAAATAAGTTTAGTCACCACAAAATCACTTACATATAACAAGATCATTGTAATTTGAAAAACATTTACAATTGACTGTGCGCAAATATAGCATACAAATTTTATTCAACTCGATTACATACGAAATATGGTATTGGCTCACATGAAAATGTATTGTTGATATAGGATCATAGCGCAACGACGCTTGGCACCGGCAAGCAAGAATAAAGGCTAGTTTTTAACTAATAATAATTTGGCAAAGAATTTTATGTCCTGATTGCCTTGCTTGTTAGTTTGCTGTAAAACTGCAAAAATGCAGAAATAGGATTCTTGCTGACGAATTCCTAAAAATCTCGGATTTTTAAAAAGGTAATTGAACGTATCTTAAATGACTATTCATGAACCTTAAATTTAAAGTTAGCAGATTATGAAACATTGGTTCATTCGGTGCTACAATGGGACACAGGAGTTAGAAGAAGACGTGGAAGACCCAGATTAGCATGGATAAAGGAAGTGAAAAAAGATCTACGCAGAGTAAATAATTGGCAAAAAGAGGTGGACAAAAGGGGAAAATAGAGAGAAAGCAGATTAGCCACAATGGGCGTTTTGACCACCAAATATACAAGAGCGTAATTTCTGGAAATGAAATGCCTTTCACCAAGCGAGCCAATCCTGCCAGCACTGTGCAAGCAATGATGGAAAGGCTTCAGAACATTTTAAAAAAAAATTCACTGCGGATATGTCAGCCCTTGCCTATGGTTCGGGCAGCCAAAACTTCATCCGAAATTGTCTTGTTTTATTACTTGCCAAACAAAATACTATTTTAACTTAAATGGTATAAGGTAATAATTCAAAGGCATGACAATAAATAATCTGAGGTACGCTTACGATACAGTTATTTTAGCTGGAACACACAGACCTACAGACGCTAATTAACAAAATGGTCACAGTAACCGAAGAATATGGACTTTCACTAAATATAAGAAAAACAAAATATATGCTGATAACAAAAACAACTCAAGACAATCGTAAGATATATGTGAGGAACCAGTCTATTGAAAGAGTAAGACAATATAAATACCTAGGCACGATTATTAATGAGAACAATGACAGCTCCCAAGAAATACGCGTCAGAACACAACAGGCAAAAAGCACCTTTACAAGAATAAAGAGGCTTCTCTGCTGCAGAGATTTAAACCTTGATTTAAAAATACGACAGATGAGATGCTAGGTGCTGTCTATACAATACTATGGGATGAAGGCATGGACACTGAAGGTAAATGACATGAGGAGACTGGAGGCATTTAAGATGTGGATATACCGGAGAATATTGAGGATCTTATGGGTAGAGAGAATAACCAACGTGGAAGTGATGAGACGTATGCATAAGGAGAGAGAAGTGATTCCGACAATTAAAAGAAGAAAATTGCTGACATGGGACATGTCATGAGGGGAGAAAAATATCAAATAATACAAATAATTATGCAGGGAAAAATCCAAGGCAAGAGATCTATTGGAAGAAGACGAAATTCATGGCTGGAGAACCTTAGGGATTGGTTTGGATGCAGTAATAATGAATGAACTATTTAGAGCTGCGGTCTCAAAAATAAGAATTGCTATGATGATTGCCACCCTTAGAAGCGGAGACGGCACCTAGAGAAGAAGAATGATTCAAAATGACGTTAATTATTATCAGTCAGTTCTCGGTGTACAATTTTGCTTTCGAAAATTAGTTTCAATTCCCGTATGGATAAAAATACAATAAATAACCGTTGACCGCTTCGCAATTTCCAATGAAATAAACTAATTCTGACCTCCAATGCTCACGATGTTCATTTATAAATAACGAAACAATTTTAAACTCCACATCGATTGAAAAATAAACAGAGACAGAAAGCCACTAGACCCGGACGGAAATTCGAACGGAGTTATAACATATTTAAAAAAAAATTCTTGCATTTCTTTACATGTATCGTCCATTTAAAATCATAAAAAAACATGTATATCTATACGGTATTGATTTTATGTTTACGTAATAGTTTGCGTTGGGTTTTTAATTTGAAAGTTAGATTTCCTGCTTTTTAACTTATTAAAAAATAATTCTGTCGTTGAGGTGTACAGTAATGTAATGTTACGTGTCTACTTATTTTCCTACTGAATTAAAACAATGCATTGCTCAAATAATTTATCAAACCTTACTTTTTCTTCTCATGCTGCTTTTATTGAAGATTGGCGATCATCATTACAAGATCAAGATATAAACAATCATAAGTAAAATTTTGTTTATGTAATTGTAAACGAAGCATACACTGATTGGTTCAACATCAAAAAGTGTTAGACAGGGATGTGTGGATTTGCCGTGGCTGTTTAACTTATTCGTAGACGGTTGTTTAAAATATTTGAAAACGAATGCGTATGGAATGAGATTGAATAATTTGATCGTCAAATGCCTCCTTTACGCCGTAGATCAGGTCATATTAGCATCATCTGAGAAGGAGCTACCGGCGATGATTAATATTATGTATGATCCCCTAAAAATCCAATTCATAAAAGTAAATGTAAGCAAGACGAAAGTAATCATTTTTAAAGAGAAAAAAGCTTTACAAACTGCGAGGTACTGATTGAAAAATAAAAAGTGGAACAAGTGAATGCGTTTGCATAAATGGGTTCAAAATTTACGAGAGACGAAAAGTATGACTGTGACATTGAGCGAAGGGTGTTAGCAGGAAAACAAATAAATGGGGCCCTGTATAACCTTATGAGCAGCCAGAACGTATCAAAAAAGGCACGACTAGATCAAAAGAGTCGATGGTTAATATTATGCATGATGCGTTAAAACTTAAAGGGATGAAAGTAAATGTAATTAAGACTAAAGTAATGGTTTTTAAGAGAGAAGAGTGCATGATAAACTGCAAGGTGCTGATTGAAGGAGAAAGAGTGGAACAAGTTTGTAAACTTGGGGTTCAAAGTTTACGAGAGACAGAAAGTATGACTGCGACATTGAGCGAATGGTGTTGGCAAGGAAACAAATGAATGGGATCCCGTAAAACTTAATGAGCAGTCAGAACGTTTTAAAGAAGGCACGAGTAACTGTGCATAGATGAGTCCTTACACTTATGTAAGGTAGTGCATGTTGGGTTTGGCAAAAGAAGCATTAAAGTAAGAATAATGCTTTGGATATGTCTGAGAAGTACAGACGGTCTGACTCTGATAGATAAAGTGAAGAATAGTAATCAAAGGGAACGCTGTGGTGTGAAAGAACATGTGGTAACAAAGATAGAAAAAGAAATGCGTGGATACTTAGAGAGGATGAATGAAATAAGATTGACGAAACAGATTTATAAGGCGAGTGTAAATGGACAAGTCGGTAGAGGTCGACCTAGGCGAATGTATCTCAATCAGATCGAAATTGTTTTGAAGAAAGGCCAGTGCCACGTCTTTTTCGTTCTCTAAAGAGTACTCTGCCAGCGGTCTCTCTACTGGCAAATTATGCCCGAGCTCAGCCGTAGAGGGTAGAAGAAAAAAAAATATAAAAGTGAGCCGCGCCACCGACTTAGACGGTTCAAGCCGGAAATCCCTAGGTCTTATAGGCACTAGCAGAGCCACACGATAAACAACTAAGATTATGGTGAACCAAATAAATAAAATTATAGCTAAAATATATTGAATACTTTACTCACACAATAAATCGAAGTACACAGTTCAATAATAAAATTATAACACCTATAGTCAAAAATTAACAACTATGGTAAATTTTCTTGCTAAAACAAACCAAAAATTTAGAATTTACAACTTTATAAAATAACCATAACAGAAGTAAGAGTAACAGACTTTTCCAAGTTACCAAAAAAAAGTAAAACATATATAAATTAACTCATTAATAACACTAATTCAAACGTTTACATAAGGCTGCCAATTTACTCGTTTTAACTATTTACATAAAGATTTTCACTGCCTAAACAATCGAGTTTATTTAAAAATATTTTTACAATGGTTGTCCTTTAAAATATCAAGATTGTAGGATATTTACAAATAAGTAGAAAAAAAAAAAATATTTTTACTTGGACATAAAGAATTATTTGGGAAGGTTATTTTAATCCAAGTTTAGTTTTGGCATATTATCTAATGCAATAAATAGTTTCCAACAATGTACTATATTAATAAACTAAAACAAAACGTAATCGTGGTGTCAAAATGAGTCACGGCGTTATATATTTAAAAATAATTCACTGATAACCTTTGGGTATACGAATTCACATGTACTATATTAATAAACTAAAACAAAACTTAATCGTGGTGTCAAAATAAAGAAATCCCATAGAGGTTCTGCACACGTGCTAATATCACAACGTCTCAAAAACTCTCACCAACACCCGACTTCGAAGAATCTCACCCAACGACTGACACTCCTAGGGCGGAAATCAAGAAATGACACGGAATAAACGTCAACCCAGAATCGCACTCGTCCGTGTGGATATCCAGCCCCATCCACACAGAAATGCAAACCAAACAATAATCCTATCCCTACAAGATATGCAACACTATTTACAACGAATGATATAATTTTTAAGTTGCAACAAAGTACGATATGCAACCCTACTTGCGAGTAACTAAGGAATACGAAACTATCTGACACAATTATAATGAACTGTAGAAGGGAAAAAATAGGCACGTGACACCAGGTCAAGAGTATTAGCAACCGACGAGCATGTATGAAAGTAAGTGGAAAGATGTGGTCTCTGCCTAAAAGGCGTGAAGGTATGTGTGTATGTATGTAATTGTAATTTTTTTCGTGTTCAGTAGTAATTGTTCTAATTATTTATTGACCTGTACTCTACAAATGATATTTGTCTTAGTATATTTAAATTATTTTTTTATATTTTTGTATTATTTTAACTGTCGTACTTCATTGTATTATCATGTACTTCTGAAAATATATGAACTTGTACTCCTTTTGTGCGATAAATAGTGTTGGTCATCTTGTACATACGAGTATACGAGATCTGACACTAAAGATCTAAGACCCGTTGCCTTAGAGACATACTGAGAATTAATGTCACTTATGATATGTCGTATTATCCTTTAAAAAGCCAGCTTTTGAACAAGATTTGTCTCGTTTTGTTAAGTTTTAACGTTTAAGTGAAGTGATAAAAACAAAAAGACTCTGTACAAGTATTGCGTCGAAGTGAAAAAAATCAAGGAGCGCGTCAATTTAAAATTCCTGGTAAAACTGGTAAAATTGTATGTCTCTTTTAACAATTTAAATACGGTAAAAGTAGATTTAGGGAAGCCAAAAATGATCAAAAACGATCAAACTTGGATATTCCAATATGGTTCAGAAACCATCCATTGGAAGTCACTATCATTACCGAGAATTATCAATAAACCTCGTATATATTGGAAGTAGCAACTTTTCCAATTATTCTTTGTGCCTCCAGTAAAAATGAAAATGTAAAAATGAATAATACAGTTATTATTATTGGCCGCCGGTGAAATATGTAGCGCATCAATAAATTGCTGGTTATATAGATGGCGTTGTTAATGAAATCGTATGTTGTGGGTTTATCGGGACCTGCAATAACGATCAGTGGGTGTGGGGTGGCGAAGTTGAGGGGTGGCCGGTAATACGATTTCATTCTCTTCATAATATTACACCTCGATTTTACCACTACTGGTCAAATATCGGTTCAAATCGATACATACTAAATCATCCGATGAATTACTAATGAAACCTGTTTATTGTGCGGTTTATTAGCATCAGGAAGAGATCGGGCAAACCGAATTTCGTAAAGGGGTCTAAAAGTAACCCTTTTTTACAGAATTTTTCTTTTCTTTACCTAGAGTAATATACAATTTTATTTATTATACAACAACAGCAAAATTTACTGCTTAAGATTTTCGGTATTCTTAGATTTGAAAATTACATTAACATTTTTAAGTGCTAACTAAGTTTTAAAAAGAGGTAAATACAATTAAAAATGGTTTAAGCGCATTAATATATGAAGGGTTTACTGAAAACGAAATAAAATACAGTAGCATCGTCGGTTTAAGGTTTTCCGGTTTTATTGCACGAGTACGTTCAATCGTGAAAACAAATGGAAAAACAAGCTTATACATCCAGAGAATCTCGACCGCAGGCAATTAGAACAGTCCGCCCTTTTCCGAAAGACATCCCGAAAGTCAATTATAACTCCGTCGGTTTTCGAGTGTAGACACAGAAGAAACCGGGCCCACTGCGAAACAGGGAGCTGATTAATAAGCTCCGACATTCGCCTCAGCTCTATTCACCAAAACGAAACGCCATGCCATCGTGAGCATCCGCCGCGCGTTTTTCAACTACGTTTACCGAAAAAGGATGAGATGTTCGGTTCTGTGAGTCGGAGGGATTATTTGGTCCTGCGAGCCGGATGGGATTTGTAACGACCATCGGCGATGGCGAATTCGCTTGGAAAACCCGATTTAATAGGGGGGATGTACCGTCAAATATTTCTAATTTATTGTTCTGCTTTTGGATAATTACGGCTCTTGGGAACGTTTCGATTTGACTAATGAAATGTTTGGTCCTCGTAGACAGATGGAAATTGAGCTAAAAAATTATATAGCAACAGATAAAAGTTTTTTTTATTGAGTTGCCGTAAAAAAATGATAACAACACTTAATTTTCAATAATATTATTTTACTATTATTTGGTTTCTTTAAACTTACAGAAAATATTCTTATATTTTTAAAAACATATCGTATATCAAATACAAGCATTTTCTTTTGCCTTTAATTAATAGTTTTTCGCCTCTTGGTGATTTTTCCGAAACTTTTTACACCCGTTTCTGCCGCCACTAAAATTTTCACAAGGTAAACACTCTCGGGGAGCTGAGCTCGCTATTATTTTTTCAATAGTTATCTTGTAATTTTTAGACATGAAGATGTAACTTTAACAACGTTGTAGCGAAATATACTTGCACCTAGGCGAGGGTAGGTATCGTGTTTCACTTCCGTACATCACACACTATAGCGGATAGGAATGGTTTCAGCAATATTGCCAATTTTCTTTTCCGTTCATAATTTCCACTTATTTTGTAATAATTTACAACGGAAATAACAAATTAAACCACGTTGTATTTAAATAAAATTCACTTGTACCATGCATATTATTCCAACATCAGCGGTAAACAGATTTGCAAGATTGCCGATGTCAACTTTCGCATCAAATATATTATAATGTCTAATAATTCGTGACTCTGTTTGTATAAGATCTTCAGATTATCAGCCAAATAAAAAGAGCGGAGGTTCTTCAAGAGGTCCACGACGGTATCTTGGAGCAGCGAAAATTTTGAGAAACATACTAGTGGGTAAATTGGCAAGCTGATATCAAAAACTGGTGCCGGGGAACCAGTAAAAGCCTCAAAAAAACCAAGTAACAATTATACTAGACGTAGCATAGTCGAGAAAATCGCCACTGACGTTGTCGTCTTCTGTAGGCCCCATTGAATAGGCTTCTATACATAAATTTTTTTTTCTTCCAATCTTCAGCTTTTTACTCACATAAATATAATCATCGGCTGAAATGTAACCCTTTCACTGTCAAATCTGTCAGGCTTCCGGCTATCGCAATCGCGACAAGAGGGTGGTAGAAGTGAATTAATATTGAAAGAGATTCACGTAGCTAAATTCGACGGAGTGGAATTGAACGTCTATTAAATACGACGTTTGCCAAATAACCCTGCTTAACGATTAACAAAAAAGCAAAGAAGTACACGCAAAAAATTTAAAATTTAAGCGGGTAGGTGTAATTAATGTATAGGTTAAAGTTGTAGTTGTGTAGTTGTGTGTGTCTTATTGCTGCTCATTTAAAATGGGCAGACTGAATGGTAAAAAGAACTACTCCGAGAACACCAAAGAGGTATTTATTAATGTAATTAAATATACAGGGCGGCCAACCGAAAACGAAACAGAGCCATTTACAGGAACATCGTCAGCATTTTAGAAAAACGCTCAGACACGTCGATTTTTGATTAAAGGGGGACACTCTTTTCCGGTATTTTAGACTCCACTACTTTCAACCCCAAGCGAGGGTAAGAATAACCCCAAAATTTTTAAACTGCATTGGGGGTGGAATAAGATGTCTTTTGAAAGCTCTGACAATCCTCTTTACAATAGTCTTTAAGGTTTTACATTTCCTTCCAATACATTGAAAAAAATTACATGCATAAATTCCAGTTATTTTAGTTGCTTACTTACTACTTAATCGATTAAATGTTTAAACTGATGTCCGCCCGCCTCCATACAATAATAAAGATTTTGTTCAAAACGTTCACTCACATTCCGAAGAATTTCCGTAGTAATTCGACGGCACTCGTCAACGATTCTTTAACGTAAATCTTCTAACGACGGTTGTGTTTTATAGATTTTAATTTTCAGATTTCCCCACAAAAAGAAATCAAGGGGCGATAAATGTGGTGATCATGGAGGCCATTCAATGCTGCCCCTTTTTCCAATCCAATGCCGTGAAAAATCTTCGTCATACTGTGGATTATTTTCAAATATATCAGTCAAGGTAGGGTCAATAGCGTCTTCTAGTAATTGCTAATACATTTCGCCAGTCAAATTACCTGGTAGAAAAAAAGGACCCACCAGTCGGTCACCGCAAATTCAAGCCCATACATTTAATTTTTCCGGTTGCTGTGTATGCACCTCGTGAAAAATTCTTTGGTTTGAATTGCACCAAAAGCGACATTTGTGGCGATTTACCGTCCCGTGCAAGAAAAAACTGCATTCATCGGAAAAACAGATATTAAAAGGAACTGTGGGTCGTTCCCTGCTCGCGCACTAATTATTTCGCAAAACTGCAAACGGCAGTCATAATCATCCTCGTTAAGTTTATGCTAGTTCGATTGATCCCAAACACAGATGCCGGCTGCCTCGTACTCAATTTATACCATTGGCGTACTTAACTCAAATGAATGACATTTTTACCATTCGTGATTGTTTGCAGATAAGTTTCACATTTAAAATCTTATTTCTCATTAAGTAATGGGCGAAATTTTAAAATTTAAAGACTATTGCATGGAGAATTGTAAGATCTTTTAAAAGACATCTTATTCGACCCCCATTGCCATTTAAAAATTTTGGGGTAATATTTACCCTTGTTTGGTGTTGAAAGTAGTGGAATCAAAAATACAGAAAAAGATAGTTTTCCAATGTAATTGCCAACATTAGGGGGACCTGATATGGCACCGAAAGAAGAAGAATGGAACAGAATCCAGCTTGTTTGAGGCTGAATGTGTTAATGGAAACCAGAAATAGTACTTGTCTGATTTGTGAGGCTGTTGATGATTTACATAGATTGTCAGTGGAATGTAAGGCGAAAGTTTTCATCATTGCAAATATTTATATTCCTGAAAATGTAAAGTCATGTCAACATCATTTAGATGACCGAGGTTGTATTTTAAAACCCTTCATCAACGGGTAACGTTGAATTAACAGACCATACCTTATCAGGGGACATCAACTGTACAATTTCTTGTAAGGAATTCGTACTGTGGCCAAGAGTCTTGCAAGATTCGATGATGAGAATAGTTTTTCTTTTGAGGAGTTCAATAGTTTTTTTACTGTGACCAAACAACAGTTTCAGGATATGTTTACTTATCGTGACAGAGTACCTTGTCAAAACGGTTTGAGAGATATCAATAAAAAGATCTGTTACTGTTTCTATGTAAACTACGACAGTGCCTTTCGGACGATTTTCTCACTGGCATGTTAAAATATGCAAGTAGACAGTTAACAAGTTTAACAATCGCTATGGTTAGACAATCACGTACGCAACGTTTTGTTCCTAATAATATAGGATTTGATGCTATAACAAGAAATCTTTGTATTTAAAGACACGTAACAAAATTCGCCAAAAATCTATATAATCCAGAACCAAATATTCTCAGAGTGATTGCGGCTATCAAAGGCAAATTATGGCTTTATTCCAAAAAGTAGCATTTTTAGAGCTCTTCGACAGTCCTATTGTACTCATAAAAGTTGACACTTGGTAAAACCAGCTCTAGTAGTCGCTCCGGATGAATATATAATTGCAATGACCATGTTGCTAACATCGCAAAGTCAGCAAGCCAGAGGCTAGGTTTTCTGTGGAAAGCTAGAAAGTTTTTTACTCCTGATCAACTGTTGACGACGTACAAGGCTTAAATCCGACCTCTACTGGAGTATTGCTCGCACATTTGGACATCAGCACCAAGGCATTCTCTTCGTCTTCTAGATTCCATTCAGAAAAGGGCCATTCGGTTGATAAACAGCTCAACTCTCACAGATACCCTTCACCCACTAGATCATAAAAGAAGAGTTGCAGACCAGACATTACTCTACAGATATTTCCATGGCAGATGCTCCAGAGAAATAAAAACTCTTGTACCACCATTGGCCACATTCGGC
Source organism: Agelastica alni (assembly GCA_950111635.1). NCBI lineage: Eukaryota > Metazoa > Arthropoda > Insecta > Coleoptera > Chrysomelidae > Agelastica > Agelastica alni. The sequence continues at coordinate 41,813,314 of OX467709.1, forward strand.
CGAAGAACTCGGCACGCTGTACTTTTCAGATGCATCAGATCTGCAACTTTCTACCTTTGATACCAAAAAAACTGTCCATTTTTAGGTCTCGGGCTCATGGAGACTTTTGATCCGAAATGTATATACTACAACATATCCAAATTTCAGCCAATTTGACTGGGATACATTTCCCATTTGATTTGTGCGGGATTCTTTTTAGTTTATTTTTCAAATGTTAATGTTATAATTTTTAATTCGGAGAATATTTATTTAATTTTCGGGGTCGTTGTTGTGAGGGTGAACACATTTTTAGAAAAGAAATTGTTTGATCTCTCGATGCGTCGAAGTATCTTTCCTGATAGGTCCGATGTGCATGCCGGCGCTAAAAGTTTCATACTGAGAGATTTCATTCATTTCTAGCGACATAGACAATGTCGACAAGGTTGCCAGATTTTTTTTACCAAGTCGGGATTTTCGAACTTTTTGAGTGAAAAAAGCGGGATTCTTTCGTCGAAAGCGGGACATAGTAAAAAAACGTATATAATCAAATGTTTTTAAATATTAATCTTTTTATTTGAATTCAAATTACGCCAATAGATAGCAAAAGTATCCATAGAAAATGTATTTTAATAAAAATATAATATTTTAAATCAGATTTACCCTATCGTTAAATAATTGAGTCTTTTCGTCTCCTAAATAAAAAAACAGAAATCAAAAATGTTTTATTCATTAAAAAAATATGGCGTTTTTTTTATGAAAATAGTCGCAAAAAGGTTAGACCTATCGTGTGGGCCGCGGACGGCCCGCACTGCGACTATTAGAAGGGGAAGGGATTATAGAAAGGAAATGATTGTGGACCCGCTTTTTGAAAAGTTGCAGGTCATAGTTCTCTGGAAAACTGATTTTGGAAGCTTGTTCCATTCCGTAGCAGCCCTGTAAAAAAGGATTCTTGATGGAGATTGGTCCTTGTAGTGTCAATCTTGAAAGTAAATTCACAAGTGTGAGATATTTCGTAACAAGGGTAAGATGAATAGTAAGAGACGCCCCGGCAGACGAAGAACTTCCTGGCTCAAAAATCCCAGACAGTGGTTTGGTCTCACCACTATAAAACTTTTCGGAGCGGCTATCAACAAAATAATAATTGCAAACATGATAGCCAGAATGATCGCCAACGATCGTTAAACGGTCATGGCACCTAGAAGAAGAAGACTGTCAGGCCCAAAGACACGCCTATGTCTGCCAATATAGTCGCTTATCAAAGCTTTACAGGGCTAGGCAGGCAAAAAAATAACTCAACGGTCCAACTTGTAATGTAAATAAATAAAGTGAGGAAATCGAAGGAAATATCGAAAAAGCAATAGATATAAATTTGTCCATCCGATATTTATTTTGAACGCAGAACGGAATCCACAATACATCGAATAAATGAGAATTAGTGCCATGGAAATTTACCTCTCATTTCTATAAATAAATATCCAGGATCGATCAAACTGTCAAATAAACAACATGAAAATTGTGAAAATGCGCTTCGCGATTCTGGACACGGAGTGGTGCGAAGAAAATTTTAGATTTTTCTCTTCTAATCTGCCATTCACGTTGAATATAAATCTACATTAAACATGGAATATTTACCTATCGAATTTTAAAAGGTTATCCCCAAGCTTGGTTACACATCCTTGTCTCGAGCGAGTCTAGCCGGAAGCCTATAGGGTTGCCACTCAATAAGGCAACCATAAATATTGAAACCTTTTAACGCCAGATTTACCGGTTACACGCGACACGTACAAGCGTTGAAAATGTGAGGCAGCTGAAAACTATTTTACGTGCAAATTGATGCATCGAAGTTGGAACACTTTCAAAATGTTGCAGATCATTTCACTATTCGTAGTTAGGGGGTGTTAAAATTGTGATGCCTAGGGATTTCGCTACTGCTTACTAATGAGCAAGGGACTTAAAAATATTCAGAACAAGTCGGTATACAGGGTGGCCAACCGAAAACGAAACATAGCCATTTGCAGGAACCTCGTCAACATTTTAGAAAAACGCTCAGACTCGTCGCTTTTGATTAAAGGGGGACACTCTTTTCCGGTATTTTCGACTTCACTACTTTCAACTCCAAGCGAGGATAAGAATTACCCCAAAATTTTTAAATGGTATTGGGGGTCGAATAAGATGTCTTTCAAAAGCTCTTGCAATTCTCTATATGGTAGTCTTTAAATTTTAAAATTCCACCCATTACTTATTGAAAAATTAGATTTTAAATGTGAAATTTATCTACAAACAATCACGAACGGTAAAAATGTCATTCATTCTAGTTTAGTACGCAATGGTATAAATTTAGTACAGTGCAACAGAAGTAGCTTGGCGGGCGAGAGATTACAAAATCTGCGCACAACGAAAACATTTGAATAACGATCCCATCGGCGATGACGAAATTTTAGGTAATCGTGAGTCTCAAGTACAATCGAAGGAAGAAGTTTACGAATGTGAAGTATATTCAGCCGAATATTTGTTATTTTAGAGGCTAGTCGCCCGCCAATCTACTTCTGTTGCACTGTACCTTTTTTTTGCTTTAAATTACTTTGTGACGATTTGTTATCACTTCTAAAAAACTTGATCCTACGTTGAATACGAGGCAGCTGGCAGCTGTGTCTGAGTTAATCGAACTAGCATCCAAACCATGTTGAAGAAGAATAAATTCCAACCATATAAAATACGTTTAATCCATAAACTTAACAATAATGATTATGACTGCCGTTTGCAGTTTTGCGAAATAATTAGTGCGCGAGCATGGAACGATCCACAGTTCCTTCTAATATTTGTTTCTCCGATCAATGCAGTTTTATCTTGCACGGGACGGTAAATCACCACACTTGCCGCTATTGGTTCAACTCAAACCAAAGAGTTTTTCACGAGGTGCATACACAGCAACCGGAGAAATTAAATGTATGTGCTGGCATTCGCGGAGACCGACTGGTGGGTCCTTTTTTTCTACCAAGCAATTTGACTGGCGAAATGTATTTGCAATTACTGAAAGACCTATTGACCCTGCCTTGACTGATATATTTGAAAATAATCAACAGTATGACGAAGATCATTTTTATTTTCAACAGGACGGTGCTCCTCCGCATTATGCGGCGATTGTTCGTCAGTATTTAGACCAACGTTTTCCACGGCATTGGATTGGAAGAAGAGGCAGCATTGAATGACCTCCACGATCGCCAGATTTATAGCCCCTCGATTTCTTTTTGTGGGGACATCCGAAAAGTAAAATCTATAAAACACAACCAGCGTCGTTGGGAGCTTTGCATCAAAGAATCGTTGACGAGTGCCATCGAATTACTCCGGAAATTCTTCGGAATGTGCATGAACGTTTTGAAAAAAATCTTTATTATTGTATGAAAGCGGGCGGTCATCAGTTTGAACATTTAATCAATTAAGTAGTAAGTTAGCAACTAAAATAATTGGAATGGACATGTAATTTTTTCAATGTACTGGGAGGAAATGTAAAATTTAAAGACTATTGTAAAGAAAATTGTCAGAGTTTTCAAAAGACATCTTATTCGACCCCCAATGCCATTTAAAAATTTTGGTGTAATTCTTACCATCGCTTGGGGTTGAAAGTAGTGGAGTCAAAAATACCTGAAAAAAGTGTCTTCCTTTAATCAAAAATCGACGGGTTTGAGCGTGTTTTTAAAATGCTGGCAAGGTTCCTGCAAATGGCTCTGTTTCGTTTTCTGTTGGCCACCCAGTATATTGTCTTCTAAAAATGTTTCTGCTTAAAATATAAAAATTAAATTAATATCTACCCTAATTATTTTACTGGAGATAAATTACTAATAAAAGGCACACTTGCGGCGTCCCCACTTCACTTTTAACAGAAGCTCAGTTAGGCTAGAGAATTGAAACGAATCGATTACCAATATTTTGTAACGGTTACCGTCTATTAGAAATAATAATAATCACCAATTTTCTGTTTAGATTTAGATAATAGAAAACCATTGTCTCTGATTTTATTTTTCCACCGTCGTGTACTATAATTAACTCTTTGTTAAATTTGTTTTCGGATTTACTGTATTTACACAAACATTTGTCGAAGAATGAAAACTGTGCAAATATGTTTCATCGGTATAAATGATATATATGTATATATATATATATATATATATATATATATCTCTTTCTATCTTACGATACTGTTTTATTGTATTTAACAATTCTGTATAATCTAACATTATACCTTGCAATAAACATATCCCTGTTATTAAGTGTTTTCTGCCAATGAAAACCTAATATAAAGATTACTTTTCCTAAAGTTATCTCAAAACGTTCTTGCAAAAATATTTAATAAAATTTTTAAGCCTTTTTTATTCTGCGAAAACGCTGTCAGCCATTTTGGTGACGTAATATTGGTAAAAACAACAGTCGTGTATGTACGACCGGCACTCATTCAAAGTTAACAGCTATACAGTGTGGAACAGCCAAATGGAATAAATTCGATAACAAATAAATGAGAGCGTGTTGGGAAAAACGCTTGGACACGTCGATTTGTATTTTTAGATGCGCATTTTTTTCAAAAAAAAAAATAATTATATAGGGTGTGTCATGTGACATTGACCGATACCAACTTTCTTATTTTAAATACATCCCACTGTATATTATTTATTTTTTGGATTCTTCAAAAAATTCTAGACGTAATTCATGTACAATGTCCCATACCTATCTTCAACTGTTTCGGAAATATTAAGTGTTTTCAGATGTATTACAAAAATTAACATTAAAAAAAGAAAATTATTTTATTTTCACAAATTCGCTACATTACACTCAATACTTATTTCCCATTTAGCTCTTAATATTAAGAAAATAAGCAAAAACCATTAATTCGTTCCTTTTTAGTGATATGAAATAAAAAAAATACAAAAACAGTTTTGTTTATTTTCGTATAAAACTTATAGCCTTAGCAACTTGTTGTCTGTCTGCATGATGAGAGAGGAACATACGCAATATCCTGAAAAAGTTAATGTTTGGGCAGAAATTGTTGGAAATCATATCGTAGGTCCCTTTTTCATTGATGGCAACTTGAATGGAGATAAATATTTAGAACTGCTCCAAAATAATGTCGTGCCAACTTTGACAAACTTATATCCTGATCCAGCAAACCCACAAGTTCCTGCCAATATACTATGGTTTCAGCTTCAGGTTTCAGTTAGAGTTGATAGATATGTACCTAGCTGTTTACACTGAACTGACAGTTTTTGCCTATATGACGTCACACCATGGCGGCTCGTGTTTTAGGTCACGTGATATACAAATTAAAACTTTTAATTTCAATATAATAAAACAATAACGTGCTTTTATTACCCAAAATCAAAATATTTAAGTATATTTCTACATAAATTTTTATCAAATTTCATAATTTATTTTTCACTACCAAAAGTACCCTATTCTTTGTTCCTTCTGTTGATGTTTTTAGAGAAAAAATACAAGGTGACTTCACTCTACTCTTTGAGCGTCATTACGAATGTTACGAAACACTTTCTTCGATATTCCAGTCGCAGCCAATACTTGGCGACGATGACTTTTCATTGGAATTTGCAAGCTATGTTTCGGCTCGTTTTTCATAAATTTTATTACATTAGCGATTACCTCTTTCGTTTCCTCAGAGTAGTTCTTCTTACCGTTTGGTTTATCCATTTTAAATTTGACGTTGAATAAAAAAATTCATAAGCGGCAAAAAAATACCCACACAACCACGCTAAACTTGAATCGTGAAGCAGGGTTATTCGGTAATCGTCGTGTTTTGTAGGCGTTCTAATCCCACTCCGTCGAATCTAGCCACGTAAGGTGTCCTTCGATAGTAATTCATTTCTACTAAGTAACCGAAACAATTGAAACGGTTATGTTAATTAAATTAAGAAACGCTATGATTTCAACGGAACGAGAACTTTATTTAACCGAGACGAACACTTAGAAGGTGTACACGATATTTACTCAAAAAAAATCTACAAGAGTCGAAGGGACTAAATAGAAATTGTGAAGACCAGCAGACACTCTGTATGAAACATAGTATTGCATAAGAACTGTCTAGCTGATACGTTCATAACGGCACGCAGTTCAGTTAACGACTGGGATTCGAGAAAGATGTTACACATATTGTACTCAATTCTTGTTAATAATATAATAATAATTACATACATACAAACATACATATAGTCACGCCTTTTTATCCGTAGGGTAGGCAGAGACCACTTCCTTCCACTTGCTACGGTTCTTACACACATCTTTTGCTTCCTCTACTTTCATCAGTGCTCTCATACATGCTCGTCGGTTGTTGGTACTCTTGACTTGGTATTTCTTACAAACAATGTTGATCTAATCGAGATATGTTCGCCGAGGTCGACCTCTACCGACTTCCGTCCATTCACACTCGCCTTATAAATTTGTTTCGTCAATCTTCCTTCATCCATCCTTTCTACGTGTCCAAACCATCTAAACATTCCTTTATCTATCTTTGTCACCACATCTTCTTTTACACCACAGCGTTCTCTTATCTCACTATTCTTTACTTTATCCAACAGAGTCACTCCAGCTATACTTCTCAGACTACTCATCTCCGCAACATTAATCCTATTTTCATGCTTCTTCTGCCAAACCCAACATTCACTACCATACATAAGTGTAGGAACCAACACTCCTCTATGCACAGCGAGACGTGCCTTTTTTGACACTTTCTGGCTGTTCACTAAACTATACAGTGCCCCATTCATTTGTTTTCCTGCTAAAACCCTTTGCTCAATGTCACTGTCATACTTTCCATCTATCGTAAACTTTGAACCTAAGTATTCAAACTCATTTACTTGTTTCACTCTTTTTCCCTTGATTAGAACTTCACAGTTTGTCATGCTTTCTTCCCTTTCAAAAACCATTACTTTCGTTTTGCTTACATTTATTTTTATTCCTTTGATTTTCATGGCATCATGCATAACATTAACCATCGCCTGCAACTCCTCTTCAGATGACGCTATTATGACTTGATCATCGGCGCAAAGAAGGCATTTGACAATCAAATCATTCATTTTCAATCTATACGCACTCTATTTCAAATCTATTAAACAATCGTCTGTGTAAGCTCCATTTATCCTGACACAAGCAGTGGAATCCTTGTAAAGTGATTTTAGTGCTCGTATTAAACTACCGCTCACCTCATACATAGACAATGTCGACCACAATTCACTCCTCACCTGTAAGATATATCTGGATCCACCTTGTATGCAAGGTCAGCCGGTGGAGGCATGAACGACTGTTCCTTGGGATAACAATAACAAAAAGCTGATGGGAAGTGTAAACAAACAGTCTGGAGATCAAGTGGTATGGTAGGACGATGAGAGGTGCGGGATATGGCAGGTAGTTTAGCCTTTGGCAAGAGACTACAGTGAAAACACGCATTTTTAATAAATTGATAGTTTTGATTACTTTTTACGATAAATTTAGTTTTTGAATAGAATAGGATATTATTATTTTTTACACACCACCCTGTCATAGACCTTTTCCAAGTCTATAAAAGCGCAATAGACCTTCTGACTTCTAGCCAAGAATTTTTCTACTATACCTCGTAATAAAAAGACCTGTTTCATACATCTTCTTTCTCTTCTTAATCCTGCTTGCACATCCCATATCATCTTCTCAGATTAATTCGTCATTCTTTTAATCAATATCTTTGCATACCTACAGTTTGCCGACTATGCTGAGTAAACTTATATATGGATTATAATAAATCATAAAATTTATCCTTTAAAAAATATTTAACTTTAACTTTAAATATTTAAGCTAAAAGCTTTTTAACAGCTTTTATTACGCTTTTAGTTTGGATAAAGTGCACTGTTTAAATTACATCTTCAAACTAGATGTAATATTTTTAATAATGTTAATTTTAGCTATATTTAAAAAAGATTTTCTTAAAAAATGATAAGATAAAAAATATCGAAAAGTCATGGTCCTTTTTTAGATCATAAAAACAGTTTTTTCAACATTTTATGCCAAACTGAATGTTGCTATGTTATCATCGAACATCCTTGAAAGGTGGAAGTTAAGAAGTTATTTTTACAAAATTTCGTGTCCTATCGTTCATAGGTTCATAAATGATGTCACCGTCAAAAATATTAAAAATAATCAACCACCTAAATAATATTCTCAAACCTATTTTTATGGCTAAATTAAACAATCTTCCAAGTGCTCCCGAGAAATTTGGATAATGGAAGAAATTTGGCCAACATTGACGGCAGGGAAAAAACTTCCAATTTTGACGTCGCACGTTCAGAATTTCGTCAGAAATCCAGCTTGCTTTTGTTTGGTAAGTAATGGGACAGTAGGGGACATTAAAGATGAAGGTACAGAAATTTAGTTTAGAAATAAACCAAGTTAAAAATATCTTAGAGTTTTTAGAAAACTTTAGGGTTGTAATTTATTCCTCCGAGATTTCTTTTGAGGTATTATTATTGTTAGCACATAAAATACTTTCTTTTGACTCGTACATAAATACTAATAAACAACTTTCGTATATTTTAATGAATAAAAACGTCTTTGTCCACTACGTAATACACGTTGTATCATCTTATCTCCTCCTCAAAGCAAGAAATGAATTACAAACAGCAACGTAGATAAATTATTCAGTAGATGTTCCTAGGCCCTTTTAGCCTTCGAGGGACATTCCCTTTCAGTTGTTGGATAATAAATTACCAAGCCGAGTTCCACGGAAATGGTCGTGGACCTCTACCACAACTGTTATACTGGGCTGTTGAGTAATTGGCGCGGTCGTCGCACACCAAAATGAGAGCGAATAATCAATCAGTGAACAAATATTTCTCGATTTATCTAAATACAAAGTGTTTTGGGAACAACCTTAATTTTATTCCAAAATACTTTGTTAAAATGTCTCTATTTAAAGTGGCGTAGAGTCTTAAAGTTTAATGCAATCGGAAATTATCATAAAACAGCACCAGGTAGTTAGCACCGATAGGGGCGAGCTATGAGGGTTTAGAAAAGTTAAAAAAATATTTTTATATCGTCAAGAATATTGTGTTTGTGACGATATCACTTGGTTCTAATAAAACTAATTGTCGAATCACTCAATATTTCAATTTCTAGCAATATTTGCAAATAATACTTCTATTTGCATTTATGGCTAGCGTGCACTTGACGTCCATATGTCCATATTGATGAACTTTTTAGTGGAAATCAGAAAATTGCTTTTTAACACCGGTATAAAATAAATTGCAAGAAAGAAGTGTTAAGGAAAACAAAAATGACAGTTTACAATACTGTTTTTAAACCTATTCTGACACTAGAAGGAACAGAATTCGAAATGAAGAGCGCAGCTACAAGTAGAAACATTAGAAAGTATAGAAAGAAACTAATAAAGGTAATCGGGACACTTATTACGGATGCAAAATAAATAACAAACAAAAATTATATGGCAAGCAAGAACATTTAGAAAGCGACAAAGGGGAAGACCAAGAAAAACATGAAATAATGAAGTAGCGGAAATCCTGAACGTGGATTATATTGGCATGAGACATAGATAATGGCTAGAAACAAACGTTAACGTGCCACGATGACAGTGTGATCAGTCAGTGACTTTTTGAATAAAAGACTTCTTGGCAAAAAGCATTTTATTTCTCAACATAATCTCTAAACTCGATGCATTTAGTCCAGCGTTTTTCCAATTTTTGATTCCTTTTAAATAATAGGTTTTCTCATACTTACATACATTTAGTCACGCCTTTTTCCCGTAGGGGTAGACAGAGACCTTTCCTTCCACTTTCGCTACGGTTCTTACACACATCTTATGCTTCATTAGTGCTCTCTGACATGCTCCTCGGTTGTTGGTATTTTTGACCTGGATTTTCTTCAAAACCATGATGATTTGATCGAGATCGATGTTCGCAGAGGTCGACCTCTACCGACTTCCATCCATTCACACTCGCCTTCCATTATCTATGTTTGTTACCACATCTTCTTTTACACCACAACGTTCTCTTATCTCACTATTATTTACTTTATCCAACCGAGTCACTCCGGCTATACAATTCTCAGACTACTCATCTCCGCAGCATTAATCCTAACGTACACTTCTCTATGCATAGCCAGACGTGCCTTTTTTCCTCTTTCTCAGATGTTTATAAAGCTATGCAGTGCCCCATTCATTTGTTTTCTCAAGTCCCTAAAAATGGGTGTTTGTTTTAGTGATGACCTCTTCGTTAGACCCAAATCTTTTACCGCCCAGCCATTTCTTTAGGTCACAGGGGTCCAAATCTGTATAATATTCTGGATTGGGTAGCAGTTTGGATTTTTCCCATGGTGACTAAACTCGTGTGCACCCGTGCACTGTCTTGATGAAGCAGCACTTTTTTCTTCGCCCAATGCGGTCATTTTTGCTTTAAATCAAATAGAATCTTTCCAAAAGCTTTACCCTTTTCAAGATAATCGATGTTAATGACACCGCGTGCATCTCAAAAACTGTGGCCATGACTTTGTTTGCTGACAAACCCACCCTAACCGTTTTTGGTGCTCGTTTACCTGGAGAAACTCACCGTCTTGATTTTTGATTGTTCTTTGGTCTCTGGTGTGTTGTGATGGACCCATGTTTCGTCTATGGTTACAAAACGGCGCAAAAATCGTTTGGATTGCAGCTGAACAGCGCTAAACACTCCTTTGAAATGTCACAAGGATACGCTCATGGTCGAGTGCGAACAATCGCGGCACATAGCTTTTTTATGTTCAAATATTCATGTAAAATTTGATGTACCCGCTCAATTGAGATGTCTATGCCTCAACCACCTCACGCACTTTCATTCTCCGATTGTCCAATATTATTCCATGGATTTTCCGGCGTGATAACCTCTTTTGGGCGGCGGCGGCGGCGTCAGCAAACCACTTCTTTACTATTGAAATTGGTGTTTATATAGTATTTATCAAGCCTTACCTTGGTTTCGGTGATGGTTTTTTACGCACACAAAATTAACTTGCTCAAAGTTTGACAGTTATCAATAGATGACAGTTGACGGAAGCTCTGTTGCATTTAAAGTTACTGCGCGGGAAATTTAAAAAGTCACTGACTTATCAAACTGCCCTTGTAATTTTGTACATAATTAAAAACAACACCTTAACATCTTAGGGTTTTTAAATTGCAAATGTTTATGAAAAGTCATGTCATTTCGTAATCGTTGCAAAATATATTGCGTGCATGTTGTGATCCTTTTAACGAAGACAAAACGTGCTTTTTGCAACTTTGTTGTTCATCAAGACTAACATAGAGTAAATATAATGCTTATTCGAAAAGTTTCGTTTAAAAACAGATTTAACTTTAAACACGACGACCTAGAAACATTTTCTATCCCCTGAGTATTTCGTAGAATTTGACGAAAAAGGAAGTCGCCGGGTAAATCCCCTACATTCCAATTTACTTACTCCGTAGTGGCATTACGGATGTTTTTTAAAAGTTAAATCTCTTTTTTCTCTGTAAATAATAGAATGAAAAGTTCTTTTTCGTCGACCTCTACAAAAAATTACATTTTACGTACTAATTTCCGGACATCCACTATTTTTCGTCCGCAAACACTTTTCGTCCGCTGTGGTCGCTATGATACGGCACAGTGCGAGAGCGTGGATTGAGTAATTTTTGTAAATCCACGATTATATAAAAACCTAGGCGTCTGTGATAATAACTGTCATTTGCTGTTTTCAAATTAATTACTTACGAAATCCGCTAGATTTTACGTGTGAATAAGAGTGAATATTAGTGTTCATAATAATCTATAAACAGTATTGCCGTAGCAAAACTAAAAGAAAAAAATACATGAAGTTTCATCGCACTAGCTCTCCTTCTGAAGTTATCGTGCGAAAAGTATAAAATGCGGTAAATTTGAGGATTACCTTGTACGGCAGCTACCTGAAAGAATGTACCGTTATGGCCCATCTTCGAACTCGGTCTTGTCCTTCGGGCAAAACTTCTACCCTGTAAGTTTTAGTGGCCCACCGCCTCTCTGTTTCAAGATATCGTGCCCACAAGATTTTCCAACACACTACACACAGATAAAATTTGAAACAACCCTCATGCTGAAAATGTTGCCATTCGGCGTAGAGCCATGAAACGTGCAGCGCACATGGTTTTGGCGATTTTGATTTTTGGGTATAAACCAATACTTTTCCTTTTTTACCCTTCGGTTCGGAAAAGTAAAAATGGATAGTTGGATAGTGATAGCGATACGGATATCAGTAACACTCCTCCGGAGCTGCGGAAATTGGCAACTATGGCTATGTTGGATTTACTCCCCAAGAAATTACGAATTTTATACGAAAAACAATACAACACATTCATAAGGTATGAAGATGTCGACGAAAAAATGTAATATGCACCTCGGCGAAAAGCCGTCTAATGTCTGGCCTGCCTGCTAGCCTGCGCCTTAGCTATCAATTTGCGGACTCGACTATAATAAACAGTTTTTCGTCCTTGATACATAAATAACTATTTTTTCCCGTCGTAAGAAAAATGGGGCTACTTACCGGTCACTAAGTAACTGTGATGGAATTGACAAACGGCATCGGCCTCGTACCAAGAAATGCGATCCCGGAAATAGCGATAAAATACCGGAAATCCCTCTTCGGGAAGCATCCACGTGTTGCTGATGTTCACCTGAAAGACAAAAAAAAGTAAATTACCTACTACAATAGCTGCAGAGACGAGGTCTGATAATAAAGTTGTAGGACTAGCACGATTATTTTCAAAAAATACAATCTAGCTAACTTTTTTTCTTTTATTTTACTCTTCCTGTCTATCTACAAAGCGTAAATTTGTTACCGTGATTTTGTCTTATCATTACTGAAATTATTTCCATTTAACGTTTTATTTTCATTGCGTCGTTTCTAATAACTGGGTAGGCAAGTTTGCAATGGTGGTTTGTAACATTGAAGTGTTGTATTTTATTACCTTACTAGTAAAATGCACCGTTAAGACATCTTATGTATACAAAAATAAATCTATTGAAAATATGATAAGTAATCTGAAGATGTTTTTTAGAAGATACAACCAAAAGAGTATTATAATTTGTTTACAAAAATTTTGTCATTATTTTACAGATTAAAAAAACACCTGCACTTGAAAGACAAACGATTCATTGAAACCCTTTCTACGAGGGCGATATGTTTAATTTTATTTAATTTGCAGTACATGGTATAGGTATACGTATCATGTAAGTGCGGCGTGGTCGCCCCTTCACCGCGACCCTTAGTAGGTCTATTGTGGCTCACCCCTAGAGGCTACAGTTCAACGCACAATCCGTTCTTACAAAGTTCATGGTTGTATAGGGTGAGATTTTTTGAAATCGGTAGGTTCTAGGTTGGTGTAACCAAATATGTCTTATTCTTCCCAGGCCGGGGCATGAACATAGTTCAGCAGTTTCGTCTTCCACGCAGCAAAACCGACAGTCCGTTTGTTGGTTCAGACCTATCTTTCTGAGGGGTTATCCTAGACGACAGTTTTCTGTAAGCAGTCCCGTTAGAATACGCAGGTCATTTCTGCTCCATTCTAGGATCTGCTTAGTTGTGTTTCTCGAGGGTGTAGGTAGAAACGCCTTCGAGTAAGTCAACCCTGGTAGATCGGACCAGTACGTGAGTATTTTCCTCTCCGCCCAGTCCGAAATAATTGTTTTGGCGTCACTCGATTGGTACACTGACAGTACACACCAAGGTACAACAACAAACCCAACAACAAACCCGTTCCGACCTGTCATCACTATCGGAACTATGAAGAAGGAAGTCTCGTTCATATTTGACCCGCCCTCGTAATATCTACGAACCACACTTTATATGTTTTTATTTAGTAAGGATAGGAAAAGTCTTTAACAATAATTTTTCGTTAGTCTCTTTGGAATAAAGATCGTGTGTGCATAATAAAATTTCATTAACTCCATTGCATTTCTAATTTATATTAATGCACGCTATTATGCACTTTCTTAACATTCAAAATTTAACTTACGCAAAAACGTTCGTTAGCATTTGTGTTTGGTGATTTACTTTGTGGATCGAGTAGCGTTATAGTCCGGGAGGTAGCGTCAAATTTTACCGGATAATTTTACTGAGGCTGAATTTTCTAGTGAAGGCTTTTGTTATGTGTTTGAGATGAAATATCCATGTTAGCTGGTCCAGATCCGTGACCTAAGATTGTGAGAGGCTGCGGATCTCGCGAGAAAATAAAAATGTTTGGAGTATTTTACTGAAGGTCATAATTTGCAGATAGCTGAATGGTTGAATTATAATCGTGAAAAAACATGTTAGCTGCATAATATCTGTGATTTAACTTGTTAGCTGCGCTTATGAATATGTTTTTAAAATCGGACCATTTTACCGAAGCTGAAAACTATATACTAAATAGTAATCAGTTTGAAAATCATAAAAAAATCATGTTAGCTGATGCTCAGTTGTGATTAAACCTGTTAGCTGCTCTTCCTTTGTGCAGCGCGCGGTCGGACCATTACTGTGTTCGCTGCAGTAAGGAATCGACTGATTTTTATCAATCTAATGTAAATTAATAGTGCATTTATCCTCATTATAAAATAAAAAAATGATGAGACATTCAGCTATCTGCAAATTATGACCTTCAGTAAAATACTCCGAAAATTGTTATTTTCTCGTGAGATCCGCAGCCTCTCACAATCTTAAGCCACGGATCTGGACCAGCTAACATGGAAATTCCCTCTCAAAAACATAACAAATGCCTCAACAGCTAAAAGGTTTAATCACACCTGAGCATCAGCTAACATGATTTTTTATGATTCTCAAACTGATTACTATTAAGTATATAATTTTCAGCCTTGGTAAAATTATTATTTTCTCGCAAGATCCACAGCCTCCCACCATCTTAAGTCACGGAGTCGCGTCAGCTAACATATTTTTTCTTCACTTCCAGAGAGAAAACTAAAGTATAAAAGGATGGATATTCTCATTAAAATCACCCATGAAAATTTGACGCTACCTCCCGGACTATTATGTACGTCGCATTATAAAAAACAACGTTCTTCATTTTTTATCGTTTTATTGATTAGAAACTTAATTTAATGCCGCTTTTAAATGGTGCAGACGAATAAAAAAATTCTCCCTTTGTCTACTCACCTGCTCTAGAGCCTCACAAAGAAATTAACTGTGCGTTTCAATAGAAAATATTTTAGCACGCAAATTTTATACGAGCATACTTTGCGCTGATCCTCCTTAATAATTCTGCATCGTTGTAATAAATTCCCGATAAAATAATTGTTTCGTAATTAATAAATACCTAAATATTTAATATCGAGAAGTAATTAATTTTACTAAGTAGTAGCGATCGATAATACATCAGCAAAACGCAAAGTGAATTTCTTATTGTTGTGGGGCAGTTAATTTTTGTTTTAAAATCCTTTTTAAACGACGATAATCGATGTATTAGATGAACTTTTACGAATATTTTTAGTGTGAAACGATGATGATGACTTAAGCGTCGAACCTAGAGAGTGTGATACCTGCGAATCATATGGTTACTTTTTTAATAGTTACTTTAGAATTTCTAGGATTTAAGGAGGTTTATACTAGGTCTGACAAAAAAATCTAGGGCTCGTTGCCTTAAAGGCTCACTGTCAATTATTGTCATTTATGATATGCGTTTATATTCGCGACCAACATCATAAAGGCCGGATCTGTCCAGTTCATCGTTCGAGAATGATCGATTTTGGCGAACGCGCCAGAACAGTTTCGATTCTTGTGTTCCTGAGAATTTGGGGAATGGTACATACATACATACATAAAGTCACGACTTTTTCCCGTAGGGGTAGGCAGATACCACTTCCTTCCACTTCCGCTACGGTTCTTACACACATCTTTTGCTTCATCTACTTTCATCAGTGCTCTCATACATGCTCGTCGACTGTTGATACTCTTGACCTGGCCTTTCTTCAAAACAATGTTGATCTCATCGATATATGTTCGCCGAGGTCGACCTCTACCGACTCCCGTCCATTCACACTCGTTTTATAAATTTGTTTCGTCAATCTTCCTTCATCCATCCTTTCTGCGGGTCCAAACCATCTAAGCATTCATTTATCTTTCTTTGTAACCACATCTTTTACACCACAGCGTTCCCTTATCTCACTATTATTTACTTTATCTAACCGAGTCACTCCGGCTATACTTCTCAGATTACTTATCTCCGCAGCATTAATTATATTTTTATGCTTCTTCTGCCAAACCCAACATTGCTGACTTTGCCAAGACATATTATAAGACACCGTAACTCCCAAAATCGAGATGAAGGGACTTGATTCAAGGGTATTTCCGGACATTTTAATGATTTAATGATTTACTTTCTTGGAAAATGTGGTGCTTTGTGTTTTCTGGGCGTTAAACTAAACTAGATTGTTGGTTCCCGACTCGACGATTGCTTAAAGATCTATATTGATGGAATCAACCTGTTCCTGCCTGAGTCTATTTGTATCATTCACCGAAAGTGATCGATAGGATGTGAAAGTTGAGACAAGTGTGCTGTCGTGTGCGAAACTGTAAATGGGGTTCGTGGTGGTTTTCAAGAGGTCGTAAATGTGTAAAAGAAATAGGGTGGGAGACAGGATGGAACCCTGGGGGACCCCAACATTGGTTTGTAATACATCAGAAGAAATACCGTCAACTGCCACATGTTAGGAGCGATCTTGCATGATGCTCATGAGCCATTGGCGCAGTTTGGTTGGGAGACCGTAGGCAGATAATTTGCTTAACAATGCCTGGTGCCAAACGCATTCAAATGCTTTAGATATATCCAAGGCTATTGCACAGAATTCATCAAACTTCTTAATAGTGTTTGTCCAGAGCTGAGTGACATAAACCAGCAAATCTCCAGTAGAACAAAGTTGTCGAAATCCATATTGTCCGTCATGAATTATCACAAATTTCTCCAGATATTTGATGAGTTCTATGTTAATCGCTTTTTCCATAACTTTGGATATGACTGAGAGCAATGTAATAGGGCAATAATTCGCAGGAATAGTCTTCTTTCCTTTTTTCCGAATTGGTTGGACTTTAGTGTTTTTTCACAAGGACGGAAATACACCTTTGCTGTATGATAGCTTGAAGAGTCTACAAAGAACTGGGGTGAGCTCTTGAGCACAGGTCTTCAGGACAATTGTCGGAATTCCATCTGGTCCTACTGCCTTATTAGAGTCATGATTTCGTAGGATTTTCCTGATAGTGCGATGACAGATAGCGGATAATTACTATATATGTACATTTTGTTTATATAGTAATACAAAAATATTTAAAAGAAATTATTATAAAAAATACAAATAAGGCATACTTTTACTACTGTAACACTAAAATATATAATTTATTGTCATTCATAATCAATTACAAATATTTATAATATAGATAAATTTTTTTTTAATGTAAAGAGAGTTTCACTTCTGTCCAGGTTCCCCCGACCCACTCCATTTTTTTTTAAATTTTATGACAGAGTGATGAACTGTGGTCGACATTGTCTATGTATGGGGTGAGCAGTAGTTTAATAAGAAGCGCTGAAATGAAGATTTCACTGGTTGTTTAAGGATAAACGGAGCTTACACGGATTGGTTTAACATTGAAAAAAATGACAGGGACGTGTTTAACTTAACTGCAAGGTGCTAATTAAAGGAGAAAGAGTGGAACAAGTAAATGAGTTTGGTTCAACATTTACGAGAGACAGAAACTATGACTGCGACATTGAGGGAAGGGTATTGGCAAGGAAACAAATGAATGGAACCCCGTATAACTTAATGAGCAGCCAAAACGTTTGAAAGAAGGCACGACTAACTGTGCATAGAGATAGAAATTTGCCACGTCTTATTCGTTCTCTATAGAGTACTCTGCCAGCGGTCTCTCTACTGGCAAATTATGCCCGAGCTCAGCCGTAGAGGGTAGAAGAAAAAAAAATATAAAAGTGAGCTGCGCCACCGACTTAGACGGTTCAAGCCGGAAACCCCTAGGTCTTATAGGCACTAGCAGAGCCACACGATAAACAACTGAGATTATGGTGAACCAAATAAATGAAATTATAGCTAAAATATATTGGATACTTTACTCCTACAATAAATCAAAGTACACAGCTCAATAACAAAATTATAACAAATATAGTCAAAATCAACAGCTAACAATAAATCAAAGTACACAGTTCAATAATAAACTTATAACCAATATAGTCAAAATTAACAGCTAACAATAAATCATAGTACTCAGTTCAATAATAAATTTTAAACAAATATAATCAAAATCAACAGCTAACAATAAATCAAAGTACTCAGTTCAATAATAACATTATAACAAATATAGTCAAAATTAGCAGCTAACAATAAATCAAAGTACTCAGTTCAATAATAAACTTATAACAAATATAGTCAAAATCAACAGCCAACAATAAATCAAAGTACTCAGTTCAATAATAACATTATAGCAAATATAGTCAAAATTAGCAGCTAACAATAAATCAAAGTACTCAGTTTTGGCATATTATCTAATGCAATAAATAGTTTTTAATAATGTATTATATTAATAAATTAAAACAAAACTTAATCGTGGTGTCAAAAATAAGTCACGTCGTTAAATATTTAAAAATAAATCACTTGTAACCTTTGGGTATACGAATGCACTACTCCTGTGGCCGGTTTGGTTATGGAACGGCACCTGCTAATTAACAATGGCTTCCCTCAAATAAATAACGCATGCGGTTATTTTAACTCGACACCAAAATCCAAAATATCAACAACGAAGGTAAGATAGAATGGTCAAGTTAAAAATTAAATGGTTTTTCTTCAAAATCCAATTAAGATGGCCCAAATACAGCCAGATATGGAAAGAAAACCGTAGAGGTTTTGCACACTTGTTAATATCACACCGCCCAACAATTCTCACCACACCACTCCCAAGACTCTCAACACACGACTAGACCTCCTTCCCAAGCCGGATATCAAGAAATGACACGGAATTAACGTCAAACAAGAATATTCGCAAATCTATGTTCCACACTAAGAATCGCGTTCGTCAGTGTTGATAGCTAGCCTCATCTACACAGAAATGTAAACCAAACAATAATATAATCGATAATACACAATAATCGAGGCTATGCAACACTATTTACAACGAATGATATATTTAAGTTACAACAAAATACGATACGCGACACTATTTACGAGTACTTGAGGAATATATAAATTATCAGAGATATAATTATAATGGAACTGTAGAAGGGAAAAAAAGGCACGTTACAAATTGTTTTAAAGAGAGGCCATGTCAAGAGTACCAGCAATCGACGAGCATGTATGAAAGCGCTGATGAAAGTAGAAGAAGCGAAAGACGTGTGTAAGAACCGTGGCAAATGTAAGGAAAAGGCATGACTATATGTATGTATGTATATGTTAATTTAATGTTATAGTTGATTAGCTTTTGCGAATTAACTACTCATTTGAAGTCGTTACTCCACTGATTTATTTATGGATTTTTAGTCGTGTTGCAGCTCTTTTACTATCTAAATTTTGCAATAACCTCAGAAAAATAATAACAGTTAAATATCCAGAGAAATATTTTTTTTTTCATTATTTATTGCCGACATCCATTTTTCTTATACGATTCAGTTGATGGGAATCTTTGAATATCCACCCGAATGTTCTCTAATGAAGATGAAATGTTTAAAGTCTAAAAGTTGAAATGGCAGACACATATTTGTGCGAAGTGTAATTTTTTACGTTTTTCTTTTTCTATCTGCCTAAAAGCGCTCGTAACGGAGAAAATATGAGACGCAGTGTTACTGTATCTCTGTTGTAATAAAAGGTTTTTGTTTCGACAAATAACCCCGGTTTTTGTTCGACGGTTCTTAAAGCTTTTAGAATGATAAATAGACTCTTTAATCACTACATTTTTCCCGAAATGATGTTTTAAACGATGATTTGTGTCGTGTTACGTGTATCGATTTAATATAAGAAACATTTAATATTCCAAACAAAATTTAAAAAAAATGTGTATAATCTACATAAGAGAAAAGTAGCAATCAAACTAATGATCAATCAAATTGAGTTCAAAACGCCAAAATACCAGCTACACTTCCTTATTTGCCATCATTTGGCATCATACTAGGGACGGTCTAAAATGCAATGGGCCAACAGGACTAAGTGTCACCGGAGACAACTGCCAGACGGACCTATAGAGGGGTGGAGTTTTTATTGACTAGTGGATTCTCACAGTAGACCTTTAGCTTTCAGGCTCATAACCTCTCCATAAAGGTTTTCGTCCACTTCAGCAAAAAAGGGACTTTCTAAGAACTTCACACATGTAGATACATGGTTTGCCCCGGAAAGCCTCTTTCACAGTTACAGGCACTTTTATTTATGGCCTTTTAAACATTAATGAAATTTAAAGGTATATTTAAAAATCTGAAAAATCAAATGAAGATCCTTGTAGGTATGTTTCTATAGCTAAGGTAGTATTTATGCTTTTTGGCGTCTCGTCATAACAATCACATGCATTAAGCATTAAGTTGATTCGTCTCTCGTTCCTTGTCTAAGTTTGAATCGCTTACCCTCCAGTGGCAGCAATCTACAACATTATTATTGTACTTAGTAATGTTGAGATCTGATAGGTAAGACTTCCTTCTTCCTTCTTCTTTCCAGTAATTAATGTGAGAGATCGAAAAAACAGTTGAATTTTATTTTTAAGGGGGACAATTTCAATGAATATTTTTTGCCCTCGTAGTTAAATCTACTAGGAGAGGAAGATGTTTCACTTAGAATCTTAAATGGGAAGAGGGTCAAGTGGCATATAATTTTGATTGGCATTATATTTTCTTTCCAATGATACCCTGACTTATTATTTTTTTGATGAGCAGTTTCCGAAAAAATGCAGAAGTACTTAAACCTTGCCTACCCTGAGATACATGTTATTATTTAAACAAAAATTATTGTGTTGAGTCTTCTTTTATTATAAATAGTTAGAAGATTAGGTGGTATCATTCCAACCCTTTATCAGGGGCAACATTAGCCCTAAACTTAAAAAAATTTACATCAAAAAGTAATATGTAAATGGTAGTTTATTGCGATTATTAATTGCTAGATTTTTAATTCTTATCGCTGAAATTCCACAGATAGCTTTTTCATTTTGCTACTGCTTTAAGAAAAAAATTGTTCAGCAAATTTTAACGATTTAGTAGTATTGTTAATTAATTTAAATGTAAGCAAAACGCAAGTAATAGTTTTTAAAAGAGAAGAAAGGTTCTGGGAGAAAGAGTGGAACAAGTAAATGAGTTTGTGTACTTGGGTTCAAAGTTTACGAGAGATGGAAAGTATGACAGTGGCATTGAGCGAAGGGTGTTGGCAGGAAAACAAATGCACATTTCAACATTACTTTTTAATGAAAGAAATCCATATTGTAGTGTTAGTCACCGGTATGTACTTGATCTGGTGACAAAGTTTTACGAAACTGGTCCTGTGAAAAATAAAAAAAAAATAATAACCCCAGAGTACTAAATGAAGAAGCTCAAAAAGTTTCAGGAACATTTGTTGCAGAGCCCACTAGCTCCCTACGATCAGTAGCAGAACAGGCGGGAATGTCACGCGAGACTGTAAGAAAAGCACTGAAAATGCATGTACTTCATCCATATAATATGCAGATTCTTTAAGAGCTCTATAAGAATGATTATGATAGAAAAATAGAGTTTTGTGAAACTATGTCTCATCAAGTAAATGCCATCCCTAATATTTTGTTAAACATCTGATGTAGCGATGAATGTTTACTGTTTCTGAATGGCAATGTTAATAGACAAAATTGTCGCTATTGGAGTGATGAAAACCCATATATTTTTCAAAAAGGATTTACAAAACACCCGCAAAAATGTTTGGGCTGGTATTCTTAGAAATGGCATTATTGGTCCTTTATTTCTTGAAAAAAACTTGACTGGCAATCTGTACCTTGATATGCTTGAAGAGTCTATCAATACTTTTATGACTCACGAGCTAAAAATTCAAATTTATGCAAAAGGTACTTTTTTTTGCAGGATCTGTTACATTTCCAGCAGGACGGTGCTCCACCACATTATTTTTTTTACCGTCCGACAGTGGTTAAACGAGAGATTCCCGGATATATGGATTGGCGGAAGGAAAGCAGTTAAATGGCCTACGAGTTCACCAGTATTAACTCCCTTAAATTTTTTTTTGAGATATCTTAAATCCCTAGTTTATAAAACACAACCTGCTGATATTGATGAATTTAAAAGACGAATTACAACAGCATGCCGGTCAATTAATGACCCCTTCCCATTTAAGATTATAAGGGTAACATCTACCTCTCCTACGGGGTTGAACGAAGGAGGCTAAAAATATTTATTAAAAGCGTCCCCCTTGAATATAAAATTGACCTTTTTTTTTCGATTTTTCATATTATTTACTGGAAGAAAGATATTAAGGGCGGTAAGTTTTTAAATTGACACCCTGTATTTTACTAATAATACAGAATCAAATATTGACAAGATCGAGGGCGGTGCAAAATTATATATTTCCAAGAATAAATTTCCACCTTTCCAATCACCTTTGAGTTTTCTGTGTAAGCCGAAACCGACAGAGAATATCCTGAGAATATCCTGAATCGACGGAATGTCGACAAAATTCGATTATAATTGACCGAGAGAGGGTGAAAATCCCAAAGGGATTCACACTCCGAGAGATTTTCTTTAATGTTAACTTTCGAGTTTCGACTTTGAAGTATATTACTCGTTGGAAAATACACAAAGGAAGTACATTTTCCGCGGAGAAAATTTTGCAAGCAGGTACACGTGTGTTTGTAACTTTAAATGGTTTACAAGGTGGTACTAAAGAATTACATTAGTTGTTTTTTGTATCGAATATACGAAATAAGGAAAGTGATTCTCCAAATTCGCCCGGGATTATGGTAATAAATAATAAAAGAGTAACAAATTATGACCTATATCAAATTTTAAAAAAAAGAAGGTTTTTCAAGGTGTGGCTCTGCTACGTTTATATAAAGCTAGCAGAGTTGTTGGTTTTTTCGTTTTAATCTTCTTCTTTAAGTGCCATCTCCGCGGCGGAGGTTGCTATCGCAACTTTTGAGGCAGTTGCTCCAAAAAGTTATTTGGAGCTGCAACCAAACAATTCTCTCAGACTTTTTAGTCATGAATTTCGTCTTCTGCCTATGCTTCTGCCTTCTATTTTTACTTACATTATTAGTAGAGCTGTACGTTTCACCGCGCATTATGTGTCCCAAATACTGTAGCTTTCTCTCCTTAATTGTACGTTTAACTTCTTTTTGTTTACCGATTCTTCTTAGCACTTCGATGTTGGTAATTCGATTTAGCCACGAAATTCTTAAGATTTTTCTATATATCCACATTTCTAGAGTTAAGCCGTCTCATTGCATCTGCATTTAGCGTCCATGATTCTGCACCATAGTAGAGCACACTGGGTACATAACATTTTGCCAATCGTAGTCTCGGGCCTAACGTAAAATCTCTGCTACATAGTACTTTTTTTCATTTTTATAAAGTTGGTACGAGCCTTTTTAATGCTGGTTTTTATTTCTACGGTATAGTCATTATTTTCAGTAATAAGCGTTCCTAAGTAATCGTATCTTTTTACTTTTTCAATCTGTTGACCTCCAACCATTTGTGTTGTTTTCACATATTTTCATATACTTGGTTTTTTTTTATATTGAGGAAAAATCCGTAAATCTTACTAAACCTTACTATTTTGTTTATAGCTTTTTCTAAATTCTCCAAACTATTGGCTATTATTACTGTGTCGTCGACATATCTGATGTTGTTAATTGAAAATCCATTCACCTTATTACCGTCGGTCTCATTTTCCAAGGCTTCTAATATAATTTGTTTCGAATATGCATTAAATAATAATGGTGATAATATGCAGCCTTGTCTGACTCCTCTCTTTTCAGACCAAACTGGCTCATTGATTGTAATACATATTTGAGAAAGTCTATAAGTTGCTTTACCTTATCAAAGGCTTTATTATAGTCTATAAAGCAGATATAAAGGTCCTGATTAACGTTTCCGTTATCCGTTTTAATGAAGGGTAATAAATTCTCCCATGTGGTTATAAAATACTGCACTATTGTGATTTTAAAATTAGCAAACGGCTCTGCTAGGTTTATTGTGGTAAACATTGCAGGACAATATGAAGCTTTTCTTCTTTAGTAACAGACTTTGGCTTAACTGAACGAGGAAGCTTCGTTGCCGACCCAGTCCTTTCAAATCTTAAATTTGAATGTTTTAAAAACGATTTGTAAACAAATCAGAAATATTCCTGATATTATGGTAATGGTGGTTACTGTAATTATGATAAATATAGTCATGTTACCATGTTTGCAAAACATATACGCTGGTGTAATTAACTTTTTATTTATTCTTCTCCGATAACAACTGCCTTGTTGATACTACACACTAATTAAGTTCACTACTGACTATCACTGCGCTAGGCAAAACAAAATTCAAAGGGTTTTTAGTTACAATTGACTTACCCTGTATATAAATGTTTATATTATTCTGGTTCATGTCCTTCCCAATAAATTTTCGGGGTGGATAGCGGGTTTAGGACGAAAGAAAACAAACTTCTCGCTCTTCTTAAATCGACGACGTTTATATCTTTATTTTAGATCTTTCTCAAGGCTTTTTAACTACCAAATATCCAATATATATATATATATATATATATATATATATATATATAAATATATCACTTTTTTTACTGACCCCTTTGATAATCTAATTATTGGAAATAACATCAATTATCTTTCGTTGTCAAATCTCTAAACATTTATTTTTCGGGGTGGATAGCGGGTTTAGGACGAAAGAAAATAAATTTCTCGCTTCTTTTTATTTTAGATCTTTCTCAAGGCTTTTTAATTCGTTTAAGTCCTTAGTCTGTAATGTAAAATTTCTGATATCGTATCCATCACAGAATCAGGACAAACGTGTTTACAATTAACATTGAGCAAATGAATTAATCACATAACAAAACAATATTAAAACGAATAATTTTTATTCCTTCAACAATATTAAAATCACATACAGACAGCACAAACAAACTGAGGCAAAAGAATATGAGTTTATATTGTTGAAGGAATAAAAATTATTCGTTTTAATATTGTTTTGTTATGTGATTCATTTATTTGCTCAATGTTAATTGTAAACACGTTTGCCCTGATTCTGTGATGGATACGATATCAGAAATTTTACATTACAGACTTAAGACTTCCACGAATTTAAAAAGCCTTGAGAAAGATCTAAAATAAAAAAAAGCGAGAAATTTATTTTCTTTCGTCCTAAACCCTCTATCCACCCCTAAAAATAAAAGTTTATGAGATTTGACAACGAAAGATAATTGATGTTAATTCCAATAATTAGATTATCAAAGGGGTCAGTATAAAAAGTGATATATATTGGATCTTTGGTAGCTAAAAAAAATCCTAAATTAAAAATGAAAAATTTAATTAAAGTTCATAAAATTTGACAAAGAAAGATAATTAAGGATAACTCGACTAATTAGATGATCAAACGGCTCATAGTAAAAAATGATATTTTTTGGATTTTTGCTAGTTAGGAATCTTAAAAAAAAACTTTAATAAAAAATGAAAAAAATTAATTAAACTTCATAAGATGTGAAAAAGAAAGAAAGTTAATGATAAATTCGAATCGTCAGATAACTAATGGAAAATGAAAATGTGAAAAGATTTCTCTTATTATTAAAGAAATTTCAGCAATGGTGTGGTCTTTTTGTTTCTTGATCTCTGGGCACCTCTTTTAGGGCTTTTTTAAAAACAATTATGTTGGTTGTTAATAAAAAATTAAAGAAAGAAATAGTACGAAAATATAATCGCATTATCATTTTCCGAGCTCTAATTCGTAACTTTGTAGTAAATAAGTAAATTGGAAAATAAAAGCTCTTTTCGAAACCCAAAAAATAACATGTGCAATAGATTCGGACAAATTAGCATCACTGGAGGTTTCAAATTAATTCTAAGAATTGGTCTTTATGTTTATTGGATTATAAGATTACAGATTAAATACGGACAGATGCGAAACTGGAAGGAGAAAGTCTTTCGGCGAGAGAGATAAACATTTAAACCAATTTAAATATCCTCGTGTGTATTTAAAGAGCTTTCGTGTGCGTTTGGGATGTTCGGACGGAAGCCTCGATCACTCACGTTATTAAATAATTTGAGCAAAGATATTGGCAACAATGTAATCAAACCCATTTGAATGTCTATTCATAAATCAGAAAATTCTTTAATTTGGCCGGGTTCGCATCTGTCTGTATTTAATATGTGTGAGATTGTTGTTTAATTTGAAGTATATCCAATTATTTTTTATTAAAATAAAAAGGATGTACATAGAAGAGTATTTAATACATTATATGAGTTAATTTGCTTACAAGAGCTAGATATACCAGCAGCTAAATTGTCTTGATAAGGTTTACCTTAAGCGAGGTAACCTCTAGCACCTCATACTAGGTCTGTTAGCCATATTTTTTTTTTTTATTCTTGGTATCAACAGCTCTTCTAGGAGAAACTAATGGAAGTGTGCAGAAAAATAAGTACAACAGCACATATTAAAGCTTACAACTGTAGTTTTTTCTATGCGGTGAGTTCGCAATTAACTATCTAGTGGAAAAATACTGATAAATCTACATGTACAGTGCAACAGAAGTTGCTTGGCGGGCGACTAGCCTTTAAAATAACAAATATTCGGCTGAATATACTTCACATTCGTAAACTTCTTCCTCCGATGTACTTGTACTCCTCACGATTACTGAAAATTTCGTCGTCGCCGATCGGACTTCTGTTGCACTGTACTAGCTCTATCAAGCTAATTGTGGACAGTTAGTAAGAGATAAAAAAAAGTAACACAAGAATTTGTTGTTAATTAGTTGACCAAAAAATCAGTGTTTTTTTTTAAATGACCGCACTTTTTAATCGGCCGTTATAACTTGTTTATGCTAGCTTTTTTTTTACTGCACTGCGACTATTAGAAGCGGGAGGGATTATAGAAATGAGATGATTGTGGACCCGCTTTTTGAAAAGTTGCAGGTCATAGTTTTCTGGAATAACTGATTTTGGAAGCCTGTTTTATTCCGTAGCAGCCCTGTGGCGAAGCCGAGTGCTTTGAGACATTTCTTACTTTAATGCCCGAGGTGTGTATACTATTTTTCTCCCTACTGTAGCCGGAAAGCGGCAACTTCGTTTTGCGTAGCGGGCCGAAAGTGACGCTTTCTGCACAGTAGGGAGAGAAGTAATTTTTATTAATAATGCGTGGCAATAAATTTCGTTACTGCTCAAATTATTGATAAGCAGTAGGTACGTTGAGATCCAGCAACAAAAGGGTAACTAAAAATCTACCAACAATTATTTTATTACAAGACATCTATTTCATATTAAAAACAATTACCGATTACGTCACCACGTCGAAACCAGTGACATAACCTGTTTAGGATATACTTTAAAAAATCGGCATTTAAAAACAAAAATCGACCTCTGTCAGGATTTTTGTCAAAAGTACATTGCTTGCGAAATATCGAATTTGTTCCATAATTTAGCCGCGCACGGTATGTATGTATGAAATGACACAGGATTTGGTAGTGTATAGTGGATAGTATAAAATTGCCGATCTCTAATTCAAGTTTCGCACAATTTTTATACACCAGTTCGTTTCATTTTTATTTTAATAACCAAACCAGCCAGCCGGTGACAATATGAACCGTTTTTCAGTTTCGTGACCCTCCCGTCTTTTCGCAATTTTCCAAGCGGAAGATTAAAAGCGTTTCCAAGTAAATAAATCCTTGTTCGAAACATTGCTAGGCTTCAATTTAATATTCACACATTCTGGATTACCCTACGAGCTAACGGAAATACAGGGTGTTCGCTAAACTCTTTGAAATAAATCAGTTAGTTTCAAATTAAATTGGCGTCGTTCTTAAAGGTTTTTTTTTTAAAGTTTTGTATAAAAATGAGTGAGAATTTAAGTGAATCAGATTTAGAATTTGAAAATCTCCTCCTGAGATTACAAATTACGCTAATAACATAACAAAAAACCTACTTTCTCAAAAATCAACCTCCAATTCTTCCTGTTACACGAACGTTACATCTGCCTCATCCAATCAATCTGTTTTAAAAACTTAACAGAAATTATTTCAAATGCACCGGTATTTCATTTTAATAACTGTACCAACACATTATAAAAATTAATATCAATTAATACATATGTATATTTTGATAAATAACTTAAATTCTTTGGAGTATTTTAAATTTAAATTCTTTGGTCGTGGAGAAAATTTCGTCTGTTACACGTTTAGAATGAAAAATTTGATACTAGCGGAATATTCCACGAGTATCGAATTTTTCATTCTAACCTAGTGACAGAATCTACTATTATGAGACAAAACTTATTACGCTTATTACAAAATTTGAGCTAATGTTTTTTTTTCTCCGGAACGTAAAAATATCTTTGCTACGTTAGAGGGAAATCCAATGCGCATACCCTTTTAAATTGAATTTAGTCGCAAGATTTTCATCTTGACCTTCTCTCCTTATTTTCTGTTTATTTTCGACGGTTGGAATTGCTGTACGAGTGTATCAAGCAGACACGGACTCGAAACGTAAAGATAAACAGTTCTGATATTTGGATAATACGAAAAATTAAAATTTGTTAGCACTTCATGTATTCTTAGTAGGAGTCGAAGCTGTTGATGTCTTCAGTCGACGTAGACCTACCCTATGCCGATGAGGGGCAACACACCCCGAAACCGGTCCATAGGTGGTTACTTCGGATGGATAAATCTAATAGTTCCTTCTCTTACTTAACAAGCATCTGCATATTGTTACCCGAAATGGGGTATTATACACGATTATGTATCAGATGTAATTCAATACCTGTCGCGGCATATAGCCAGAGTAGTTGTTTTTTGATACATAATTGACCCAAATGAACCTATAATATAGGTGACATACAGCAGAATTAGCTAATTTTTTAAAAATCAGTTATACATTTTTCCCATCTATTGACGCTGTTGAAAAATGTCTACTATAATACTATATACTATACTACTATAATAATATTTAAAAAAATTTCTTATCAACTAACCTTTTGGGGTTTTCCACTGTGAAAAATTTTACGGCTTTATATTCCTTGGAATTTTTTTCTCTTTACTTGATTATTTCTTTTGATTGGAGTGTTTGGGTTCGAAAGAAGCCCCATATTTCTTCAGTATTGAATGTATTAACTTAATTTTTATCTGCAGTATTAACTACAGTAAAAATGCTATAATACATGGACTAATTGAATTGTAGTATAAATTGGGAGTATAAAAGCATGATGCGTATTCTTTATCGACGAATGAATTAAATAAATATCCTTTCTTTTGGCAATTTTTTTTTAACTCACAGTCTCTAGAATACTCTCTTAACTTTACGATTACATGATGACTTCTTCTTCTTCTTTCTTTTTGTAAGGCATCTGCCTTGTTATCTAATTTCTTAGAGTTGTAGCTGGGATGATGAATTCAAGCTTCCATACCAACGTATGGGTGGATGTCCAGG
Source organism: Agelastica alni (assembly GCA_950111635.1). Classification (NCBI taxonomy): domain Eukaryota; kingdom Metazoa; phylum Arthropoda; class Insecta; order Coleoptera; family Chrysomelidae; genus Agelastica; species Agelastica alni. The sequence continues at coordinate 41,842,939 of OX467709.1, forward strand.
TGGTCTGCTGGATCTTGGGAGACCATTCCTTGCAATCTTCGGAAATCTGTTGTCATCCATCCGTTCAACATGGTCTACCCATTCGCGACGTCTGTTTCGGGACCATCTAACTATGTCTTGGACATCGCAAAGCTCTCGGATGTCTTCGTTTCTTTTGTGGTCCCTTAGTGTGTAGCCTGCTATGAATCTTAGAGACCTCATCTCTGCTGTACGGATAATCCTTTTTGTTGTGGAGTTTTCGGCTCTTGTTTCTACAGCGTAGGTCATAACAGGTCTTATATATGCGGACTTAGCTTTCAATGGTCATGTGCTTGTTTCGCCATATTATATCTCTAAGGAATCCTGATATTAAAGCTGCGTTGGTTAGCACTTTTGATTTTGCTACCGATATCTCCATGTTGTATTTGGCAGCTGTCTTTTCGAACTGATAAAGCATTCTCTGTAGGTTGTCTTCATCTTCTGAGACCAGGACGGCATCGTCCACGTCGCAAATTACTTTTAGTTCTTTGTCCCCTAGTGAGTATTCCTTTCCAACCATTTTTACTTCCGTTATAAGTTCCTCCATAATCAAGTTGAAGAGGATGGGGCTTAGGCTATCGCCTTGTCTGATTCCAGTTTGCATGGGTAGTCTGCATGTCTTTCTGCCTTCTACTTGTATTTGGGTCCATGATGACTTTATGTTGTAAAACAAGTTTTGGTGTACTAGAATGAAATATTTAATAGCCAATGTTATGAAATCATAAGTTTTATAGCATGTTGCATGGTAAGACGGTGCATTAAATCTACAATGCATTGTAAATTTAGAATTATTTTCGTCCGTTTCAGTGCCAGCATTGTGCGAAATCCGTCCCTGTATTTTAAGTAGTTGTTGTATGCACCAACAGAAGATAAAAGTTCTCCGTCTAGAGCTACATCTTAATACTCTCATTCCTTTCTGTGTTATACTCTTCCTTTATAGTTATCCTTTCGTCGCGTGCGACGGAGTATTCATTAGTAGAAAAAGGACGAGCGAGTCCCGAAAAACTAACAACAAAAAATCACAACCCAGCGAAGCACAAATACTCCCGCATTTTGGATAATGAGAAACCAGACTGATAAAACAATGTTCAGATTTCTCATGCTTACTATATATTTTTGTTTTTGTAATACAAAAACCAAGTAAAACCCCTACACGCAATCGGAATATGAATATAACATCGTTCCAAAATTAATGTTGATAAATTTATTGTAGTTGGATCACTTTATAGAGACATTTATTTCAAACTGTCACGATAAATAATGTAAAGCCTCGTTCGCACAGTGACACTTGTGCCATAACGTTTATACCACAATATCAAATGACTTAAAATATTACGGTTAATGTCTGTTATTCCTAAGCCTGGTAAAACTCTCTTAGTATCACTCTATGTCCTTCCACAGCTTTTGATTCCATTAATGATAGTTTTTTTCTGGTGGTTCTTTGATCTACCTCTTTTTCTATTTCCTTGTGGAGTCCATTCCAAAACTTGTTTACCTCTTCGGATTCTTTCAGAGTTTTTTTTTTTGAAAATAGTCCCAAAAAGGGTAGACCTATCGTGTGGGCCGCGGACGGCCCGCACTGCGACTATTAGAAGGGGAAGGGATTATAGAAAGGAAATGATTGTGGACACGCTTTTTAAAAAGTTGCAGGTCATAGTTCTCTGGAAAAACTGATTTTGGAAGCTTATTCCATTCCGTAGCAGCCCTGTAAAAGAAGGATTCTTGATGAAGATTGGTCCTTGTAGTGTCAATCTTGAGAGTAAATGGGTGAGACTGATCAGCGTGCCGAGTTCTTCGGCCGAATGTGGCCAATGGTGGTACAAGAGTTTTTATTTCTCTGGAGCATCTACCATGGAAATATCTGTAGAGCAATGACTGGTCTGCAACTCTTCTTCTATGTTCTAGAGGGTGAAGGGTATCTGTGAGAGTTGAGCTGTTTATCAAGCGAATGGCTCTTTTCTGAATGGAATCTAGAAGACGAAGAGAATGTCTTGGTGCTGAACCCCAAATGTGCGAGCAATACTCTAGTAGAGGTTGGATTTGAGCCTTGTACGTCGTCAACAGTTGATCAGGAGTAAAAAACTTTCTGGCTTTCCACAGAAAACCTAGCCTCTGGCTTGCCGACTTTGCGATGTTAGCAACATGGTCATGCCAAGACATGTTATTGGACACCATGACTCCTAAAATCGAGATAAAGGGACTTGGTTCAAGGGTATTTCCGGACATTGTGATGGGATGATTTGAGGAATTCACTTTCTTGGAAAACGTGGCACTTTGTGTTTTTTGGGCGTTGAACTGAACAAGATTGTTGGTTCCCCATTCGACGATTGCTTTAAGATCTCTATTGATGGAATCAACCTGTTCCTGCCTGAGTCTATTTGTATCATTCACCGAAAGTGATCGATAGGATGTGAAAGTTGAGACAAGTGTGCTATCGTCTGCGAAACTGTAAATGGGGTTCGTAGTGGTTTACAAGAGGTCGTTGATGTGTAAAAGAAATAAGGTAGGGGACAGGATGGAACCCTGGGGGACCCCGGCAATAGTTTTAAACGCATCAGAAGAAATACCGTCAACTGCCACATATAGGAGCGATCTTGCATGAAGCTCAAGAGCCATTGGCGCGGTTTGGTTGGGAGACCGTAGGCAGATAATTTACTTAACAATGCCTGGTGCCAAACGCGGTCAAAGGCTTTAGATATATCCAAGGCTATTGCACGGGATTCACCAAACTTTTCAATAGTGTTTGTCCAGATCTGAGTGACATAAGGAGTATGGTCTATCCAACCCATTAGGGTATTATATTCTAAACTAGTATTATTATTACCCTTACATATTATATTAATCACCACTATAACATCTTCAATTAAATCAGGTGCTGTTTTTTACATAAAATCGACTATAAAAACTTGAAAATTTCAGAAAATGTTGCCTGTGACCCGATAAATTTTTAATAGTTGCATAATAAATATTTTTATACTTATTTAGTAAATATTTGCGTTTATTTTAGGTTAAACTAATTATTTCTTAGGCTCTTGGACGTCATTTTGGCGCTGCGCCCAAATAAACATGCATACCGTACGGGCTTCTCCGTCATCAGTGCTCTTCACTCAGTTGTTTCAGTCATTGAGAAGCAGCTAGTTAGGAAAGGCTTCCTAGTAGGCACATTCCTAGATACTGAAGGTGCCTTTAACAACACACCACATGTAGTGATGTGTAGGGAGCTGTTCGAAGAGGTGTACCGGAGAAACTTATAGAGTGGAGCAGTGGCATGCTAGAGCGGCGAGTGACAGCCTCACCAGGTACAGTGAAGGTTACTGGATGGGTAAGGAGAGGCTTTCTGCAAGGAAAAATACTATACCCACTCTTATTATGGTATTTAGTGGCCGATAGGCTTCTCAAAACACTGAACGACAAAGGGTTCTTCACGCAAGGTTATGCTGATGATTTGACTATCCTTTATATACGAGGTCCTTTTCTAGGGCCACTTCTAGATCTCACTCGCCTCACTATTTTTTGGTTTTATATTGTTTACGGCTAGTATACGCGTCATTAAAGTGCCCTGAAAACATGTGAGTTGGCCAGGCCTGAATTAAACCATTTACACATACCTATACTGTCGGATGGAGCAACAATTGCAGCAATATGTCAGAGTTTATATTTTTAATTATCGTGAAAGCTTTTAGTGCAGACGAAACGAATAGTTATTATGCGAAAAAAGCTTTTATCACTAAAACAACTGATACGATAAGTGCGTCTAATATTTCGCTGGTTGCAAGTAAACTATAGAGGATAAAAGGAATAAAGAAGAACATGAAATGTTACATTTAGTCAAAATGTTGTGTGCTATTTTACCTTTTAAACTTAAAAATGTGGCTCTTCATCAAATTTACATCGACTAATGGCTTACGATAGTGTAAGAAGAACTCATTCTACTCGTGAGAACGATAAGTGAAATGGAAGAGGAGAAACCATTAAACAGATAAGAAAGAAATATTTGCGAATAATATGGATATGTAAAGCAATAATCAAAAAGAGCTCGACTAAATTGGCAGGGAAATAAAAAGCAAATACTCGAAAGCACTGGCCACTTTGGTGTCAGGAGTGTCTGTATAGAGAAGAGCTTTGAAGCGAGTTAACCGGAACAGTGTTTTAGAACACCATTAATATGGATTTATTATGCAACTTTAATATCTGTAATAGAGAAATTCCCCACGAGTGCGATGCTGTGGAAAACCTTAAGAAGGTTACACAAGATTGTATTGTAGTAGTAACCTCATGGGGTTACGACCCATACCAGAATAGACAAGGGTGGTTCGGATCTTAACCGTAAAGAAAAGTAAATTAATTGGGGTGCCATGTTTTAGTTTTTCCCTCTTTAAAGATCTTTTCTCAAACAGGATAAAAAAACCAACCCAAAAAAAATTGAAAAAGCCAGCACCAACTAAACTTTATTTTCTTAAAATTTTTTTTTTAATCAAATAAGCAAAATTAACAACGCAAATAAAAAGGATAGGGCTCACAAAATTTTATTTTCATAAAATTAAAAATACTACTTACAAAGAAAATAATTTTCTAGTTTAATATACGACATAATTATTTGCTGTTTTGATTAACTTTTGATTTTTAGACATTTTAACACTTAATTAAAAAAATGTAATACATTGAACCTCGTTAACCCCACCAAAAAACTTCGCCCAGAAAGAAAAGAAAAATGAAAAAAATAATTGTCGCATGAAAAATGGCTATTAATCCCGGAGAATCGCTGGCAACTGTTTTTTTTTTTATAATTCAACTTGAAATGGTCCTTTTGGTCCCGATTAACTTGAAGGATGTGACATCTACCTTAATAACTCTCGTTATAATTCCAAATTAACCTATACAATCCATAAATTGGTCATCTGCTTTATACATACATACATATATATATATAGTCACGCCTTTTTTCCGTAGGGGTAGGCAGAGACCACTTCCTTCCACTTCCGCTACGGTTCTTACACACATCTTTTGCTTCCTCTACTTTCATCAGTGATCTCATACATGCTCGTCGGTGGTTGATACTCTTGACCTGGCCTTTCTTCAGAACATTGTTGATCTGATCAACCGACTTGTCCATTCACACTCGCCTTATAAATTTGTTTCGTCAATCTTCCTTCATCCATCCTTTCTACGTGTCCAAACCATCTAAGCATTCCTTTATCTATCTTTGTAACCATATCTTCTTTTACACCACAGCATTCCCTTATCTCACTATTCTTCACTATATCCAACCGAGTCACTTTGGCTATACTTCTCAGACTACTCATCTCCGCAGCATTAATCCTATTTTCATGCTTTTTCTGCCAAACCCAACATTTACAACCATACATAAGTGTAGGAACACTCCTCTACACAGCCAGACGTGCCTTTTTTTGACACTTTCTGGCTGTTCATAAAGCTAAGCAGTGCTCCATTCATTTGTTTTCCTGCCAACACTCTTCGCTCAATGTCACTGTCATACTTTCCATCTCTCGTAAACTTTGAACCCAAATATACAAACTCATTTACTTGTTTCACCCTTTCTCTCTCAATCAGAACTTTGCAGTTCGTCATGCTTTCTTCTCTTTCAAAAACAATTACTTTTGATTTGCATACATTTATTTTCATCGCTTTGATTTTCAGGGCATCATGCATAACATTAACCATCGCCTGCAACTCCTCTTCAGATGACGCTAATATGACTTGATCATCGGCGTAAAGAAGGCATTTGACGATCAAATCATTCATTTTCAATCCATACGCACTCTCTTTCAAAACAATCGTCTATGTATAAGTTAAATAGCCATGGTGAAGCCACACATCCCAGTCTCACACCTCTTTCGATGTTAAACCAGTCCGTGTAAGCTCCGTTTATCCTGACACAAGCAGTAGAATCCTCGTAAAGTGATTTCTGTTCTTACCTTGTTAAATACCCTTGAGCTGCTACTGTTTTGCCCAACAAAGAATCACGAGAGAGAATCGTCTCTTGTCACATCGAGGATTTTTTTATATTTAAATAAAACGATGTAGTTAGTTAATTTGTATTCAATTAAACAAATGAAGTAGAGAGAACGAGTTTTATAAAACATTTTCAACGATGTAATCACCTGTTTTTAACTTGTTTTAATGTAATCAACAACATGACATAAAACGCTACAAATACAAACATAATAAAATTTTGTTGACATGAAATTTAATCGCATTGAAAAGGGTTATTTCGCTAAGGCCAATTTCGAATTTTCGATACAAACTTGTATATTATTATTTTTATTATTTCCAAGTCAGCCGCGCACGAGTATATATATATATATATATATATATATATATATATATATATATATATATATATGGGTGTACGATGAAAGATATTTGTTACAAATGTTTTTTGTACATATATTAATTTACATGGAACAGATTAATAAATAAAATTTAACTTTTTTGACGATAAATGTTGCCGTCGTCGCTCTGTTTATTATTTTTATTTATATATGTAAAGTTTAGTTTTCTGAAGTTTCGCTTCTACTGCGTGTGAACTGCATTGATTTAATCTATTCCCCCGAGTTGGATCGAACTGTAAGATCAAGATCTCCTTACAGAAATGGAGGCTACAATTTATTTTTAGTAATACTATTATAGTACTACAAAAATAAATATTCCGTAACGTCAAAACGAAACCAATGAGAACATCATTGTAAAACGTCATTACCAAGAATTTAATCTGATTGTGACAGCTAAACTATCTGTCAAAGGAATTACAACATTGCCAATCATTATAATTATATTAACACCACAGTATACACCAACTGTGTTAACACCTTAAACCATATACATTTTTGATACTGTAATCTCTTATTGATTTTACATTAAGGTAATTAACACATTTTTAATAAGCATTAACATTTATGTCAAATGTTTCATCAACCTTAAAACCAGTAATAGCTCTACCAAATATAAATTTCATTGCTAAGCATTTTTTACCATAAAGTTAAATAAAATATAATTTATTTTAGCGGTAGTAATTTTAAACAGCAAAATTTATATAAAAAAAGCAAATAGTTTTCCATGGATATGTGGCAAAAGAAAGACTTTCCGTGGTTTTCAGCTTAGTAGCTAATAGAGAGTCGAGAAACAAATGGTAACAGCAGAAAAAAGTGATGACTTACATCCCTAAAACAAGCAACTAACCTCTGAAACGAACGGGAGTTGAATTTCCCCAGTTTGGATGGAAATAAAAGGTTCCAAACATTTACTACGGCATAATTGCACAACTGTGAAAAAGTACGAAAGTGACGTTCCCTGTTCTTTTCTATTTTCAGTAGCTCTTTGTTTAGATTGTCTGGTTTTTCACTTTTCTACTATATTTTTATTCTTTTTATATTATGTGAAAGCCGTAACAATGGAAAAACTATTTCGTTTAATTATTCAGATGAGAAAATGTGCAGGATTTTACATTTTTACTCCAATACTTCATGAGTAATGAGATTAACTACTGTTATTAAAATAACGTAAACTAGGTTCCCATTGACAGCAAACAGCTCAAGACAGAAACGCATGGAAGAGATTAGAAGAGGCCTATGTCCTGCAGTAGGTAATAATTGGCTAAAGAAGAAGAAGAAACTAGGTACCAATGTTTTGGGACATTTTTGGATATAAATGACATTTTGGAAATTAATTTTTTTTTATAACTAAATGTTATAACAAACAATCTGTCAATAGTTACCTAATTTTCTCATTACTGGTTGTGAGTCATTATTTTCATCACTCTCTGGATAACAATAAGCTGAATATCTCGTAACTAGTCTTTTTTTGCACTTTTCATTGTTTGTACACTTTTCTGCTCAGTAAAGATGAAAATTCTTTTTACGGTCGAGCTTGGGATGTTTAAGAGCATATTGTATGTTGTTTGCATTGCTTCAGACTTAAATGTATTTTTCATAATGGCATAAAATTAAATCGGGCAAGAATATAAGATTGAAATGATGTTTTTAGTATGCATGCATCATAATATTATATTGTGCAACTAGTGCGATAAGTTGGCGATTGCTCGCGAGTGAGCAATCGACAACATCGCACGGGTTGCACTTACTATTTTTTAATGCGAATGCGGAATAAACGCGAGCATAAAACAGGGGTCCAGATCAAAAATATTAACTGAAATACAAATATAAACTTTTTAATGTCAACTTGGCAGTTGCGCGTTCGGCTGTTAACCGAAAGGTTGGTGGTTCGAATTTGCGTGCGACAAGGATAGTTTGCGTGTGCTAAGTATAATTTTCGTGTGCGCCAAGTAACTCTTAAACGACGTAAGCGTGCGCCAAGTAAACGTGTCGCACTCAAACGGGCAAACAGCTATTTTTCAACCGCAACAGGGTGCTCTAAGATAATACTTATCCCGCATGAGTAATAAAAACAATCCAAAACAAACGCAAAAGCGTACATTATAGGGTCTTTATCGAACGCCGTGCGTTTAAAGGTTGCTAGGTAACGGCTTCAATAAACAAGATGTTCGTCAAATTTTGTTGTGAATTGTCAAATTAATAAAATTGTGTACAATTTGTAAATTTTGCTTAAACAACTAAAAGGAAAAAATATTTAATTGTATGAATACACCAAAGAAATGAAGATTTATTAATTCTGGATGGACATGTTAACATTACCGATTCGTCGATATAAGTTTGCTTTTAGTCAATATATTCATTTGGCGTACATATAGTCACGCCTTTTTCCTGTATAGGTAGGCAGAGACCACGTATTTCCACTTGCTACGGTTTTTACATACGTCTTTCGCTTCTTCTACTTTCATCAGCGCTTTCACACATGCTCGTCGGTAACGAGTTAACTGGCCTTTCCTTAAAACAATTTTGATCTGATCTGATACGTTTTTATATTCTTTATAATTTAAATGCCTGATTTCACAGGAATTACATACAACTTGGCTTTAGCAGCTAATTCTTCAATTTATGTAGGTAGACTTTTTTGATATGTACGAAGCAACAATGACGTTTAATAATAAAATGAAGTGTCAAATGTCATGAACGTATTCACTTTATAAAATTATTGTAATGAAGCTCAAGATATGATGCACTTATACTAAAAAATATCGCATATGACACATTGCATATTTGGCTTTAAAGTATACGCTACGTAAACTCGTTGCTCATACTTAAAGGCCTAATTATGCTTAAGTGTCATAAGGAAAACAATCTTTTGGTTAAAAAAATGTACCAGAAAGTGTATTTAATTAAAATGGCGTTACTGTAGCAGAATACCGCTTTAAGAAGAGCGTCAAAGTTTTGAGCAAAAGAACAAAGGATGTTGTGCATTTTTTAATAACTTAGTAATGGTTTCGATTTTGCGAATCCCGATTTTTGATATATCTGCACATTTCAAGGTTCCCAAAGTCGAATAGAATAGTTTTTAAGTGGACGTCTGTGTGTGTGTGTGTGTGTATGCTCGTATGTGCGTTCGGAATTATTTTTCGTCTCGATTATCTCGAGAACAAAAAATGATATCTCAACGTGGGACCAATTGCATTCGACGCATAATTACGCAACTTAGAATTGATTAGATTTTCACTAGTAATACCACTAGAGGTTAAAAAAATTTCCGGATATTAATTTGACCACGCATAGTATTCGGTAAGAAAATTCCACACCGAATTGTGGTGGAAAATCAAATATTTTTAAAATTTATTTTTCGATTCTCAACAATGCAAATTATTTTTTCTTCGCACCAATGGATTCTTAGCCTATACACTGTTGATTACTACTGATTGTAGTAGCTCAAAAGTGCCATTTAGGAACAAGAAATATAATATATTTTTATTTTATAGTTACTTGAGCTTACTACAAGTGGTAGAAAATTATAATTTTAGAGGTTTTGCGGGAAGTTGCATGATCAGATTCATAGCGCGTCCTAGCTTTGTCAGCAGTTATTTAGGCCTTCAAATTGGTAGTTTCTACTTATTGTAGCTGCATGGGAATAATAATTTCAAGATATAAAATGGTATATTCTTCAATTATACATAAGTTTTGAGTAACTACAAGTGGTAGAAAATTGTTTTTTTTTTTTTTGCGTTTTTATTAACGTGCGTTATGCGCGCTTTAATGGCATGGAATTCATAACCAGCGTCAGTAAGCATCAATCATAGAAGGCTGTTATCATTGTATTTTGACACTTAAAAACATTAAAAAAACTCGCGATTTGTTGCAATAAAGAATATTGCACAGCCAATAAAATTCAATAACAATTAAATATTGTTACTAACAAATAAATATTGATCATAATAATAAAAAAAAATTTAAATTGTTATAAACAATTGAAAATTGCTCCCGCTTATGAAATGATAAAAAAAAGTTTGAAAGAATACGGTTGACAAAAACAGGAATATTGTTAATGACAATTATAATTTGTTATAAACAATTTGAAATCGTTTTTTAAATTTCATATCATACAGGAATTTTTTGCAAAACTTTTATAACAACAAAACATATGATATTTCTTCATTCTTTCCACTGGGAAGTTAGTCGTGTGGACCTCTCGGGTCGAACCCAGAGCACTGATATTTTTCTCTTTACTTCAACTAAGCAATTTTTTAATGCATAGCTGATTTATTTAAAAACTATTTCATACTGGTCTAGTAAAGCACTTGAACCGAATTATGTCAAGTGATTTCACGTATTGACCACCTCCAAACAAGGCGAATCAAATACGTTCTCCAGCAGCTGCAAAAATAGGCCTTAGGACTTTAAATATTGACTCTAAAAAAAAAGAAAGGACCAAATACTTCGCCGTTTTTTTCAGATTTAATTCGAAAAATATCAATTCCAGAAAAAAAAATGCAAAAATCAAAGTTGTAGGAAATTGAATTTCTCACAACTGTCTTTAATATTGCCGAGTTATTCAAGAAAAACCATTTCTCATAAAATTCAAAATGGCGGACCTAAGCTTATGCAGGATTTTGTCGACTTTTTGAATGAATACTACCAGTGATCCCTCCAACGGTTAAAACAAGAAAGAGCAGTATTATTGTATGTTCAAAAGTACATACTGATCGTACTATCATATCTACCAGCGCTACCTTTATATACGAGAATAAATCAAATATAAACGGTAATTTTTTTGTTGTACCTTTATTGAATAACCTTATACACTTAATATATTTTTAACATTTTTCATTCTTCCGACAATTGTCCTGAAGACCTGTGCTCATATCTACCAGCGCTACCTTTATATACGAGAATAAATCAAATATAAACGGTAATTTTTTTGTTGTACCTTTATTGAATAACCTTATACACTTAATATATTTTTAACATTTTTCATTCTTCCGACAATTGTCCTGAAGACCTGTGCTCAAGAGCTCACCCCAGTTCTCTGTAGACTCTTCAAGTTATCATACAGCAAAGGAGTATTTCCGTCCATGTGGAAAAAAGCTAAAGTCCAATCGATTCCGAAAAAAAGAAAGAAGGCTATTCCTGCAAATTATGGCCCTATTGCATTGCTCTCAGTCATATCCAAAGTTATGGAAAAAGCGATTAACACAGAACTTATCAAATATCTGGAGAAATTTGAGATAATCCATGATAGACAATATGGATTTCGACAACATCGGTCTACTGGAGATTTGCTGGCTTATGTCACTCAGCTCTGGACAAACACTATTGAAAAGTTTGGTGAATCTCGTGCAATAGCATTGGATATATCTAAAGCCTTTGACCGCGTTTGGCACCAGGCATTGTTAAGTAAATTATATGCCTACGGTCTCCCAACCAAACTGCGCCAATGGCTCTTGAGCTTCATGCAAGATCGCTCCTTACATGTGGCAGTTGACGGTATTTCTTCTGATGCGTTTAAAACTAATGCCGGGGTCCCCCAGGGTTCCATCCTGTCCCCCACCTTATTTCTTTTACACATCAACGACCTCTTGAAAACCACCACGAACCCCATTTACAGTTTCGCAGACGATAGCACACTTGTCTCAACTTTCACATCCTATCGATCACTTTCGGTGAATAATACAAATAGACTCAGGCAGAAACAGGTTGATTCCATCAATAGAGATCTTGAAGCAATCGTCGAGTGGGGAACCAACAATCTTGTTGCCCAAAAAACATAAAGTGCCACGTTTTCCAAGAAAGTGAATTCCTCAAATCATCCCATCACAATGTCCGGAAATACCCTTGAACCAAGTCCCTCCATCTTGATTTTGGGAGTCACGGTGTCCAATAATATGTCTTGGCATGACCATGTTGCTAACATCGCAAAGTCAGCAAGCCGTACAAGGCTCAAATCCGACCTCTACTGGAGTATTGCTCGCACATTTGGGGTTCAGCACCAAGGCATTCTCTTCGTCTTCTAGATTCCATTCAGAAAAGAGCCATTCGCTTGATAAACAGCTCAACTCTCACAGATACCCTTCACCCTCTAGAACATAGAAGAGTTGCAGACCAGTCATTGCTCTACAGATATTTCCATGGCAGATGCTCCAGAGAAATAAAAACTCTTGTACCACCATTGGCCACATTCGGCCGAAGAACTCGGCACGCAGATCAGTCTCACCCATTTACTCTCAAGATTGACACTACAAGGACCAATCTTCATCAAGAATCCTTCTTTTACAGGGCTGCTACGGAATGGAATAAGCTTCCAAAATCAGTTTTTCCAGAGAACTATGACCTGCAATTTTTTAAAAAGCGTGTCCACAATAATTTCCTTTCTATAACCCCTTCCCCTTCTAATAGTCGCAGTGCGGGCCGTCCGCGGCCCACACGATAGGTCTACCCTTTTTGCGACTATTTTCATAAAAAAAAAAAAGTCTCCTGCGTGATCTGCACACTTTTGCCTCCGATTTGAAAGTTTCAGTATTCCCTGTTCATAAAAAGTTTGAGGGCGAGTTGTAAGCCAATTGCGCAGGTGCTCCTCGACTTCTTCATTGCTCGCAAATCGCTTTCCTCCCAGAGATTCCTTTATAGGCGCGAACAAAAAATAGTCACGGGGGGACAAGGAAGGCGCTCAAGGGTTTCCCAGCCTATTTCTTCAAATGTATCCCTTGTCAAAGCCACGATGTGAGGCCTGGCGTTGTTATAGAGGAGAATGACATCTCTGATGGGCATGTCTCGTCTTTTATTTCCTTATGCGGCTTTCGCCAAACGTAATAAATGGCAGTAGTAAGCCGCATTCACTGTGCGTTGATCGTGTAAAAAGTCGATCAGTGAAATTCCCCTAGAATAAAAAAAAAAGTCGTTGCAAGGCCTTTTCCAGCAGAGAGACAAGTTTTGGCTTTCGTTGGGCAACCTTTATCTTTTCTCCGTCACTCCTTACTTGCAATTTTTGACTCGAGGGTGTAGTGAATGTCCCACGTCTCATCACATGTCACAATGCCTCCCCTTCTCGCTGAAATCGATGCAGAAGCCTTCCAGCGATCTCCGACCTGACCTGTTTTTGGTTTTTAGTCAACAACCTCGGAACCCATCGAGCATTAAATTTTCCTGTAACCGAGTTGTGATCAGTGATTATGGATTGAACACTTCCATAGCTGGTACCCACTTCTGATAAGATTTCTTTCACGATAAACCGGTGATCACGTTCAATAAGCTCTCGACCGGCACGGATATTTTCATCTGTAAGTCCTTGGGCGTCGATTATGACTTTCGTTTTCAACCCGTTCTCGTCCGCCCTCCGGTTCACCCACTCCTCATAAACCAAACATATACTCCACACAACATAATCTAGTTAAGATCTGCATTCTAAGAAGAACAGCAAAATTACCATTTATATTTGATTTATCCTCGTACCACTTTTTCATTAAAAGTCCCATATAAGATTGTTCTCATCTCTACCCTCCATAATTCAATCACAACTTATAAAAAGTATAAACATAAACATGTCAAAGTAGTGAAGAAATTTATTTACCAGAAATTTCTGATATAGCAAAAACTGTCAGTAAAAATTTAGTTTCAACGAAATAAAAACAAGTCTGCAAAATTATACAACCTATGGACTGGGAAATTGCAATAATCTTTTTCAGAAAATGTTTTTAAATAACTTTTAAATAAACTCAAATCTTCTTGTGGAACACCATCCCATATTGAAAATGATGTTGCATATAAACCATCAAACTGACATTTCAAAATACGCAAGTAAACATATGTTTTTTTAAATCGGATAAAAGTTTAAAATATTTCAGCAAAACCAAATGATGATTCCACACATTTCACAAATAAATTTCTCAAATGTTACTATTGTCTGAAACTTTGTGACCAGATCAAGACAAAATTTTCTGAGTAATAGAGTTTTTGACGCTTGGAATAATCTCGATGTTAACATTATTTCTGCTTCTTCTACTAACATATTTAAAAATAGATTGGACCCCCTGATACATCAATAATTTTTAATTCAATATTTATACTGATACCAAGTATTGTACTTTTGTTTTGTTATCTTATCTTCTTTATTTTTGTTCATTTCAATTTATGTATTAATTTGCTAGTAGGTAATTGATTTGCATATTATCTACACTTTTTGGGTAATATAGAAACTTGTCCCTCTACCCTTGTTTATATGTAAATAATAATAGTAATAATATTAATAATAAAATAATAATTTTCATAACGCCATCCGTATTCAAGATAAAGGGCGTTAAAGAAAAAAATGTATACACATTTATTACGATTTTGCCGAAACTACTGAAAACATTGTAATGAAATTTTATACGAATATGTTTTAGAAGCTGATACATCCCATGAATTTGTTTTTATATCTGACTCTCATAGAGGGCGCTAGTTACACGGTTCGTATCAAGTAGTATTGAACATAACTTTTTTAAGGTTAGATTTATTAATCAAAATTTCAAGTAAACTTAAACATTATTCAATTTTACACCAAAAAGGTACTCTTGTTAAAACTCGATACTGTGTACCGTTTTAGGAATATTTTGATTTGAAAATTATGAAGTAATAACCGATATTGGTATAAAGTAATGATAAAGTTATTAATTATTGTTATTATTAATTAGTATGCATTATGTGAATTAAATCTTTGTTGTCCCGTAAATGAGACCTCATCGATAAAACGGAAACATGTTAAAAATTTTGGATTGAGTTCTGTCCTTTCTTGTAATGTTTGACAAAAATCCACTCTAATCGGTAGATCGTCCGGCAAGAGCTCTTGGACTTTTCTGTAATGATAAGGATGTAGCTGCTGCTCTTTAAGTATTCTCTTAGTACTTGAAAAAGACTTATTTGTTTGTCTTGCCATATTCCTTACGCTAACTGTTGGATCTTGATCAAATAAATTTAAAATAATATTTTCTTTATTAATGATTCTTGTTGTTCTTTATTTTTTTTGGTCTCACATTCCCAGTTTTTTGACAACGTCGTTTAATGGCTCTAAATATATTTTTACTTGATAAGTTTCTTTAAGGAAACTTTTCTGCATAACGCGTAACAACTGCACTAGAGTTTCCTAAACACTCGCCTAAGGTTAATAACATGTCGGTGTATTTAACATTTGAATACATTTTGATTAACAATATCTAATTTTACAAATAACAAGGTATCAAAAATCTAATTATTGTTGACTTATCGTCATAACTATCAATAAATGTCAGTTTTCCATAGCAAACTTAGCGAAAATCAAGATATACCGATTAGAATGGATTTTTGTGAAACGTTACAAAAAAGGAAAGCCCTCAATCCCAATTTTTTAACATGTATCCGTTTTATCGATGAGGTCTCATTTACGCGACAACAAATATTTAATTCACATAATGCATTAATTAATAATAACAATAATTAATAACTTTATACCAGTATCGGTTATTACTTCATAATTTTCAAATCAAAATATTCCGAAAACATTACATAGTATCGAGTTTTACCAAGAGTACCTTTTTGGTGTAAAATTGAATAATGTTTAAGTTTACTTGATATTTTGATTAATAAATCTAACCTTAAAAAAGTTATGTTCAATACTACTTGATACGAACCGTGTAACTAGCGCCCTCTATGAGATTTAGATATAAAAACAATTTCATGCGATGTATCAGCTTCTAAAACATATTCGCATAAAATTTCATTACATTATTACCAGTAGTTTCGGCAAAATCGTAATAAATGTGTATACATTTTTTTTCTTCAACGCCCTTTATCTTTAATACGGATGGCGTTACAAAATTTTTTTGCTAAGCAAACCCCAATTATTTTTCAGTTTTCTACCTATCCTAGAGACGGGGTCACCTTTTTTTGAAACACCCTGTATATCTATAAGTTTTAATACTATTGATGTATTTACATTTTTCTAAAAATGTTCGAACCTAACTATTAAAGATAGATTCTTATTTTTATTGGTTGTAGTAAAAATAGTGTATGCAACGATCATGTAAGGGCTATTAATACACGCGCACAAGATTTACTTACCTCGTGCTCGTGTATTAATAGCCTTCATTACATGACCGTTGCATAATATAGTATTATCCGAAATCGTGTTAAAATTTTTAGTTAAATTAAAAGTTTCATTATTAAACGCGTTCGATTTCCACTCCGGCATGTCAACCCTTCCAACCCTCGTCACCCCCAATATCATGCCTACCAATCCCCTAATATTTACCGTCATCAATAAATTATAGGTAATTCCATACCCTTTCCTTTGTTTAACCTACATCGTAGTTCAACGAAAAAAAAAAAATTTCCCGAATTTTATTTCCCAAATCCCGCAACTCATCAATAATACCAAAGGTTTGTTCGGCAATTTTTGTGTGTGTACTACTCACCGCTCTGGATGTTGAAAAATGTATGAAGCTCGCCAGAAGAACGTGTAGGACGAAAAGAGCGTTACCAAGAGCCATATCGCGACCCTTATTCCAACGCGTTCTCGAACGACTGAAAGCTATCAAAAAGCTGCGGCAGCTTATTCACGGCGGCCAGGCTCGAGCGCAGAAGGAAAGTTGATAGGCAGAGGGCGCCACTGCACGGCGCTTACCGGCGCTTTAGCAGAAAGCTATTTTAAAGGGTTCAAAACTTAGAGGCCATCCATAAACCACGTAATGCGATTTTTATACATTTTTCACCCGTCCCTCCCCCCATGTAACGCTATAAAGATATTTTGTAGACCCCCCTGTCCTAAATATGGTGTGTTACGTAACTTTTAATTCCAAAAAATAATTTCAGTAATCGAAGTATTAAAATAAATATGAGTAGTTTTTAATTAATCAAATTTTTTTAAATAAGTTTTATTTATTGAAAAAATAAATAGTAATTATAAATTATATATTAATAATAAATCATAAAACATTTCCATCATCTGTCCATGTGGGACTCAACAAATCATCGATTAATTCTATCACGGCAATCGAAGGGTTTAGTTGTGTGGAATCGTAAGGGTTCGATAAACCAGTTATATGGACATCTTCTTCATCAATCCAATCAGCTTGTTTTTCGAAGTTCTGATCTTGGAAAGTACAAAGTAACTTTTTGTTGCGCCGAGAAATAATAGCGACTGGCTTTACTCGATTTTGTTCTTGGGTCAAACTGTATTTAATAGAATGAAGCTGTTTTACATGCAGTTGAAAACTTTTTTTTGAGGCAAAATATTTTCCATAGTGCAATCACGATCTATCTTTAAGATTAGTTTGAGTAGTTGGACTTTGCCTCGAGATGGTTTTATAAAATATCACAATCCTCATCCACCAATGCCGTTAATATAACCAAAATGTCAATATCTTCTAAAACTAACAACATTTTTTGTTTCTAAATTAATTGTTGCAACAACAATTAATTTATCCGTTACGTGACATCGGGTCGCACCGACCCTCCCCCCACCTAACAGCATGCCCCACCCTCCTGTAGAGAGAGTTACGTGGTTTTTGGATGGCCCCTTATTGAAACCTTTGATTAACGCAAAAAAATGAACAAAATACTGAAATAATTTTAAATATTCAACTGATCGATCACTTTTTAATTTAAAAATTACAAAAATGTTATGTTTTTTGTAATTTTATTATTATAAAAAATATTGTTACGAACCGGCCCTGTTGTTTGTCGCGACAGCGCATCGACCACAATTTGGGGTGAATATTTAATGAGCCAATACACAGAAGACACTGGATGATTCTAGAATTTCTTTGAATAGTGCCGATTATTCGAGAACGTTGATTTGGAGGTATTTAAACGGAATCATAGATCGAGGTTTTTTTTTAGTTTAAGTTGAAGTTAGTTTAAAGTCAAGTATTTTGAAATAATTATTAAGTGTTTATTAGTTATTGTACTGAGAGTTTAGAATTATCGAACCCAAGGAGAAAATATCGTAACAATATAGAATACTACTACTACTCACAGGACCATTTGAAACCTATTAGACTTTTTTCCTCGCCGATTTTTTATCTCGAAAGTGCCCTATCCTCTGTCTCTATTAAGTGATATTGACAGTAATGTCGTTGAATAAATCTTTGATTTCCTTGTTTTTCTAATCCTCTTAAATAAAAATAATAAAAAAGGGTTTTTGCGCCTTAAATGTTCGTTTCTGGATTGTTGTTGAACGTAATAAATTTCAAAAAAAAAAATTCTAAAATGTGTTAAATGTACAAAATAATGAATTATAAAAAAAAAATTAAAAAAATGAAAATAAAAAATATTTACAAAATCTAAATATTATAGCTACAATAAATAAATATCTGAAGAATATATATATACAATCCAAGTGACAAGTGATTTTTCTAAGATTCTTAATGAAATAAAAGGGACCGCGGAGATGATGGGACAGCCAAAGCTGAATTAAATGAATATTTGGCAAAGAAAATAGATGATTTAGAATACATGTGTATACAAACGATGCAGCAGTTTGCCGACAATGAAAAAATTTGAAGAGCTAAATAAAGCACTTATAGTGGGACCATCCATCCAAAGGGTTAAATATGCATGTTTTTAAATTCATAATTTCATACGCGGGCCATCTCATCCTAAATTTTTTCGCATGAATTTAGAAACACTCTGTAGATACTAGAGAATTTTTTTCATTTGTCAATAAAGTATCTTTTAAATTGGTACAACTATCCTTTTATTTGTAATAACTAGTTTCCTAGGTAACAAAATACATTTCGTGATATGAAGTATAGAAGGCAATTCATCACACTTTTAACATCAAATACAGGGGAACACATAAGTTAGTTGTCAAAAATACAGATTTATTTTTAACAATTTTATTATCGACACACAAATACTAGTAGTACACTTCAATGAACTTATAAAAGACACTCAAATTGTTTTCCATGCTATTCCAAGCAAACATTTCATCTTTTGAGCACTGATTTATAATTGCAGACTTCCCTGAATCCTTTGTAAGGTTGTTTTACGATTACATGCTACTTGAAAGCTTTTCTTTAAGTTTTAGTCGGTGATTGCACAAAACATGCACGACAACATACTTTGGCATACCTGAACGAGGAGACTCCGCTACCGACCAGTCCCTTTAAATATTAAATTGATTAGTGACTACTCTGTCGAGGTGGAGAATGAATGTTTGGAAAACTTTCCACATACAAATCACAAACATCACTGGTCATATTTCCAAAAATGTTTGTCACACAAAATACACGTTGTTCTAAAGTTTATTTTCTTATAAGTTTTCTCAGATAACAACATGCAACATAACCTTAGACTGTTAGTGTCAACTAACTTCTGAGTAATACACACTAGTCTATTTAACAATTGACTACGCAACACAAAACAAATTTTTTTAGTGAAGACTGGCTTATGACCCACCCTGTATTTGCTCTGATCACATCCAACCTCTTTAACACATTTTCAGTGCAAGTTATACTGATCATCTACATTTAATTTTAATTAAGTCTTATTTGACAATACATAAGGTCACGCCTTTTTCCCGTAGGGGTAGGCAGAGACCATTTCCTTTCACTTGCTAAGGTTCTTACACACATCTTTTGCTTCCTCTTGCATGCTCGTCGGTTGTTGGTACTCTTGACCTGGCCTTTCTTCAAAACAATGTTGATCTGATCGAGATATATTCGCCGAGATCGACTCTACCGACTTGTCCATTCACACTCACCTTATAAATTTGTTTCGTCAATCTTCCTTCATCCATCCTTTCTCGTGTCCAAACCATCTAACAATTCCTTTATCTATCTTTGTAACCATATCTTCTTTTACACCACAGCGTTCCCTTATCTCACTATTTTTCACTTTATCCAACCGAGTCACACCAGCTTTACTTCTCAGACTACTTATCTCAGCAGTATTAATCGTATTTTCATGCTTTTTCTGCCAAACCCAACATTCACAACCATACATAAGTGTAGGAACCAACACTCCTCTATGCACAGCCAGACGTACATTTTTTTAACACTTTCTGGCTGTTCATAAAGCTATGCAGTGCCCCAATCATTTGTTTTCCTGCTTACATCCTTCGCTCAATGTCACTGTCATACTTTCCATCTCTCGTAAACTTTGAACCCAAGCATACAAACTTATTTACTTGTTTCACTCTGTCTCCCTTAATCAGAATCCCACAGTTTGTCATGCTTTCTTCTCTTACAAAAACCATTAACTTCGTTTTGCTTACATTTGTTTTTAACCCTTTGATTTTCAGGGCATCATGCATAACATTAACCATCGCCTGCAACTCCTCTTCAGATGACGCTAATATGACTTGATCATCGGCGTAAAGAAGGCATTTGACGATCAAATCATTCATTTTACGCACTCTCTTTCAAATCTTTTAAACAATCGTCTATGTATAAGTTAAACAGCCATTGCAACATTAAACCAGTCCGTGTAACCTTCGTATATCCTGACACAAGCAGTGGATTTCTCGTAAAGTGATTTCAGTGCTCGTATTAAACTACCGCTCACCCCTTACATAGACCATGTCGACCACAATTTACTCCTCACCACTCTGTCATAGGCCTTTTTGAAGTCTATAAAAGCGCAATAGACCTTCCTACTTCCAGCCAAGAATTTTTCGACTATACCTCGTAATGAAAAGACCTGATGCATACATCTTCTTCCTCTTCTAAATCCTGCTTGCACATTCCATATCATCTCAGTTTCATTCGTCACTCATTTAATGTATCATAAAAGAAAATTTGTAAAAAGTTTTCCACAAAGAATGACCCCAAAAGTACATTTTGTTTTTTTATTTATCTGTCATCATTGCTAAACAATCAATATTGTAGGCTTTTGAGATGGATGGATATAAAGGTCACTTAAAGCTTACATTTAAACAACAAAATACACACTAGTAGTAACCTTCTTTTTATATTTTATCTAAAAACTCAAAGTCATCAATAATTATTAAAGCGAAAGAACGAAGCAGTCAATTTTCGATTATTTATGGCGAAATGTCACATAACCTCTTCGACAACTAATAGAGACATTGTATGATGATAGAGTAAGCGTTCTTTTTTCTTTAGTCCATTGAGTCCTGATGCGATTTTTCAGAAAATTGAGCACAATCACGACAAAAAAACAATGTAAATGTGAGAAAAACTTTGAGCGCATGCTCAACACAACGGCGGCCAAGACGCGAAATATCAGCTGTGGTTTCAAATTGATGTTTAGATAGAGAAAGAACATTCAACGCGCACAATGATCACGTTACAGTGCGGACGATTATGGTGCATTTTTAATCGCAGTCAAGAATAATACAAAAAATTCGTGATCCGTCTACTGCTGTCAGATACGCCAATCTCTTTAAAGTCATAGCACTTACACAACTTACACTTACACAATCAAGAGTTTTTAACTTTTGTGTGTGATACACCATCAAGAATTACTGTAAAAAATTCTATACAGGGTGGTTCATAACTATTGGGACATAGGCCAAGGGCGGGTGATTTTTTACAAAAGTCGCTTAGTTCGAGATCATTTTTTAATTTATATCTGCAAATGTTGTGAGAGGGTTGTTAAACATTTAACTTCATTAATTTTTGTTGATATTGTCAGTATGGAAACCTGATGTACCTAGGCCAGTTTGTTACATTTTTTTTCTTTAAAAAATGGTAAATTATGACAATAAAAACTTTCAAATATGCATACATGGATGGATCGATTATTTAACTATACAGGGTGATTCATAACTATTGTGACATAGGCGATTTGGACCAAAATATGACGATATGACCAAATATGCCCCAATAAACTGACAATACCAAATAATTAATGAAGTTAAATATTTAACAACCCTCTCATAACATTCTTCTTCTTAGTTTAACGTCTAGAACGACGTGTAGTGATCACAAGTTAATGTCAGGTGTTATTTCTCAGAACTCTTCTCACAGTCTTTCGCCATCACCCACGGTCAGCAGCCGTCCTAATGGCTTCCACTAGTGGAGGCTCGATTACTTTTGATACAATCTCTGTTCATCTAGATGGGGAACGTCCGCGTTTCCTCTTGCCAAGGGGTTTGCCCTGGACAGTCAGTCTCTCGATGTTGTTGTGACAAGTCATATGTCCGAAGAATTTTAGTATTCGCGCTGATGTCAAGCTACTGAGACGGTTTGATGGTCCAATCTCGTTCAGCACTGTCACATTGGTGCGATGTGCCGTCCACGGTATTCTTAGCATTTTTACCATACCCACATTTCATAGACGTCGACCCGACGCCTGTCGGCGGCTGCCTTCATGACCATGTCTTGGAAGCGTACTAGAAAATGGAGAAGACTAGAGCACGGACCAGTGATTTTTTGGTATTGCTGGATATATATATATATATATATATATATATATATATATATATATATATATATATATATATATATAAAGTTGAATACGACGGCGGATCTCCATCTGCCAGAGAAGTGGATAAGGGCACCCAGATAATTAACTAATCTACCACTTCACAGTTGGCAATGTGATGTGGTCTGTTTGCTGTTTTATCCGATCTATCAACTATCAATACTTTAGATTTGGCATAGTTGATTTTTAGACCATACTCTTTTGATGTTCTCTCGAGTCGTTGTATCAATTCTGTAAGTTATTCTGCTGAGTTAGAGATCAGAAGAGTGTCGTCAGCATACCTAAGGTTTGAATTTTTTTTCCCATTTATGGCAAAGCCTCCTTTCCACTCATCAAGTATCTTTCTCATCAAACATTCCGTATATATATATTAAACAAGAGAGGTGATAAAATACACCCTTGTTTGACTCCATTTTTGATATCCGCTGTTCTGGAAATACGATTGTCAATTTTGACGACCTCTTTGCTTTGTTCATATAAATTTTTTATAAGATTTACCAGATGAGTAGGTACTCCCACAACGCACAAGATCTCCCACAACTCTGGCCATTTTACATCTTCTTATAGTGCATCTCCTATCGGAGGTTTGCTATCATCACAGCTATCCGGACCTTATTGACTGCAGCTCGGAAGAGTTCAACATTGCTACAATTAAACCAGTCCCTTAGGTTTTTAAGCCAAGACACACGGCGTCTTCCAATATTTCTCCTTCCACCAATCTTTCCCTGAACTATCACCTGGAGAAGTGCGTATTTGGGTCCTCTCAGTATATGACCTAGATATTGAAGCTTTCTCTTTTTTATGGTGTTAATGACTTCACATTCCTTATTCATCCGAATTAGGACTTCTATATTAGAGATCTTTTCTGTCCAGAGAATACACCACATCTCGAAGGCTTGTAGTTTGTCTGTGTGATTCTTCTTGAGAGTCCATGCCTCCACTCCGTACAAAAGCGCGGAAAGCACGTAACAACGCAGCATCTTCATCCTAAGTCTTGATATCTCGATTGGTGAACAACTTTTTCATTTTCGTAAATGTAGACCTGGCTATCTCTATTCTCGTTCTTATTCTCTTGTTTGGTCACCTGATTGTTCTATCCAGGCTCCCAGGTATTTGTATGACTTCACATTCTGACACGTTTACATGGTTGTGATTTTGGGGAAACTTTGTAACTACCATTAACTTGGTTTACTTAAGATTTATCTTTAGACCGTATTCGTTACATCGATCATTTAATTTCTCTAGACAATGTTGTATGTCTATTTAATTGCTCGTTTACAAGACGGTGTCATCAGCATATCGCATATTATTTATAACTTCTCCGTTAATAACTATCCCTACCGATTCTTCTTCCAAGGTTTCTTTAAAAATGGCTTCGCTATACAGGTTAAATAGTATTGGCGATAGGATGCATCCTTGTCTTACACCACGACGAATTTCCATTTCCTCTGTTGGCTGGTTTTCTACCTTTGTATTCGCTCTTTGGCCCCAGTATAGGTTGCTAATTATTCTCACATCGTCCAAATCAATGTTTTTACTGACGAGTAGCTGGTGTAACTTGTCATGTTTCACTTTGTCAAAAGCTTTCTCACCATTTTACATAGTCAAACGCTTTTTCGTAGTCGACAAAACACATAACATGGGTGCATAGTATTCCCTGGCCTTATCCATAAGTATTCGGACGTTTAGTATTTGTTCTCGTGTACCTCGCCCTTTGATAAATTCTGCCTGTTCAGATACTATTTGGTGATCGAGGAAGTGGACCAACCGAGATTGCAGAACATACAGCATTATTTTGCTCGCATGTGAGTTCAGGGAAACCAGACGATAATTGTTATGGTCAATCGTTCTTCTTCTTACAGTGCCTATCCGTTTCGGATGTTGGCGACCATCATGGCAATCTGTATCTTGTTCGCAGCTGCTCTGAACAGACCCACAGTTGTTGTGTTGAATCATGTGCGTAGATTTTTTAGCCACAAAATTCTTCGTCTTCCAGGACCCCGCTTACCGTTTACCTTTCCCTGTAAAATCAACTGTAAGATTCCATATCTTTGGCTATTCCTCATTATGTGTCCAAAGTAATTAATTTTGGATGTTTTTATCTTTAATAGTAGTTCTTTATCCTTTCCCATCTTTGTCAATACGAGTTGATTAGTTACATAAGCGGTCCATGGTATCCTTAAAATTCGTCTATACAGCCACATCTCAAAAGCATCGATTTTTTTATATGTTCCAAGATAGGTATATGTCTTCACTCTTTCTATTCGTTGATCGTGTACGATGAGTCCTTCCGTTTGGATTTTATTTTTGGAAATTATCATGCATTTTGTTTTCTTAGTATTCAGTAACAACCCGTATTTCTGACTGGTTTCGGCAACTCTGACCAATATCTCCCGAAGTTCCTCCAAAATGCTTGCAAAAACCACCGTATCGTCTGCATATCTTATGTTATTGATACATTCTCCATTTACTTTGATTCCGGCATCAATATCTTATGAATGGGTATTATAAAGTATACAGACCATTCGTCTGGCCACACTCCACTGTTCCAAATTTGCTGGCATAACAGATGTAGGAATTTAATGTTCTTCTCCTCAAGCGCCTTCCAGACCTCCGCAGGGATCAAATCTATTCCGGTGGACTTTCCTTTCTTAAGTGCTCTTATTGATGCAACTACTTCACTCAAGAGGATATTCGGTTTATTTTCTGGGCTTATTTGTTGAAGGCATTCGAAATCATCATCATAGAGTGATGTACAGAGTAGTCTTTCCAGACGTCGAGCACATCATTTATATTAGCTATTAGGGTGCCGTTCTTATCCTTAATGGACCAAGCCGTAGGTTTTAAGTTACATATGTTGGTATAAATTGAAAAATGATCTCGAACTAAGCGACTTTTGTGAAAAATAACGTTAAGCGCTCTCACTAATGTTTTCGTTGAGAAATAGCCCGCGTAAGATTTTCCTGATAAATCACATTCACCAAAATACACCTGTGTCCTGCAAAATTCCATACCGTCGAATATGCTGATTTGTATATTTTACTTGAACTCATCTCGATTTATTACCCCATCGTTTACCATCATAACCTTCGTTCGAATGGAAATGTGAAAATCGTTAAAAATCATCCCAGTGCATCGTTTTCGGTAGTTTTTTCATCGTCGTCGTAAAATTATAAGGACTACGATGAGTGTTGTGATAAGGATTAACAAGAGGCTCTTAGTTGTAGATGATTTTAAAATAGCCTATTGAAATCGACATTAACTAGAGATAGGTAAGGCAGAAATTTTTTAATAATATAATATATTATAAAGACATTGACCCATATTTTGATGATTCTGCCAACACAAATATTGACATTGGCTCAATGAAGATGCTTGTATTTAATTTATTGTCACTTAATCATCGCAGTTATTACTAATTAATGAATAATTTATTAAATTTTCATGATAATTACAAAAATAAACTCTTCTATTGTTTGCAATTTATTAAAATTGTGTCTGTACCGTATGATTTTTACTTTTACTGTCACGAATTATTTCAGAGGAATTTATTAGTAATTTTACATTTATTTTCTCTCAAAATGATTTATGTTAATATTTTTTAACAAATCCTAAAAAATACCACAACCACAATAACGTGTATCTTATAGTTTAAAAAATTATTAACATTTGTCAAAATTTTCATTATCAATTTCCACAAACAAAGTACCTAATCTAGAAATTATTGGCAAATTTTTAATTAATATTATTAAGTAATGGTTAATTGGTTAAATTTTTAAGAAGCATTTATTTTTAAAGATGAACGAACAAAAACATGTATTTTTAATTTTAATTGTATGAAATATTTATGGTACAATTTGTGTTGTTGTAAATAGCTAATCCTTTAGCAGCTACTTCATTTTTGAAAACTGTAGTTGATGAAGTCGAAGGTGTTACTATATTAGTAGAAGTATTCAGTCTTTGATTTTCCCCCACTGCATTGTATTCTGATGTTGGCGTTCTTTTTAAAATTCTTGAATGGCTGAACAGTTTACGAGAAACTTCAACCTTTCTGCTTACCGATTCTTCGATGTAGCCTTCAGCCACAGTCGAGGAACGCCAACCACCTTGCCTTTTTTTAGAGTAAGCAAATCTCCTCCGCTTTCGACTAACATAGATGCTAAAGATCGTCTTAAGCCGTGTTCAGTATAATCTTCTGGATTTTCTAGTTTCAGATATTCAGCAATCTGTTTTGTTATACCACTAATTGTATGACACCCTGCAGGTTGAGCACATCTACCATTACGATACGCAATAAATAATATTTTACCATTGATGTGTGTAGGTCTTAGATTAATATATTTAGGATAAAAAGTGCATATATCAAAGGGACATTCTTCCTTTGTAATTGTGATACATTTTGATTTGCGATTTTTGCCGAAGGAATACTATCATCTTCCACGTCTTCCTAAGTCAGACGAATCAAGTCAGCTCTTTGAAAGACACCGAATATACCAAATATTAAAATTACTTTACTCAATAACCACTTCTCGTCTGGTGCTTCAAGTATGAATTTGGTGACTTGGTTAGCAGTTAATATTTCGGACTTTTTCGGTGTGTAACCAACACTTTCTCGTTTGAGAAATGCAGTAGTTTTTGGCAAATTATTAACATTTACATTTTCTTTTACTGCCAGACAAGTTTTTAACATTGAAAATTGACTCCATAAAGTTGAAGCTTTCATGGAAATGCTCTTTTCTGACAAATAAACGAAAAGAATATCATCACTTACATTTATAACTTTCTTCTGTTGGCACCAGTTGCAAAATAGACGATATTGGTTTTCATATCTCTCACGTGACTTCTTGTGCAGTAATTCTGCACTTACTTTTGTCGCTTCACGTGATATTTCTTTCCCTGGAGAAATCTTTTTTAATTATTATCACTAAAAATATCAAAAAATTGTCACCCCCTTGCTATGAAAATAAACAATTTGTGATTTTTAGAGAACTGTCAATAACATATTATTTTATTTTGACATACAGGGAGGCAGCTGGTGACCTAATGCCCACTTTTGGTGCGCTAAATAGGCATGTAAATATAGTGTTTTTAGGTGGGTATAATGAAAATACTTTTTCCATTGTGTGGAAAAATTTTAAAAAGATTTTTTTTTAGTTTGTTGACATTTTTGGTTCGCTTGTTGACCCTCGTGTCTTGGATGCATTTTTTTAGTTTAATTAAATTATTTGGATTTTAAAGCCGTCACCGGTTAATGTATTTCGGTTTTTGCGAGCCAATACATTACATTGCGGTCACCTAGATCTTTTGATCCTCTGTGACTACCGCTTTGTCTTCAGGGCATCAGAATTCCAGTCCGCTGGTTTTGGCGAACCGCAGGATTTCTGTTGGCCCTGTCTCATTTAGATCGCTTGGGTCCATTGTCATACGGCCCCAGGTTTGATACCTGTATACCGCTAGCATCGGGCAGTGACACAGAATGTGTATACTGCTCTCTTTCTCTTCTCCGCATAGTCGACAGTTTTTCTCGGCCGCCAGCTTAAGTTTGAAGGGGTGCGCCCTTGGTACGATGTGTCCTGTGAGCAGGCCAAGCGTGCTGCTTAGCCTACTCCGGTCCATCGTCCAGAGTGCGTCAGCCCTCTTCTGGAGAGGTTTTTTCATCAGCTGTCTTGATGTCCTGCATTCCACTGAGCAATATGTTCTTGTTCAAGGATTAATTTTAATGTGTGCGAGCCAATAACGAGCTGATAATTATATTTGAAACGTGTAAGTTTGAGAGATTTTGGTCTCCGGACAAAAATTTAGTCAGTGACAGTTATACTTGTCAATTAGTACCAATTTATAAAAAAGAGAGTGAGGACTAAATAAAATAAAAAGGACTTTAATTGTACGGATTTAGTATCGATTCTCAGTTTAATGGATATATATATATTATATTATTACTAAATTAAAAAAACTATAGAAAGGAATATATATATATATATATATATATATATATATACAAGTTTATTACTAAATTAAAAAAACTATAGAAAGGAATATATATATATATATATTTCTTTCTATAGTTTTTTTAATTTAGTAATAAACTTGTAAATTTATTTTTGCACTAGGTATTTTTAATTATTTTCAAATAAAAAAAGGTGACAGGTACCTAGCAGCATTAAAGCCGATTAAACACGTTGCTCGTTCACGAGTACCAAGTTAAAGAAATACAATTTGATTTGTTCGAGTTTACATTTATTTTTTCTTTTAGTGATTTTTAAGTAAAATCACTTGGCGCCCTAACGTGATTTTATTTGGTTTCATTTTAGTTCATTTGTTTAGAAAAAAAAGCATAGATATATCCGCGAACTTATCTATATCTGTTCCCTCGAATTGAATTCAATCGCAAAGTGAAGAACACACATCCCTGAGTTAAAGTTTCTAGTTTTTTTGAACGTTAATATATTTTTTTTTAAATAAAAAAAAAATTAAATCATTTTTAGTAATGACCGCATTTGTTGAAATACGCAAAAAATATTAGTGGGAAAGTTGTTTCTAATAATATTTTACGTAAGAAAATTTTAGTTTGTAGCATTTTTTGATACATCCCCGTAACTGACAATTTTGCATTCATTAAAAAAGCTTGTTGGGGACTACAAAACAACAATTCCATTATAATCATTGTTTACTGATATTTCTATGCCAAAGTTATTGCAGTCCAATTTGTAATAAGAGGACGAAAAACGCAGGCATATTGGTACTCAAACGCTTCCTTTTACTTTAATCCCACACATGTTCGCTTTATGCAATAACTTGATGTAACACTACTGCATCCTTTTTTGGTCACAGCAAAGGAAAATTATTACCTCTCATTAAACAACATACGTACATACCTGGAGGTACAAGCAGCTACCTTTCTGAGCCTTTAGTTTTTAAGACTTTTGCCTCAAAAACACCGTTCAACCTAGGACGGTTACCACCAACATCGGATTTAGCAAGGAGCACTTAAGTCGGGCATACCATCAAGTGCAAACTTGGCGGGGAAACGAAACTAACCCATGCCAATGAGGTTAGAAGAAAGGCTCATCCGGCTTATTGCCTACAACAATATCAAAGGATGCTGCACCCGAAAACGATTTCGTGTTATGCAAAAGAGGTTGTACTGCAGCATGCAGCTGTCGAAAATCTGGCCTGAACTGCTCTTTGACTGGCAAACACTGCTCTGGCCTCTCGTGTCAAATCGCTCTTGACATTGGGTAAAGATAAAGATTTCTTCTAGCTTAAGATAGCAATGGATCAGGAAGTTAGCATACAGTATGAGAACATTAGTCAGCCCCAATCAAAACAGACACGACTGCTGTAACAACTACAAATAATTCGTTTTTCTTACTCTTTTGTAAGAATTAAAAGAAATGAATAAATATATGTATACAAATATGTGGGACATTTTGGATTTTGAGCGTATGATTGCTTAATATTAAGCAAAATTGAAAAACCAGGTTCTCTGGGAACTAACTTGAAATTATATGCTCTACAACTTTCATACCAGGGAATTTTTCATTTAGATTAGCCGTTTCAGAGCTGAAGACGTTTAGAAAGTTACCATACATACATACATAAAGTCACGCCTTTTTCCCATAGGGGTAGGCAGAGACCACTTCCTTTTACTTGCTACGATTCTTACACCCATCTTTTGCTTCCTCTACTTTCATCAGTGCTCTCATACATGCTCGTCGGTTGTTGGTACTCTTGACCTGGCCTTTCTTCGAAACAATGTTGATCTGATCAAGATATGTTCTCCGAGGTCGACCTCTACCGACTTGTCCATTCACATTACATTACATTACAATTTTGCGGTTGGGCCTATGGTGTCGGCACCTATGTCACCTAGATTTTTTATTCCTCTGTGACTACCGCTGTGTTTTTAGGGCATCAGAATTCCAGTCCGCTGATTTTGGCAAACCTTAGGATTTCTGTTGGCCCTGTCTCTTTTAGATCGCTTGGATCCATAATCATAAGGTTTGATACCTGTACCCCGCTAGCATCGGGCAGTGACACAGAATGTGTATACTGCTCTCCTCCTCCTCTCCGCATAGTCGGCAGTTTTTCTCGGCACACATATGCACACATATATTTTTTACTTGATAATATTTTATCAAACCGAGATTGGACCGAACACAAACTGTGAACGGTATTATAGTGAGGAACGGGCCTAAAGTACCCCGTTCCTGGACTGTAATAAAAAGTTGATATTTTATCTATTTTTTTGTTAAAATGTAATAAATATTTTTTCATGAATGTCTTATAACCAACCCCCTTGCTTGGTTGTTTTGCCCTACGTGTTGGCATTTACCAAACTGAGCAATGTATCGTGTTGTTTTGTTGTTGTTGTTGTAATACTAGTTTTACAGATTTTTTATTTTAAAATGTTTATTATTTACACAAAACGGCTATGAAGAAATGACAGTAAAAAATTATGACCTTCCTAATGGGCTATTTTTAAACGAATTATTTGTTTATACAAAAAATTTATTTTTACACTTCATTAAAAATATTTATTTTTAATAATCCATGACTGACATTAACCACACTCGACAATTTTTAACCAATATTATTATTTTATTAGAATCTTCAAAATGTATTGACTATGAATCATTTCTTAATAACCACATAACATTTACGCCGGTGTTTACTTTGCGTTTGTTAAAAAGTTATAAAGCGAATGTAAATCAAATTTAATTACGAAACCACTTTAAGGCATTTTTTGTGTCCTTTACATTTTAGAAGCTAAAATTATGTGCTCGAAATTCCCAAGTATATTTGGCCCATAGGGCTCCTATTTCTTAGCCCCAAATAGATTTTTAGGATAAAAGCCGATGAATGTGTTCGCAATCGAAGATTACCGCTTGATCGAGAATGACAAAGAAATGTTTTCAAACCGTCTAATATAACCGAGATAGAAATAACTAACTGTATACAGCTACTGAGTATGTGATAAAGGAAACAGTCACGGGCACACACTACGATAAATGCGTTAAATAAATTAACCAATAGTGTAGTGAATACTGTCAAATAAATAAACACATGAAAATAATCTAAGAATATTAACAACAGAGTGTCATTTTGAAAACTTCTCACCCTTAATATTTTTTTTCTAGTAAGTAATATAAGAAATCGAAAAAGCGTGTCAATTTTATTTTGAAGGGGGGCACTTTCAATGAATATTTTTAGCCCTCGTGGTTAAACCCCCTAGGAGGGATATATGTTACCCTTAGAATCTTAAATGGGAACGGGGTCGAATGGCACATCATTTTAATGGTACTTTCCAATGGTACCCCGACAAAAAGAAAATAGCGTTCTAAACTTACAGAAGTAATTAGAACTTGCCTGCAATGAGATGTATTATTGTAGTGACTCTCCTTTTAATAGAAATGGTTAGAAGATTAGGTGGCGCCGGTCCACCTCTTAAATAACAGGTATAAATATATTTTACACGTGTAATTTTTTTTTTGTTGATTATTTTACTTTTACATAAAAAACTTTTAATTTGTGAAAAAGAAATTTCATACATGGGATCTACTTACGCTCCAAACACTGATAAAGTCTGTTTTCGAACTCGTCTTTAACATTTTGGAAAACTTCATCGGGAATTGTCCGGCATGCTGCTGTAATTCGTTTTTAAGTTCATCAACATCAGCAGGTTGTGTTTTATAAACAACGGATTAAAGAATTCTCAACAGAAAGAAATATAAGAGATTTAAATCTAGTTCTCTCGGAGGCCATTAACTGCTCTCCTTCTGCCAATCCATCTATCCAGGAATCTCTTGTTTAACCACTGTCGGATTGGAAGAAAATAATAAGGTGAGTTTGAGTTTCTAGCTCGTGAGTTATAAGATAGAGATTGCTAGTCAAGTTTTCTTTAACACATAAAGGATCAACAACGGCAAATCCAAGATTCTCAGTCCAAACAAAGCTTAATTTTGTCTATTAACATTGCCAATCAGAAAAAATAAACATTCATCGCTGAAACATATGTTTAACAAGAGATTAGGGATGGCATTGTCTTAGGTTAGGTTAGGTTAGGTAACATGTGAGTGTGGCGTGGTCTGGTCAGCGAAAAACTGGAAAAAGTCCGAACGAAAATTTAGAGGTTTTTCAGCCACCAAAAGCAAACTTTGATTTGGCATACCAAACGATACTAGAAAAAAAAGTAGCCGAAATTAATGTAAGCTGGAAGCCCCCCATGTACTGGTATATGTTTATTTATAAATAATTTTGGATTAGGCATCGTGAGATGTTTTTCCGTACTATTAAGACAACCTGTATGTGCTAGTAATTCGTGTAGTAAATTACTTACTACTACTGCAATACTAATCATCAAAAAGTTTTATAAAAATAATTGTATTTTAAAATTAAACCTGGTACACTTTGGGTAAAACAAAAAAATATAGCAATGCTGATAAACGTTATCATTTTGATTAATGCAATATTATTATCGTACAAATAAAACTTAATAAGTAAATATTTGAAGAGTAATAATAAAGTCAGCAGATCTAAGAAACACCAGATTGTTATTTAGTCCTTAACGCATGTGTGTATTCCTTGGTCTATAAATTGGTTCTCAAGTTTGAAGGCTTGTCTCTTTTTGGTGTACGAGTCAGTTCTTGCATAGGCAAGTCTTATAAATTTTTGGTAAAAGCGACCGACCAAAGGAAACGAATGCTATTAGAGATACTACTACTACTATGATGATTAACCTCTTACGAGAAAGTCAGCTTGATGAGCAAGATGTCAGAATAATAAAGAACCTCTATTTGAATCAAGTCGCTGTGATAAGTTATAAAGGAAAAACACCAGAAAATATTAAAATACAACGTGGCTTAAGACCAGGGATGTGTCTTGTCGCCGCTTCTGTTTAATTATTATTCAGAGGCTATATTCAAAAAAGCTCTCAGGAACAGGAACGAGGAGATAAATAGAAATGGAAGGATTATCAACAACGTACATTATGCTGATGACACCTTGATTATAACCTACAACATACATGATTTTCAAGTATTACTTCAAGAGATCGATCGGGTCAGCAGGGATTACGGTTTAAAAATGAACTATAAAAAAACCAAAATACATTGTCATAAATAAAACCCCATTAAACCATCCTAATATCAACATCAATATCAATTCAGTGTTGGTCGAGAGAGTAAAGCATTATCAGTATCTTGGCACGTGGATCAACGATAGGCATGATCAGACTTAAGAAATCAAAGTCAGAAACGAAAAGGCTAGAAATGTTTTCTTTAAAATGAAACAACTATTTACTTACCCACACTTAAACCTTCAACTACGTCTGAGATTGGTTAAATGTTATGTAATCGCAATGTTTTTATATGGACTAGAATCATGGACGATCAACAAAGCCACAATGAAAAAGCTTCAGGCATTTGAAATGTGGATCTTCCGGCGTGTACTAAGAATTTCTTGGATAAAAAAGATTACCAATGAGGAGGTTCTTTGCCGAGTAGAAAAAAAAATAACTTCATTAAAGCCAGAAAACTGGTATATCTCGGTCACATTATACGTGGAGAGACTACGAGTGATAATGGAGGAAAATATTGCAGGAAAGAGATCGGTGGGAAGAAGACTTAAATCCTAGCTAAGAAATCTAAGAGAATTGTTTAGATGCACACCCCTCAGCTTTTCAGAGTCACAGCGTCAAAAGTAAAAATAGCCATAATGATAGCCAACCTCCGTGTAGAGACGGCACCATAAGAAGAAGACTACTACTACCTGTGAGAGATTTTACCACAACAACGTAAAAGGACCATTTGTGTCGCATGTCGTGTGGTTGATGTTGTTTATGCAATGAATTTTTTGTTGATCCAGTCTCTCTCAATTCGAGTGGACAAACGCCGGAACGTTCATTGGACGAACAGAAAAATGACGACGAAATTCACTTTGTGCCAAAATGACAGACTAATTATTCTGTAAAAAATAGACACAATTATTCAGCGTTCTTGAG
Organism: Agelastica alni; assembly: GCA_950111635.1. Taxonomy (NCBI): domain Eukaryota; kingdom Metazoa; phylum Arthropoda; class Insecta; order Coleoptera; family Chrysomelidae; genus Agelastica; species Agelastica alni. The sequence continues at coordinate 41,877,721 of OX467709.1, forward strand.
AAGTACAGTTTTCCATAGTTTCTTTACACAAATTTTAATTATGTCTACTTTACAAATGAACTGACATTCGATGCCATTTGCAGAAGTTATTTCATCTTCCAATAGGGTATTTATTTTGGGCCACCTGTTATAAACTATTTTATTTTTAAAAATCCAAAAAGAAATTGTTAATAAAAGTTGTTTGAATTATGTTTTGTGGTAGAATGCAGAAAATTAAAAAGTAAGGCCAGTTTTTTTTTTATTTCTCAAACAGCACGGGGTGTCAAGTGGCACATCATTTATAAGGTGTTTCAATTCTCTTTCCAAACATACCAACATTTTATTTTGCTTCAAAATTGATGTAAAAATCCTGTTGGTAAAATAAATCGAAAAAAGCAACCTAACTTAACCAACCTTTAAACCTTCAAACCTTGCATCGCGATTGGTCGTTTGCGATAACATTGAAAATAGTTGGCATATTCTCGGCGGCTTTTGTTTGCTTCTGTGAACTGTACATTTGGGTCGATTATATATCATAAAACAACTACACTTCTGACTATATGCCTACGACAAGCATTGAATTACATCTGATACATAATAGTGCATAATCCCATTTCGGGTGATATGCAGATGCTTGTTAAGTAAAAGAAAAAATTATTAAATTTACCCATTCGAAGTGACCACCTATGGACCGGTTTCGGAGTGTTGCCATTCATCAGCATAGGGTAGGTCTTGACAAACTCATGTTTGCCCTTCGAAGAGACAAATCAACAATTTCAACTCTTACTAAGTATACATGAAGGACTACATGAAAAGCGCTAGTCACGATATTCATACCTTTTAACAAGCATCACCCAGTAAATAGCTTCTAAATGAAAGTATAAAAATTATAGAAAACTATAATACTATTATAGAAAACTCTTAAAATTCTTGACAGCAAATATAAGTTTTAGGTTTAGGTTTTAAGGTTTTTTGAGCTTAGAGTAAGCATTTTGACATTTATTTAATGAACAATATTAAGGAGCTGTTATCCATTTTTTGAGTTGTTCCTTTCGAAATGAAAAACTTTTTATATTTTGGTTAATATCAGAGGGAAACTTAGAAATTAGGGATTCATACAATACGAATGCAGATTCTTTTAAGTACCAAATCATAATATTTATTTAATGCAGAAAATCTATACAGATATAAGAAATAGGGAAAATTGAAGCAATTACAAGCTGTACACAATTTTTAAAAAAATGAACTCCTTGCTTAATTTGGTTTATTAATTTTACAATTTTTTACAAGTTTAACTTGCAATGTTTGTGTGTATCAATCAAATCTTGCAACTGAATTTTAAAGCAGTTATCTTTAACCGATTGAGATGAAATTTTACATACACATTTAGTTTGGATGATAATGCTTGGTGACCTCACTCTAAATCCAAGATGGCTGATTAGGTATATATTGTGCGCTCCCATTATATGGGTATCAAATTAAAGGGTTTGCTGAGAAGAATACAAAAAATAAAATGACTTCACTCTAAGTCTAATATGGCGGAAGGCTCAAGATGGCGGACTAGTTATTTTTTGTGCACTCCCATAATATGGGCAGGCGGCAAAATTCTTTGCTGAAGGACATCCGAAGACGATTTGGTTGCTCATCGCTTGACATATTCCGCATGGCTGTATCTAGAACCACGTTATCCATTTCGATCGCCAACCTCCGAAAGGGGACAGCGTTATAAGAAGAAAAAGAAGATAATATGGGTATCAAATTTAAGGGTTTGCTGAAAAAGTTTTTTTACTATCAATTTGTTAATATATAACTTTCAAGAGATTACTAAAATTATTCAATATGACACAATATAACCCAGTCCTAATAGAAGATAATATAAATGACCTCCAAAGCCTCCTGAACATAGTTGGAATGCACGGCGGACTTATGGAAATTAACATCAACGTAAAAAAGACAAAATTCCTAGTAATCACCCGCAAATTGGATGAGTTCCAGAATGCGAAACTCTCAAACGATAGTGAAGACATAGAACGAGTAAAAAAGTTTAACTATCTGGGGACTTGGTTATGTCAAGACTGGTCTTCAGACGTAGAAATCAAATGCCGGATAGAAAAAGCGAAGAGCTCATTCATGATATTCAAAACGTCCTTACGAACTCTGACTTTGACCTTATCTCAGAATAAGATTTACAAAATGTTACGTACGTTCCATACTGTTGTATAGTATGAAAGGCTGGACATTAAAGGTTGGCACAATGAATAGGCTGGAAGCATTTGAAATGTGGATCTATCGAAGAATCTTGAAAGTCCCATGGACAGCAAGAATAACCAACAAGGAAATTTTGAGGACGATAGGAAGAGAACGCGAATTGCTGGGCACGATTTGCTCTAACTATTACAAAAAGGAAAAATAGAGGAAAAAAGGGGTGTAGGTAGAAAGAGGATGTCGTGGCTCTGAAATATCAAACATTATACAGGAATTTGAACCACAGGAGAATTAATTCACACCACCAAAAGTGATCGCAAACATCCATTAATGAATAGCAGCGGAAGAAGAAGAATATTCAATAAAAACACTTGGGTACCTTTCTTGAAGCACCAGTTCTTTTCTAGAGTAACTGATTTTCAGTGTTTTAGCTTCTTTAACTTCTTGGAGATCCGTCGATCTGTTAATTCTAAAGTTGCCTTTGCATCTTTTCCTGAGAGGTAAATTGGCAACTATCTCTTCATCTTTCAGGTGGCCACCCGGGAGGTCTTGTGCCAGGTGAATTGTGATCTACTGCTATTTTCGGATTTCCGTTCTCGTCCATTTGTCTTACATGGTCGTACCATGTAGCTGAGCTATTAAAATAATTTTTAACACAATATGCAGGCATATTTTAACATATTTCACTACAAAAATTGCGCAATGAAGTTAAAACAACTTAATAAATAACTTTAACACAATCAGGCCCGCGCCGTACATAAGGGCAAAGTCCTGTGGTGCACGATTGCGCCGAAAAACCTTAAAACTCAAAAGTAAAAAAGATAAAGCAACAAACAATATTGTCGAAACAAAATTTATTATGATAAAAAACACAGTAAGGAATTGCTAGCTATTACATTGTTTTTTATTTGTTTATTATTTTATTTTTATTCTTGGAGACGAGGGAACCGAATTTCTCGAAAAAAATATATTTTCAAATGAGAGTACGCGATAATAGCATTTATTCGATCGAATACGTAACATTATAACATGAATTGTGTCAACTCAAGCAAATCTGATTTTATTCATGTTTGAGCTAAAAATTTTGGCTTTCAACGAGCCAACGAGCGGACAAGCGTTTTTTTCTTGTCTGAGCTTGCAATGTATGAAACTTTATATATTAAGCGCTACATCGGTCGCGATTTCATTCGTTGCCAGATGCCAGATCGATAATTAACTTGGCGAAGTGAAAAGGTGCATGAGACAAAAGATATCCTTTAAAAGGTGACATGTTGCATTATTAAAATAATACATTGTTTTGTTTTTATTTGTCGATCAGTTTCGTCCTGTGATATATAAACGTGCTCTTGTATCATATATTACATTTAAAACTAAAATACAAAAAATTTGAGTTGTAATACTGTTAGATAATATTTCTATTTTCTATAAGTTTATAATTATATTATGTACCTCAATGAGAAAATACTTGTACTTGTAAAATATAAAAATTAAAATAAATTTATGAAAATACTTTTTAAATTATTTTTCAATAGTGGATAATAATACCTAACTTAACCCGTATCTGTTACTCAGATATGAACGTAATACAAATTTGGGGCGTTATTTTAAATTTGCACAAGTGCGCCAAAAGTGCTAGGCGCGGGCCTGAACACAACAAACTCCCATAAAACAAGTGTTAAAAAGTAGGGTTAGGTAACGTGCAGCATGTAGCCACTTTTTGACCCATTCAAGATTATTAATTATTCAAATTTGTATTATCATGTCTCCTTTGAAAATAAAATCGACTTGTCTTAGGTTTTCTGCAAAAATTTTTTATAAAAAATATTATGGATTCATTTCTCAAATATTTTTAAAATTTCCTAAATTGGCGGTACAATGAGGCTGCAGAAATTTTTAAGTCGCATGAGCAAGTGTGGTGGATTGCAGGTTGTTCATTACTGATTTACAGATTATCCCATTAAAAACATAAATATTTTTTTTTGTATTCCCTGAAATCTGCACGCTATCAAAATTTTGAAATCATTTCAACAACATTTAGTCATAATTATACAAAAATGTTACAACTTATTATAGGCAATTATAAAGTTGAGCGATTTATGGTTAGTTACCCTGTAAATTTCCAAATTAATATACAATAAGCACCATTTGTTAAATTTCTTAAAATTATTTAAAATATCATTACCGTAATTTAAATCAAACTAAAACAAGATAAAATTAATGTACGTATTAGTATTGGATATAAACCGAGATAAGTTAATTGTTAAATAATACAATAGTAGGGGGGATATCGATGTACATTTTAAAATCTAGAACGCTTTTGCGAAATTGTTAGTGTTGAAAAGTCACTCGCTTTTGAAACAGTGCTTTTTTGATTCATCAAGTCCGCTGCTCGCTACTAACAAGCAGTGTTAAAATAACCTCGAAGCAAACCTGTACGATTGGCTGACTTGCACGTTTTCGACCACGTGGTTATTGTTGTTTTCTTTTTTTTTTCTATTAATGTGTTGCAGTAAAGCGAGGTAAACACTACAGATCGGGGTATTATTTTTTTGTGTAATTGTGTTCTCGTTTACGTGAGTGCATTGTTAAAGTTTTGTGAGTTCGGTAAATCAAAAGTTGGTGTTTTTTTTTTAAAAAGATTCCTTAAGGTAGGTCGACATTTTTAGTATAAAAATAGTGCATTGTATATCATAACAAAGATTTTTCTCGTCTGTTTTCAAATAATTTTACGACTTTGCGGCCTTTTTCCATTTTATCACGTAAATGACAGTATTAAAAATTCTCGACAAAATATTAAAAAAGAACCATTATAATTACATTACATCTGTCCGAAAATCTCTAAAAAAAATATTTTAAATAAATATTTTCGAAGGATGTTTACGAAATAATTAAATGCCGAATGTGTTTTGTTTGTATCAAATTTTATTGTTATAGAATTAACGAAAAAAGCATGTTTTACATTTTTTTAATCACCTACTTGGCTTCTCTTTTTTTTAATTTTATGAAATAAACGGATGGTTAACGTGTCAATGATAAATTTTGTAAAAACGTTGTAGCGCTTTTTTTTTAAATTTAGTGCCCAAGTAAAACTCAATAAAGTCGTTAGGAAAATACGTTCATGCTTTGGAATATAAAAATAAAACACGTATTTTAGAATAAAATATAAGATTATAAAAAGTAATAAATAGGATCATAATTTTTCCTAAATCTGTTATAGTCAGCTGTTTCTTTATCTTTCTTAGATTAATTGTTTATATTGTTTTCCAAGTATCGTTTGTGTTTGCGATGTTCGCTTTTTTATGATTTTACAAAAACAATAAAGGGAATTTTGTTTTCATTGTGAAAATATACTGGTTGAAGTGATGACTTTTGTTTTGACATTCGGGAACACAAAGAAGTTTTTTTGTGCGATAAATCAGGTAAATACGTACAATGAGACATCATTTCATGTTTTCTCTTTCAAACAATCGGACGTAATGGATGGAACTTGATGACATTTTCTGGGTGAAGATATTTAGGTCGCATTTTCTGATTTTATCGAAAGTTTTGGTAAATAATTGTTGTATTTCGTTCAGTTCAATAACATTTTTAGTACAACCAGGGAAACGTAAACGTAAAAAAAACAACTTTTGTTGAGTTTGGTTTATCTTTAAACACCCAAAGTTGAATTTTTTGAGCATCCCTTTTATTTTACTTTACGGAGCTTCAAAAGGCCTAAATTGCGTCGACCCTAGTGGATCCTTTGCCACCGTGTTTTTCATATGTCCCATCCGGTGCTGCCTACTAGCCTGACGAATCTTCAAATATTTTCCTGCTCCGTGCCTGGGGGCCCAGAACTTAGTAGCGTTTAGAAGCTAGAGCCTCACATTCAGAAGGAACGTGCACTTCTTCCATGTCACACCATCGACACAGTCTTGGTAGATTCCAATTTTGCGTAGGTCAGCGGTTCTCAAACTTTTGTTATTCACGCCCCCCTGTTTTAATTTAAAAAATGTTGCGCCCCTCAATCCGTAGACCTAGGAATTTGGACTAAAATAGGCAACATTGTCTCGTCGAGAGCGCCAAAGATGATGTCGGAAGTTCGCGGCGTTCGTGCCACGTATTCAAGCTTCCTGATCTTTCTCGAACTGTCTGAACGCGACTATAAATACAGAAGCGCACATACGGTATTCTCAGTCTCTCAGTGAAGGTGTTTTAACACTAAGCAAGCATTATTGTGAAGTGTGAGTGTATAAGTAGATGTAGTATGGATAAATTTTTAAAACGAAAACTTGAGGATGACGGGGCTTGTACATCGACAGGTTCAGGTGGAAATCGTCCGAAATCTAAAACAAGAAAATATGATCCATCATACCTAAATTTGGGCTTTACTAGCCTTGAAATAGGTGGCGAAGAAAAACCACAATGCGTTATCTGTTTAAAAGTATTGGCTGCAGATAGCATGAAACCAAATAAATTACAGAGGCATTTAGAAACGCTGCACAGAGAATATGTCAATAAACCGCGAGATTTTTTTGTGGAGAAACTCAGATTGTTTAAAAAACAAAAATCCAGCTTCCATAGAGTACTGGCAGTAAATGAGAAGGCTCTCTTGGCATCATATAAAGTGGCATACAAAGTAGCTAAATGCAAAAAACCGCACACTATTGCAGAGCAACTTATTTTACCCGCTTGCAAAGACATTGTAGAAATAATGTTTGGTGAAAATTTTACTTCACAACTTAACAATATTCCTCTGTCAAATGATACAATCTGTCGACGAATTAACGATATATCAGTTGATATGCAGCAGCAGCTTGAATCTGAGCTTACTGGAAACTTGTTTGCTATACAACTTGACGAAGCAACTGACTCTAGTAATGATTCCCATTTGATTTGCTACATTAGATTCTGTCAATGTTCTAAAATATGTGAAGATTTATTGTTTTGTAAACAGATTGAAGGAAGAACTACAGCCACCGAGTTGTTCAAGATTACAAATGATTCTATTACTAAAATGAATTTGCAATGGAAAAATTGTGTTGCGATTTGCACCGATGGAGCTCAAGCCATGTCTGGTAAATACAACAGTTTACAAGCGCTAGTAAAAAAGGAATCCTCAGAAATTATCTGGACGCACTGCATGATACATCGGGAAGCGTTAGCATCAAAATCTAAGCTAAGCCCTGGACTAAACATGATTTTGACAGTAGTTATTGAAGTTGTTAACTTTATAAAAACCAGACCACTAAAAACAAGGATGTTCTCTGTTCTGTGTGAAGATATGGGAGCTGAGCTGATCAATCTTTGTTGTTTTATTCCTCATCCAGATGGTTGTCACGCGATAAGACGGTTAAGCGTGTCTTTGAATTAAGAAGGGAAATAGCGATATTTTTAAGCGAGGAAGATCACAAGCATTCAACAGATTTTTTCGACAAATTATTTTTACTGAAGCTTTCTTATTTAGTAGATATTTTTGAAAAACTTAATATACTTAATCTTCAGCTGCAAGGAAAAGACGTAAATATATTTGATTTAAGTCAAAAGATTGATGCTTTTTGTAAGAAATTGCAGTTATGGCATAACAAATTGAAAGAAAACAGTTTGGAAATGTTTCCCACATTTTGCGATTTTGTGCAAGATTCCCCATTGGAAGATATTCATAAAGCTGTGATGCTAAAAACCATAGGAAGCCATTTAGAAAACTTAACTGAGAATTTCAAGCGATACTTCTTTGCAGAGAAAGAAAGTTGTCAGACTGGAGCTGGGTTTTAAATCCATTCGAAAATAGACCTGTCGGACTATCACTGCAAGAAGAAGAACAACTGATAGATATTTCAACAAATCCCTTACAAAAATCAAACTTTGTTAACAAATCTTTAACAAACTTCTGGACTGAACTTCCGAACGACTACTCCGTTATAAAAGCCAAAGCGCTTAGAATTCTGTTGCCTTTTCCAACGTCCTACCTTTGTGAAACTGGATTTGCTGCACTTGCTGTCGTGAAATCTAAATACAGAAATAAACTTCAAGTAGAAAATGAACTCAGAGTGGCCATCTCTAACATAGAACCAAATTTAGAGAAGTTGTGCGCCTTAAAACAAGCTCATGTTAGCCATTAGTCCTTAGAATGTTTCTTTGTCATCATTAAGTAAGTAAAATTTCAATAAAGATTTTTTAAAAATCTATCTGTAGCATTTTATCATTACCATTTTATTTTTAATCTGTGCTGCGCCCCCCCCAATCATGTAAACGCGCCTCCCTTAGGTGGCGCGACCCACAGTTTGAGAAACGCTGGCGTAGGTGATGACGTAGGTGACAGTGTCTAGTAAGGAGACCCACAATTCTCCTCATCTCTTGTCTGCTCAATGATAGCAGCTCGGTTGAGTGACTTGCAAGTCTTATTCCTAGTTTTTTCAAGTTTTGGTTTTATGGCATAGCATGTCAAGCTTGAATTTTTTATTTTTTTACCCATCTGCTTACCTCAGTACGGACACTCCCGTAGAAAATGCCGTAGGGAGGTTCTGGTCCTTTTGCGGCTAGTTTATCTGCCTTTTCACAACCTACGTGGTTCGAGTGGCCGGGTCTCTACGCAATTGTTACATTGTTGGACCTGGCCAACCTCTGTAAGTTATGTTTGCAATATTTTACCATTTTTTATGTGGTTTGGAACGTTTCAAAAGCTTTGATAGCCGCTTGACTATCAGTAAGTATAAATAAATACTTGCCATGGCATTCTAAATCCATGCTTAACTGAGCGAACTGAGCAATGGCACATACTACAGCCTGATACACAGTGCAGTATTTACCTAGGCTTATGCTAGTGTATCGTTCCGGGTTAGTCCCAAAGATCCCAGCACCTTTACCTTAACTACCACACTTACCACACTATGTCTCCAGGTTCAATTTGTCAGTATTTTTTCAGTCCATTTACCCCTTGTGGGGATCAGCAATTGTAAAGTGCGGTTAAAGTTGAGTTCTGAAACTAAACAGTCAGACGGCAGTTGCATGTAGACCTCCGCTATAATAAAACTTATCCCGAAGTGACCTTTTCGGAGATTTTTCCAGTGTCCTGTCTACTCCAGTCCATATGCACACATTTATGCTTGCCCTACAATAAATATATTCAAAGCTGGCAAATCTAGTAGTGTGTTAATTTTTTCATTAGCATTCCCTACACCAATTGACCTTTTTCAAGTTTTGTTGAAATTATTCAGAAACGATGTTCATCAAATATTTTTCATATTTAAATGTTGATGCAAAATCCAATTTACTGCTGTCTTCGATGTGTTTTATGACAGTGCTCCATGTTATATCAAAAGATTTTTTACCCTTACCGCAAAATCAATCTGCACGTTTCCCATTTATTTTAGATGTTTATTGATGGTGTATTAATTTCATCCAGCCGTTGTAGGTCTTGTCTATTTGGGAGTTGTTGTCCTCTCAATGTTGCCTGTCAAATAGGCAGGCTTTTGACCTGCTCTAAGTTATTCCATCAAGAGGATTTTATCTCTTGCTCCCTTTTTTCGGTTCTGCTTTAATATATTGCCTTTATATCCGCAGAATGGTTGTGAACCTATTGGTAGTTCTATTTAATCTTTGTATGTTAATGCATTGGATTTTTTCATGGCCCTGATGACCAAATGAAACAGATTTTGTTTTAAAAATTATTGATTGATAATTTACTTATTACCACAGAGTTCTGGTCTTTAAAATACGTCATGTTTCCTGTTTTTTTACTACCACTATGTTTAACGACGACTTCAATAAATATCTGTTGATTAAAGTTAAAATTGATATTTTCTATAAATTTTCATTTGTGTAACTATAAAAAAAATGTATTTGGTACGTTTTAGTTTTTTATAAATTTGGGAAAAAAATTTCAAAAGTTACACTTTGTTTTTACAATGTTACATCTTTGTTAATGTTTATATAATCTGAAATTTTAAAACGTTGACTCATAACAATAAAAATATTGCAATTTCTTAAGTTAAACTGGAATAAGTTCAATGGGGTAAAGTTCACGGTGATATGGTGGCATTTGTAATTTTATATTTCTTAAATCTTGGCTAATTTCAAATGTTTTAGACTATTTTTCTAATCTTTTACTATAAGTTATTTTTACTGATAACAAAATTTTTAATATCTAATTTCGAAAGCATATAAATTCGTGTAAAATTTTCCACAATTTTTATCTTTCTAGTTATTTTTATAAATGTTTGATTTATTTAATGTTGTTAAATATTTATTTACTGGTTAATTAAAGAGTACAATAAAATAATCCGTTTTTGTTTACAAAAATAATACTATGTTCTTTGTCGATTTATGCATTTCAAGGTTTTCTATTATCGTCGCAATATCGTTTATTGTACAGTAACAAACAGCCGAATAGAATAAATTTATTATGTTTCAATTATCGTGCAATTTTTTTTTTAAAAATCCCGAACCACGACAATTATGACATCCTTTGCAACGAATAAATTGTACCCATGCATGGAACCCCCTTCGAGTAACAGTTTATACCCCTAAATTTTTAAATGGGAGGTAGGTGCTTGTGAAACATCATTTAAAAGGTCTCTGGACATTGCCTGAGAGCCGTTGTCGGGTTTCGGAAGGAACCGCCCCCCAGCTTATTATTATTAACAAGTAATAACGTTTAGTTTTGGAAAATGTAAAATACAAAAACAAAACATCTTTATGTAGGAAATGTTTAAAATTCTCGCCTCGTCTTGGCAACATCTGTGGCATTACCGACCTATTCGCAAGCGTTTTACTTCTCGAGTCTGCTAAATCTAGGTGTTAAGTTTTGGGTACCATACTTCTCACCCACCCATATAAAAAGAAATCTAATAGCGTAAAATCTGGTGATCGCGGTGGTCGCTATGGAAAACTTTAACCCTACCAAAGGAGTGAAATGAGGGTATTATCATTCATAAGAAAGGAGACAGGCTGGCGTGTAAAAACTATTGGGGAATAACCCTGCTAAACATAACATACAAGGTGCTCAAATGTACTAAGAGGACGCATATCCCTATATGCAGAAGACAACTTAGGGGACTACCATTGCCGGTTACGACTCAAGAGATCAACAACAGATCAAATATTCACCATAAGACAGCTCCTAGAAAAAATCTGGGAGTTTAACAGAGAGGTCCACCATCTGTTTGTAGATTTCCGCCAGGCATACGATAGCATCACCAAGGAAATTATCTGGCAAGCGTTGGAAGGCATAGAGGTACCAGAAAAGATCATAAAGTTATCCAAGATATGCGTAGAAAACTCTTAATCCAAATTTGGAATAGGAAAGAACAGCACTGAAATATTCTCCATCAACAATGGCCTAAAACAAGGCGATGGCCTGTCACAATTGCTCTTTACCATAGTGCTGGACATGGCTATCAAAGAAACGAATATTGGTCTGGAAATATTTACAAATAAGGGCCAGGAATTATCTTGGCATATGCCGACGACATTGACGCGGTAGGATTAAAACAAACAGTACGATTAAAACAAAGAAAATGTTCATGAACATAGAGAAGGAAACCAAGAAGGTAGGCCTCACGATCAACGAGGGCAAGGCCAAATATATGCATGTCAGACAGAGAGCAGGAAGGGACAGAATAGGACAAAACATAACCATGAACACTTACAATTTCGAATGCGTAAACCAATTTCAGTACCTAGGAGCAGTTATAACCTCGTATAACGATAACAGCAGCGAAATAAAAGCAAGAATACAAAATGGCAATAAATGTTTTTTCGTCTTGCAAGACCTGTTTAGGTCCCGACTGATATCTAGGAACTTTAAAATACGGATATATTCGGCAGTAATCAAGCCAATTATTATGTACGGTTCGGAAATATGGACAATGACAAAGCAGAACGAACTAGTGCTAAGACGCTTTGAACGAAATATGTTGCGGAAAATACCTTGGGCCTACAGTAGATGAGAGAATAAGAACGAATGAGGAGCTCAAGCAAATGCACAAAAGACCGAGTTTAGTAAACGAAATATCGAAGAGGATTTAAAAATCTTGAGAGTACGGGACTGGAAGGAGGTTGTGTTGGTCAGGGATAAGTGGAGACGAGTCGTAGATGCAGCTAAGACCCACGATCGGTTGTGACGCTACGAGAAGAAGAAGAAGAAGAAGGATGTCATTTCATAATCTAAAATTGACGTGTTTCGGTGATTTTTTATGTATTACGAGGGTAGTCTGAAAAGTTTCCGATCTTAACGTGAAGGTGACAGCACTAGTCAATAAAAGCTAGGGAATGTGGTTGCGCATCTTTTGACAGGTACCCACCATATTGAGTGAGTCAATGTGAATATTTTTGTTAAAATGAAAAAAAGTATTGAGCTGTCATTAAATATTTGTTTTTGAAAGGCTGTTAATACTGCGGCTGTTGCAAAAATGATGTGATGCAGCAACAGCGTGTAGTTATCGCAGGATTATAAATTCACCTCAGTCTAGTCAAATAAAAGAAACCAGGCGGAGCATAAATTTAATAATAATTAGAAAAGCGTTGATTTATATCGTGGAGATTTTAAAGTAATGTTTGGTGTTCTGAAGAGCAAGTGCTCAGGCCCCGTGGCATACAATATTGAGGCCCATTACTCTGATAGTATGTTACACTATAGTTTGCTGTAGCTTAGTTTAAAATGTTGTTCCACCTAGTAATTTCTCATTTTGTTATCATGACACATCGTTTCTTTACAATTTCTTTTTTTATTTATTACAATAGCTTACTTTTTGTAAAAGATAAAAGGGTTTAAGAAAAACGTTAAATTTTTCCCATGTTAATAACAATAAGTTTACAAATTTAACTTAACACCGATTAAAATGAAAATAAACCGAAAACTAAGAGAAAAACATAAAAGACTTAATACAAAATTTTCCCCAACGTGCACGGATAACAGCTGTAATTCGTGTAAGCCGGGTCGATTTGATGCGATTTGAAATCGTCTCCGATGAACGGTACAAAAGGAACAATATGCGGCTCTAAAATTTCTCTTATGTTCATTATAACCAAGTCCGCTCAAGGTTCAAAACTTACGCTACCCCACACCATCACCAAGCCGACTACATAACTTACTCCAGGAGAAACATGGTTTTGGAAGAAACGTTCACCAGTTCTCCGGTAAATTCTTTTACGTCCATCCGGTGATCTAAGACAAAACCTTGACTCATCCGAGAATATGTTTCCTATCAAATCTACTGTAGACCAGTTGTAGGTCTCCTGGCACGCAGTCAAATATCAAAAAGCCGCCTTCTTATTATTCTGTTATTACCATAGGAAAAATTAATCAAATCGAATTTAAAACAAATTTATTAATGAGCAAGCTTCATCTTTATTTTAAGTATAGATATTATTTTTTTATGTACGAGGGCGGTTTGATAAGTCAGTGACTTTTTGAATAAAACAAATTTTTTGCCGCAAATAAACATTTTATTTTTCTACATAATCACCTTTTAGCTCGATATACATTTAGTCCAGCGTTTTTCTAATTTTTTTATTCCCTCCAAATAATAGGTTTTTTCAAAGCTCTCAAAATACGCGTTTGTTTCGGTAATGACTTCTTCATTCGACTCAAATCTCTTACCGCCCAGCCATTTCTTTAGGTTTGGAAACAGAAAATAGTCGCAGGGAGCTAAATCTGGAGAATATGCTGGATGGGGTAGCAGTTCGTATCCCAATTCGTGGATTTTGGCCATCGTGACTAGACAAGTGTGCACACGTGCATTGTCTTGATGGAACAGCACTTTCTTCTTCTTAGCCAAATGCGGCCGTTTTTGCTTCAAATCAACGTCGAATCTGTTCAAAAGCTTTGAATAATATTCGCCGGTGATCGTTTTACCTTTCTTGAGGTAATCGATGTGAATGACACCGCGTACATCCCAAGAAAGTGTAGCCATGACCTTGTTGACTGACAGACTCTGTTTTGCCTTCTTTGGTCCACGTTCACTCCGAGCAACCCACTGTTTCGATTGTTCCTTGGTCTCTGGCGTGTTGTGATGGATCTATGTTTCATCCACAGTAACAAAACGGCGCAAAAATTCGTCCGGATTACGTCTGAACATCGCTAAACACTCTTTTGAAGTGGTCACACGATTGCGCTTATGGTCGAGTGTGAGCAATCGCGGCACCCATCTCGCAGAGAGTTTTTTCATGTCCAAATATTCGCGTAAAATATGATGTACCCGTTCAGTTGAGATACACCTACAGCATGAGCCAACTCACGCACTTTCATTCTCCGATCATCCAATATTATTTCATGGATTTTATCGACTATTTCCGGCGTGATCACTTCTTTTGGGCGACCTGGACGTTCGGCGTCACTAGTGCTGGTACGACCACAACGGAACTCTGTAAACCGCTTCTTAACCATTGAAATTGATGGTGCCGAGTCCCCGTAGTATTTATCAAGTCTTTCCTTAGTTTCAGTGATGGATTTTTTACGTAAAAAGTAATGCTTAATCAGCACACGAAATTCACTTTTTTCCATTTTCGTAAAAATTCACGAGGTTGTCTGCTTTGAACGGCTATCAAACGACGTAGCTTGCTCAAAATTAGAAAGTTGCCCACTGATAGATTATAGTTGACGGCAGCACTGTTGCATTTGGAGTAACTGCGCGGGAAATTCAAAAAGTCACTGACTTATCAAACTGCCCTCATAACATATTACATAGGGCCCTCTATGGTCCAAGACCCGTAGTCCCTCCTTGTCGCGGGGACTGCTTATATTATTTGAAATGCAAAAAAGAAATTTGCATTTATCTGTAATAGAACAATGTAAGCTGTCACACAAATTATTTAACCAGTCAAAAAAACCATCCTTTTTAAAACTGGATATTGAAATAATCGTAAAATTTTAAATCCACTTTCTTTAATAAGTTATTTTGTTTAATTATAAACATCTTGCCTTTGTCTATTCTGTTTCGAAAGCAGCCCTCGTAATGACATTTCATATCGGTCGAAAAATAATTCTTATACAGGGTGTTTCAAAAAACGGTGACCCCGTCTCTAGGATAGATAGAAAACTGAAAAATAATTGGGGTTTGCTTACTAAAAATTTTCGTTACGCCATCCGTATTCAAGATAAAGGGCGTTGAAGAAAAAAAATGTATACACATTTATTACGATTTTGCCGAAACTACTGGAAACATTGTCATAAAATTTTATACGAATATGTTTTAGAAGCTGATACATCCCATGAATTTGTTTTTATACCTGACTCTCATAGAGAGCGCTAGTTACACGGTTCGTACCAAGTAGTATTGAACTTAACTTTTCTATGGTTAGAATTATTAATAAAAATTCCAGTAAAATTTTTTACTAAGCAAACTTCAATTATTTTGCAGTTTTCTATCTACCCTAGAGACGGGGTCACCTTTTTTGAAACACCCTGTATATCTCGTATTTCTTTTTAAACTTGTCTTACGTCTTTGAATGTTACGAAACAGTTCATTCCGACAACGTAATTCTTGAAAGTACTTTGTAACATAAAATAAAATAAAATTACGGTGACTTTAGTATTTAAAGTGATATATTATAAATGAAAAATGTGAAGAGGTTGCTGATAATAGACGGCCGATGTACCTACAGGAAACTCTAGCAGCCTTGACATGAAATAGTAAACATTGATAGTAGTATTTTATTACAGCGAATACTTTTAACCGTTTTTTTATAAATTAGTGGGTCAAGTTCGTTTCTGACTTTTTACAAAAATGTATAACCGTAGAGGTATATAACTTTAACGCCAACTGGTGACAAAAATGTAAACTGTATGGGAGAATTTATTGTCATAATCCGAAGTATCGCGGAGTATTTCTAACTGCTGTGGGTGCAAACCTAAGATCTGACCCCATGGTTAGGTTAGGTATCATGTAAATGGGGCGACATGATTTGTTCATGGAGATTTTACGCCAGAAAGAAATGGACACTCGAGACATCAAAATTATTGAAAACCTATAGTACAACCAGAAAGCAAACATTGAGATTGAAAATACAAAGACTGACAATATTAAAATTAAACGCGGAGTGCGACAAGATTGTATCTTGTCTATGGCATAGAAGCATCAACAGTGAATATAACATCGTTGAAAAAATTGGAAGCCTAAGAATACTAAGAATATCGTATGTAGACCGAATCACTAACGAAGAAGTACTCAGACGACTAGGAAAAGGGACAGAGCTTGTGAATGAGACAAAAATTCGAAAAAAAAAGTACCAGGGACACGTTATAAGAGAAGAAATATATACTGTGTTACAAGTGATTATGCAGGGCAAAATTGTTGGTAAACGCAGCATAGGTCGAAGACGAATGTCGTGGCTGCAAATCTTGAGAGTGGTTCAACTGTTCGACAGTCCAACTTTTTAGGTCAGCGGTGGATAGAGTTAAAATAGTCATGATGGTAGCCAACCTTCTAAAGAAAACGGCACCCTAAGTTCATGGTTGTATGAGGCAAGATTTTCTTAAAATCGGGAGATTCCAAGTTGTTAAAACCAAATATGATAAACCTTATTCTTCCCAAGCTGGGACATAAACACAGTATGTGTTCAGCAGTTTCGTCTTCCACGCAGTAAAACCGACAATCTGTTTGTTGGTTCAAACCTATCCTTCTGACGTGATGTCTTAGGCGATAAGCAGTTCCGTCAGAATTCGTAGGTCATTCCTACTACATTCCAGGAACTGCTTGGTTGTGTTTCCTGAGGGTTTTGGTATAAACGAATTCGAATGTGGTAGATCAGACCAGTGCGTGAGTCTTTTTTTTCCGCCCAATATAAAATAATGGTTTCCACCAAGACATGAAAGTACAGTATCAGGTTAGATGGTATATAATGGCTGACTATTGTTAGAACATCAGGCGAAATTGTACACAAATTAAACGCTGTAAGTAAGAATAAATGAAACAATCCCTGAAACAGTCAATGAAGTCTTACAGTAGACCTTAAGCTTTTAGGCTCATAACCTCTCCATAAAAGATTTTCTCCACCTCATCAAAAAAAAAATGCTTACGTTAATAAAAGAACGCTACTACTGATATTATATACAATAATTATATAGATGCCACAGAAAACTGGTGGAACTGGATGAACAAGCTCTATTTATTGTGGGTACCAGAACACCAGGAAGTACATGGCAAATAGGCTAACAAGAGCCGGTGAATCACAACAGCTGATAGGTTAGAAGCTTACCTGCAGCATTGCTTCTAGTACTGCTAGGGAGCAGACTAGAAGCTGGTTATGAGACAACCACCACAAATACTAAACAGAGCATCTAGGTATGAGGACAACGCTGCAGTAGCAAGCTTCTATACAATATAGAGCTTGCAAAAAGCTTTGTAGGTTTTGTAAGGGGAAGGATGAGACCCCTCTTTACTGTGTATGCTACTGTGACCTCGGTTTGCAGACGGGGAACAATAACTGGAAGTACATGACTGCCGTTGTAAGTGCCCTTTTATATACGGGGGCACAATAGGCCTTGTTAGCCGCAGTAATTGGCATCACTGACGTTAATCTTCCTCTTACAGTGTCTTGCTTTCTCAAGCGTTGACGACTCCCATATTGACTACTTCTTTGTATCTATCTCTATCTTGAGCTGCGTGGAGAAGTTCCTCAGCAGTTAAACCTGTCCATTGTCGGAGGTTTTGAAGCCAGGATAGCTTTTTGCGGCCTATCCATTTTTTTCCCTCGATCTTGCCATTCAGAATAAGCCGAAGCAGACTATAACGTGGTCCACGCATCACATGTCCCAAGTATTCCAGTTTGCGGCGCTTGATGGTAGTTAAGAGCTCTCTATCGTCCCCTATTCTGATGAGTACATTCTCGTTGGTAGTTCGGCTTGTCCACGGAATTTTAAGCATCCTTCTGTACAGCCACATCTCGAATGCACCAATGCGGTCAATAATTTTTTGGTGAAGCGTCCATGTTTCGCAAGAGTACAACAGAATAGACCATACATAACACTTGGTAAACCTTTCCCACAGATGAATGTTAAGTTGCTTGGCACAGAGTAACGGCTTGAGATTCAGAAATGCTCTTCTAGCTATTTCTATTCTAGCCTTGATTTCTTCGTCTGGATCCATCGACTGATTGATCCAGCTTCCAAGATATTTAAAGTGCTCTTTCTATATTCTTACCATCAAGTGTTATTCTTTCCGGGCCAACATTCATTTTGCTAACAACCATAAATTTAGTTTTTTTGACATTGATTTTCAGTTAATACCAACCCCAAAATGAAAAAAAATATATGAATAAGCTTTGCATGAAAAAATTTATCTCTGTCAACTGTATATTTTGTCATTTTCCCTTTTATGCGCGTTTTTATGACAAAAAAAGTATCTTCTTGCTTGAAAGTTGACGAAAACTGGAGTCATCGATAATATTTTTGTCATGTATATTATTGAATGACATTTGGAAAACAAAATAAACTTGACACCATTAACGCAACAATATGAAATTATCTAAAAAAGTAATTTTTTTTTATCCGTTTTTAAAGTTTATCAAGTATATGAATAGTAGGCTAGGCATATTTTGTTTCGTTGTTAATGACAACTGGCAAAACAATTCGTTTAGATTTATAGTTGAATTTGTTAGAAGATAAACAATTTTGTTTAAGTAAGCTTATTAATTGTTTCTTTTTTAAAAGTAATAAGTTTCTTGTGGTAGACTGTTTAATTTTTGACCCCGAAAAATTAGAAAAATGAATCGAGCAAAGAATTTAACCGAACAAGAGGTAGTGCGGGTATCAGTTTTATTAACTAAGGGATATTGTCAAAGTCATGTCGCCAATTTGTTAGGCAAAAATCGTTCCACAATAATTCGTATAGTACGACGTTTAAATGAGGTGGGAAATTATTCTAGAAGGCCAGAGCAAGGGCGAAAACGATGCACTAACGACCGAGATGTTATTAAGTCTTAAAAATATTTTTAATTCCAATCTTATTTAGAAATATTGAAGCTAATTCACTTTTAAAGTATCCGAATACGTTTTCTCTTGTAAAGATTATTCGAAAATAGTGTGCCTGTTTTTGTTAGAAATACCAAATTGTCTTAGTGATTGCGGTATTAATCCAATACCGATAAAAAAAAATGAGTTCTTGTGGGAATCTAGTCACAAATTTTTCTGGGGAATTTCTGCATAATTATTGTATAAATTAATCATACAAATGTAATGACGGTTACAACTGTGTTTCCGATAAACAGTTTTATCAAATTGTTATCGTTCTAAAAATGGAAATAAACACAAAACCGATTTAACAATTACTAATAGCGTAAATATTTTTTCATATTTATACCCAGATCCTTTAGACTCACTTTCATTTTACCAATTCCTTTAATATTTCTCTAATCAAAAGCTGTATTAACAAACTAATACTTATACTTTCTGCATTTAGGCATATCATGTTAAAAATTGTGCCTGTGACATTTATCACGTGTTACTTTTAATATATTTTATGAGTAAAAGAGTATACACTGCTTGTGTTTACGGAGCTTACACGGACTGGTTTAACATCGAAAAAGGTATTAGACGGGGATGTGTGGCTTCGCCATGGCTGTTTAACTTATAGACAATTGTTTAAAAAACGGATTAAGAATGAATAGAAGAATAATAATTCGATGATCAGGTCATATTAGCGTCTTCTGAAGAGAAGCTGCAGGCAGTGGTTATGCATGATGCCCTAAACATCAAAGGAATGAAAGTAAATGTAAGCAAGACGAAAGTAATGGTTTTTGAAAGAAAAGAAAGCATGACAAATTGCAAGGTGCTGATTGAAGAGTGGAACAAGTGAATGAGTTTGTATACTTGGGTTCAACGTTTACGAGAGACGGAAAGTATGAATGTGACATTGAGCGAAGGGTGTTGGCAGAGAAACAAAAGAATGGGGCCCTACATAACTTTATGAACAGCTAGAACGTGTCAAAAAAGGCACGTCTGGCTGTGCATAGATGAGTGCTGGTCCTTCACACTTATGAATGGTAGTAAATGTTGGGTTTGGCAGAAGAAGCATGAAAATAAGATTAATGTTGTGTAGATGAGTAGTCTGAGAAGTATAGCAGTAATGACTTGGTTGGATAAAGTAAAGCATAGTGATATAAGGTAACGATAGTGTATGAAAGAAGATGTGGTTACAAAGATAGAAAAAAGAATGCTTAGATGGTTTAGACACGTAGAGAGGATGGATAAAAGAAGAATGACGAAACATATTTTAAGATGAGTGAGAATGGGCGAGTCGGTAGAGATCGACCTTAGCGAATATGTCTCGATTGTTTTGGAAAAAGGCCAGGTCAAAAGTACCAACAACCGACGAGTATGTATGAGAGATGAAAGTAGAAGAAGCGAAAGATGTGTGTAAAAACCGTCGCAACTGTAGCTGCTTACCTCTACGGAAATAAGGCGTGACTATATGTTGTATGTATGTACTTTGAGTGAAACTGGTTTCACTAAAAAAGATTTCCTAGATGTTGGGAGTGTTTCCTAAATGGTACAATATGGTTTTGTCGGACTTTCAACTGTAGTGAAGGCTTTTGCAGATGGTCTAAGGCAAATTTGAATTTTTTTTACTATTATTACCGAAACAAATTATAAATGATAAACAAATTTAATTAATATATATTTTAACAAATAGGATAAAATTTGTACGAAATATTTATCAAATCGTTTAAAAGATGCATACAAAATTTTATTCTCTTATTTTTAATGATAAGAAATAATACTTCATTATTTGCAATCAAAATAGCTAATCAGTTGCTACGGATTTATAGACGTGACAATAATTCATCAGTTGAGAGAATATGCAAATTGCCCATGGCAAAAAAACCATAAAACTAGGTTTGTGGATGTTATGACTGTGAAAATACCATGGTGGATTATCAATCCATTCGGTGATATTGAAGGAACTGGTGTCAGATTATGAGAAGAACTGATCGAAATAAGCACTAACAAAGAACTTAAAGTACAGTTCAGAAAAAGATACCAGCATTTTTGGTATTATGGACTATTACTTAGCTTTAACAGCTCAAACAGATACTTGTGTTAAGCGTAAAAAAATGCCTTGAGTTCGAAAACATCAAAATTATCACCATTTTAACAATTTTGACGGGGGGCAGAATTGTTGCCTATCGAGATCTTGGTTTTTCTATTACGAAATTGGCCGCCGCGTTAATTGCACTGCAATACCGGTAATGCGTGTGTGGACAGAAGAAGGTAGAGAAACACGAAGAAGACTAACTGGTCAACTGAGGCGAAGGTACGACAGAGCGACAAGATAGGGTGCTTTAGACAACTAGCTCTGCGAGACCGTTTTGCTACTACGTGTCAAATCGCTGACCAATGTTTTTTTTTAATGAAAATAGTCGCAAAAAGGGTAGACCTATCGTGTGGGCCGCGGACGGCCCGCTTTGCGGCTATTAGAAGGGGAAGGGATTATAGAAAGGAGATGATTGTGAACCCGCTTTTTGAAAAGTTGCAGGTCATGGTTCTCTGGAAAAACTGATTTTGGAAGCTTGTTCCATTCCGTGGCAGCTCTGTAAAAGAATGATTCTTGATGGAGATTGGTCCTTGTAGTGTCAATCTTGAGAGTAAATGGGTGAGACTGATCAGCGTGCCGAGTTCTTCGGCCGAATGTGGCCAATGGTGGTACAAGAGTTTTTATTTCTCTGGAGCATCTGCCATGGAAATATCTGTAGAGTAATGACTGGTCTGCAACTCTTCTTCTATGTTCTAGAGGGTGAAGGGTATCTGTAAGAGTTGAGCTGTTTATCAACCGAATCGCCCTTTTCTGAATGGAATCTAGAAGACGCAGAGAATGCCTTGTTGCTGAACCCCAAATGTGCGAGCAATACTCCAGTAGAGGTCGGATTTGAGCCCTATACGTCGTCAACAGTTGATCAGGGGTAAAAAACTTTCTAGTTTTCCACAGAAAACCTAGCCTCTGGCTTGCTGACTTTACGATGTTAGCAACATGGTCATGCCAAGACATATTATTGGACACCGTGACTCCCGAAATCGAGATAGAGGGACTTGATTCAAGGGTATTACTGGACATTGTGATGGAATGATTTGAGTAATTCACTTTTTTGGAAAACGTGGTGCTTTGTGTTTTCTGGGCGTTTAACTGAACAAGATTGTTGGTTCCCCACTTGACGATTGTTTGGAGCAAAAGATAGACCTGTTACTATGTGTACGCTATATCGCCACATTCGATTCTTTGGACTTGTTTTATACCGACCACAGTCTACCCCACAAAAAAAGTATTACTTTCAAAAAAAGGAACAATTTCTAAGCTTACTTTTAACGAAAATGTATCGCAAATATCTTTAAAACTGCAAATCTAAACGAATTGTTTTAATACAACAAGACAAAATATGCAAAGATTAATATTAAAATACTCGATAAACTTCAAACACCGAGATAAGAAAAAAGGAAATTAAATTTTTGCATAATTTCATATTGTTGCGGTAATTTTGTCCAGGAGCTTACATAAATAAAGCAAAATCTTCAGAAGTAACTTTTGAAGTTTCCGCAAGATCACAAATGAAACAGCGGCGAGTTTCAAAAATTTGATATTACTGTACCTGTCATATCGCATTATTCCCTTGACCTTGCCATAGGTAATTATCATATAGTGCTCGCTGGTGTATTACAAAGCATTATTTTGTTTTCGTGTAATTCTGCTCATAGATACCGAATTTCAATGTTTAAAATAAACCTTTTTCAAAAAATACTTATCATGTAATAAATTCAGATTCCACGAAAGATAGTTGAACAAATCACATGTGCAAATATAACTTATATTTTTGTTTAATAAACTTTTTTATATCTTAAGTACCTGTATTTTATTATAATAATTACAATCTAATATGTATATAAAATTCTCGTGTCACAGTGTTTGTAACAAAACTCCTCCGAAACGGCTTGACCGATGTTTATGAAATTTTTTGTGTATATCGGTAGGTCTGAGAATGGGACGTTAATTATTTTTTATACCCCTAAGTGATAAGAGTGGTCCACCCCAAAAAAATTTTAATTATTTTTTTTTTGATTTGGCATCAAAAAATATATACAACCCCGAATTTTCACCCCTCTACTACCAACCCCCATTTTTCAAAAGCGATATTAGTACTTCAATAATGTTCAACCCTTGGTGGTCGATAATTGATCAATTATCACTCGATCAGTTATCTCTGCGTCTACCGGTGTCACTACTCACACGAAGCCGGTCTCCTGTCTTTCTCAAACAATAAACTTTCTCTCACTCCCTACATAGTTTTCGATCGTAGCAGTGATACTTATACTTATCATTTTCCTTTCTCAGTGCAACTCTTATTTTAATTATATTCTCATAGTAAATTTATCATTAATTGGCAGTGTTATAATTATTGATTCCCATTTTATTAATAATTGCTCTTTTCCGTAACAAGCATCTGCACAGTGCTCCCAAAAAGAGACTATGCACGATTATCCATCAGATATCATTCAATGTTCGTCGAGGCATGTAGCCAAGAAAGTAGTTGTTTTCTGATAAATAATCGACCCACCATGCACCTTCATTGAATGCATCCAATTTAAAATCAGATTTTTGTACTTACATTTTTCTCACTGAAAACGTCGAACGGTCAATTGAGCGAATAAGAAAGGCAAAAAAATACAATTTTTTAAGAATTTACTAGATTCTCATGCATGATAGAGCGACGATGCCAAGCATAAATTAGTAATAACAGAATGCACTGCAATATATACTTTTTTCAGTTCAACAACTGTGCGCTTGAATATTTTTGAGTCAGCTCCTCGCCGGTTCCTTTTGTACATGATGGATTTATTAATAATACTGATGTATAATTGTAAAAAGGGAAAAATTATCTCTGACTTCAACTATACATACAGTAGTCAAAAATAAAAATATCATTTAATTCGGCAATTTTATTTTAAATAATAATTGTCACAATAAATCACTCTGCAAGATATTTAAAAAAAAAACTTGTTATATTTGGAAAAGCGAATTAACAGCACTCGATTCCGTATTAGCTAATTCAAAACTTCTCTAGAACTTCTTGAAAGCACTACAAAAGACTCTGACAATAGCCTGATTTCCAGGACATTCAGTTTATAAGTGGCTGATTCCCAAACAAATGGTCTGAAATATATGTGACAGCAGAAAAGCTACCAAAGAGTGCATTATTTGGGAAAAAAAACAGTTTAAATAAAAAGCATAGCACAATTTTAACAATTTTTGATATCTACAATGGTAATAATGTGATATACCTTTTATCAAAATTTTAAAAGGCATGAAAGTTATGTTTAACAAAAATTTAAAGAATTAATATCAGATTAAAAGTAAAAGTAAAAAAAATTAATTATGATTGTGTAATTATTTGGATAAAATGGATCTTTTATAAACTACGAATAAATAGTATGCAACCTTTACTTTCATTACTAAAATTAGGGATAAAAATGTGCTGAAATTGCAGACAAAATAAATAAAGAGTCTTTGGCAAGACATGGGGTCTGAAACCAAAAATGATCTACTGGTCATACCAAACGATTATTAAACCCATGGGCACCTATGCCTCATTAATATGGTGGCCAAAAATGCAACAAATATCGGCACAAGTCAAGCTGCAGAAAGTGCAGCGGCTAGCTTGTCTGAGAATCATAGGGGCCATATTCTTGTGCCCTACTGTAGCCATAGAGGTAATGCTGAACCTTCTACCATTTCACTTATGTGTAATGAAAGCAATCAGTGCCTTCAGAGTGAGCCACACAATAAATTTTAAAGCAGGAAATTGGATTAGATATTTAAAGATTTTGGAATATATTTTCCTAGAATACATTTCTAAGCCGACAGATATCATGCCAATTAGGTATAACGTCGAAATGCAGTTTGAAGTTGTCATAAACAACCGCCAAGTTTGCACAGATAACGGACCCCAACTAGAAAGAAATGCACCAGTGATAGATGAAAGGGTTAGAGTGAGCGTAGCAGGCCTAAGTTTCAGGCTCTCAAAACGCCTTGGTAACATCCCAACCATCTTTCAAGCAGAATTACATGCCATAGAGATATGTGCCAAGAGTGCCCCGAAACGGACACCCGAAGGGCAGAAATCCATATTCTATCAGATAGTCAAGCAGCATTAAAAGGTCTAAAGTCATAAACTTTTGAGTCTAAGCTAACTTGAGACTGTAAACAATCCCTGAGACAACTGTCGGCAAACAACTAGGTCACTTTGATGTGGGTTCTAGGTCACAGGGGAGTTAGAGGCAACGAGGAAGCAGACTGCCTTGCCAAGGAAGGGGCAAATACACAATTTTCCGGCCCGGAACCCTCCTGTGGACTCTCCAAGGCCCATTTGAAAGAAGAGGTTCGACGCTGGGAAATAGATGAATGGAATAAAGTGCCAGGACAAAGAAAGGTAAAAAGGCTAGTAAGCCTCTCGCCAAGGAAAGCTAAACAGCTTCTTAAGTTGAACAAGAAAGACTTGAAACTGGTGACATGACTTCCTACTGGACACTGCCCTCTGAGTTATCACCTGAAAAAGATGGAGAAAATAGAGAATGATAGTTGCTGTTACTTCGAGAACTTTGCTGAAACTGCAGAACTTTTGCTTTGCAAATACCCAGCGCTATTCTGCAAGAGGCTCAAGTTCCTGGAAAGAGCCTTCTTAAAACCCTCCGATGTCAGGAACTTAGCTTACAGAAAAATGAATAACTTTGCACGAAGTCTCGGAATCCCGGACTTCAAATAGATCCACCCCTCCAGTACCTGCTGACGTTTAGATGACTAAATTACCACTTATAAAGAACATATTGTGATATAATTTAATCGACCCGAAATGATTGTGTCATTTGCAACGTTGCCTCCCGGACTATAAGGGTTATACAAAAGATCTGATAGGTCGAGGTGCTGCATGTCTTCAAGACAATCTTTCCTAGTCTTCACCTGACTCGTATACGACCATCTGGATGTTTTATCTGTGAACAAAACTTTTTTCCATTTATCCACAGACCAATTTTTTGAGAAGAAATTGTGACATTGTGAACAACTTCGAGTTCGTTTCTGATCATAGAACTGGTGACAGTACTGTTTCTTAAAGCGTATTGTCTAATAAAACGTTTATCTCGGTCATTAGTGCATCGTTTTCGCCCTTACATGGCCTTCTAGAATAATATCCTACCTTATTAAAGCGTCTTACCAAACGACTTATTGTTGAACGATTTTTGTCTAATTATTTGTCAACATAACTTTGACAATATCCCTCATCCAATAAAACCCAGGCCCTCTTGTTCAGTTAAATTTCTTGCTTGATTCATTTTTATAATTTTTCGGGGTCAAAAATTAAACAGTCTTCCGCAAAAAAGGTATGTATTTCTTTTAAAAAAGGAACAATTTATAAGCTTACTTTCAACGAAAATCGATCGCAAGTATTGCACAAAATTGTTTGTCTTTTAACTCAACAAATTCTTTAAAACTGCAAATCTAAACGAATTGTTTTGATAACTGTCAATAACAACGAGACATAATATGCCTAGCATACCCCATTCAAATACTCGATAAACTTCAAAAACGGACGTAAGAAAAAGATAAATTAATTTTATATTGTTGCGTTAATTTTGTCCAGAAGTTTATTTGTATTATAATGTAGTGTTTTTTTCGAATGTGTGTTTTTATTAATACATCACACACATTTATGCTTAAAAATACTAAAAAGTTGTGGAGAAATAATAATTTTACTTTAAAACTATTTGTTTTTGTTGCAGTGAAAGAATATGTCTGTGGGTCAATCGGCGAAAAGGAGAGAAGACGATGAAGATAGCGAGTTACCTCCCCCACCGGATGGCGGCTGGGGGTGGATGGTAGTTTTTGGATCGTTTATGATACACGTCATCAGTAAGTTACTTTCGATTATTTTCACTAAAACTTTCTACAAAAGCGATAGAAAGTATTTTTTGGTTATATTTATTTTATTTTTCCCCAAATGTATACATTTTTACGTACTTTCGAACCAATTCTAAAGGCACACTTGCAGCGTGCCCCACTCCACTTTTAACAGTAAATGATGCTTGTTCGTACTACGCTAGTATTTTAGTACTTTAGCAGCTAAAATACGCGCTTTGGTCGACTGCAGGGCCGAATTTAGGGGAGGGCAACCGGGACAAAGCCCCGGCGCCTCCACAAAAGACAACTTTATCAATAAATTATTTATTGAAAAACTCGACTGAAAAAAATTTATTTGGAAAATAATTTGGGACCAGGGGGCTGCACTCCTTCGCTACCCCGAGGTCTTCAGACCTCTAAATCCGGCCCTATGGTCGAGTACAGTTTACAAGTGAGTGGTGTTTTGCAAGATGAGGAGCCTGCAACGCAACTAATCAAATGGTATGGACTTAAACAATAAGTTCAGACTTGTTTAGCCGGTGAACCAGTGAGCAGTGACGCGTGTTGAAAGGCGCTACTTGCCCAAAAAAATAGAACAAAAGGGATCGACCCCACTAAATTACTTATTAATCTACTCAACTAAATTTTTGACGTTTAGCTACTAAAACACTCTCCGCTCGACTAAAATAATAGCGTAGTCCGAACAAGCCTTAAAGCACATCAACTGCCAATTGAACCGAATATTTATTATTTAGCATTTGCTACTATAACTATACGGCTATCTCGGCACTGGTAAGAATATATCAATAACAATATCTATAAAAAATAAATGACAGGAAATGAGATGCGGTAAATGATTATGCAACGTTGCAAAGTAGCATTGTTATGCTTGTTTATTTCTTGAAAGAAAACGTTTCGAAACCTTGGTTTACGCGAATTAACTATGAAACAATTAAAATTGTCTTTTTAAAAACACCAACTTTATTTTGATACAAAAAATACAATATTATTTAATACGTCTTTACTAGCTTTGCAGGAACAGTGTTTCATAAAAGTGAAAAATGAGTTTCCGATCCAATTTTTTTTTATAAGAAGGGTCACTTACTGAGCATAGAAAGCATAGAAACATTGGTCAAGAGAAGGATAAATCTCAGAGACATAAAAATAATCTCAAACCTATACTATGGCCAAAAAGCAGCAGTACGAATAGAAGACACGACATCAGAGGAAATAGAAATACAAAGAGGTGTTCGTCAGGGGTGTATACTATCACCAATCCTCTTTAATCTGTACTCGGAGGACATAGTTAATAGGGCACTTGATGATCAGGACATGAGCATTGAAATTAACGGCATGACAATAAATAATCTAAGGTACGCTGACGATACAGTTATTTTAGCTGGAACACACGACCAACTACAAGACCTACAGACGCTAATTAACAGAATGGTCACAGTAAGCGAAGAATATGGACTATCACTAAACATAAGCAACACAAAATATATGCTGTTAACAAAAACAACACAATCATAAGATATATGTCTATTGAAAGAGTGACAGCTTCCAAGAAATACGAGTCAGAATAGAACATGCGAGAAGCACCTTTACAAGAATGAAGAGGCTTTTCTGCTGCCGAGATTTAAACCTTGATTTAAAAATACGACTGATGAGATGCTATGTGCTGTCTATACTATACAATGAGATGGAGGCCTGGACACTGAAGGTAACCGACATGGAGGCATTTGAGATGTGGATATACCGGAGAATATTGAGGATCTCATGGGTAGAGAGAATAACCAACGTGGAAGTGATGAGACGTATGCATAAGGAGAGAGAAGTGATTCCGACAATTAAGAGAAAAAAATTGCTATGATGATTGCCAACCTTCAAAGCAGACACGGCACCTAAAGAAGAAGACTGAGCATAAAATCACAAAATGCTGACAGGTCCAGGTGGAGCTTCGATCGCAATCTTAAAGAAAAGTTTTTGGCCGATATCTCGGAAACTATGCAGTTTAGGGCAAAAGTTATTGTAAAGAATAAAATTTCGCATCTTTTATTTCATCTAAACTTTTTTATTTAACTTACCGTTTACGATTTATGGCCCATTTAACGAACCAGTTTTTATGTTTCGGCCGATAACTCTTAAAATATTAAACTAACCAAAATGCATCCATCCATTTTTAAAGATCAGTTTATTCTCTACAACTTTTGTTTAAAACTTTTTTTTCTAATGTCCATACGGTAAGTTTTACAAAAAAGTTAACATGACATAAAAGATGCGAAATTTTATTCTCTACAATAATGGTTTTAATAACTTTTGCCTTAAAGTGCATAGTTAACTTTCGCGGCCGCTATCTTTTAATATACCTACAATTTATTACACGAAAGAGCGAGAGAATTCTCTTTCGTTATTCCGGAATTTGTTTGACCTTTCTAGACGCTTTCAATCACGCCGCGGCCATAAATCATTCTCCAGATGGGGCGTTTTTTATGCCGCCAAAGAAATAATAAGTAAGTTATTGCTTTCATTTCAAAACCACCCAGTCCAAATAACTTTTAATTTTGCGTAAATGTAAAAAAAACAAAAACACGTCGAATTTTAAATCAAGGGGGATGTTTAAAAATATTATTCTGCTGTTTCTAAGTGGCACCCCTTTATCATTCCCCACCCCTTCTTTAAACTGTCAAATATCAACCCCTACCTTACGATGCATCAAATGCAAACCCAAGACAAATACAAATAATACCTATAAACAACAATTTACTCCATCAATTTATTATGATTTTGTAAAATATCATGAGACCATAACAAAAACGACCTACGCCACTGTTGTATAGCTAGATGTCTAATTAGGGATCAATTAACTTACTTGTCACCTTTTTTAACATTTTTTTTTTGTTTAAAAAATTTTAATAGTATATTTAGCTATTCGTGACGTTAAATTAGCCATTATTTGTAGCTGTAGCATCCTGAGTTATTTTAAAACGGTGTATTCTGTGCAAGAACGAATGAAAATAATATTTATTTACAGTCATCACAAGTGCGCTCGAGGAACAGCTCGAGTTTTTAATGAAAGGCATCCTGATAGAAATATAGGCCACCAGACCATCGTAAAGTTAGTATGGAAATTTGGACAAAACTGGATCCGTTTGGAATAAAAGAAATTATAATCCCCGAGTTTTCGACGAAGCTGCACAAGTTGAAGTACTGGGTCATTTTGCTGTAGATCCTACCTATTTCATTCCAAAAGTATTTATACTTACATGGTTGGTTCCATACACGAAGTGTTAAAATTGCATAAGTTTTTTTCTTATAAAATACAAATTCATCGTCAGCTTAGTGAAGACGACTATTACCGAGGATTTAATTTTGTAAAGCAATGTCCCAAAAAATACGAAGATACTCAGTTTCCAGCGAAGATATGGGCTGGTATTCTAGAAAATGAGATAATTATATCACTTTTTACTGACCAAAACCCAACGGGACAATTGTACGTACAATTATCAGAAAATGAAATTTATCCACTTATTACTCAGTCACTAGAATGTAGTTGATGAACAGGAAAATATGGTGCTTGATGAACAGAATATATACCTTTAATAGGACGGAGCTACACCACATTATGCACCAACTGTTAAATGGTTTTCAAGACATCGGATTGGCAGGAGTTTTTATGGAATGGCTGGCAAGATCTCCTGATCTAACACCACTTGCCTTTTTTCTGTAGAACATTAGTTCACAAAATTCCTTCCGAAGACATTGAAGAACTAAAGCTTAGAATAACTGGAGAATGTAGACGGATTACTAGCGAAACTTTGCAGAATAATTTGAAGATAGGTGATATTATTGCCTACAAAATAACAGAGCACACTCTGTACAGTTACTGTAAATACATTTAAGGAGCTGTTTGTAATTAATTTTTGTTTCTGTTGTTATTTCGCTATGTTTAATGTTATCTGTAAAATAAATCGATAGAATAAACTGTTGTTTATATGGCTAATTTGCATTTTTCTTGTATTTTCATGTGATGTATCACAAGGTAGGGTTGCTTTTTGACATTTTAAAGAAGGGGTGAAGAATGTAAAAGGGATGCCAATTGGAAACAGTAGAATAAAATTTTTAAACCACCCCTTTCATTAAAAATTCTACGTGTTTTTATTACATTTACGCAAAATCAAAAGTTATTTGTACTGGCTGGTTTTGAAATAAAAGCACTGTACAAAAATGCATTATTATGTTGAATTTTTATTTTTTCTATATCTATAAAAAAAATTTTAAAATTTTCACGTACTACATTAAACTACAAATCTTTTGGATTATATTTACGTATTTTTTGAGAGTTTTCATTCGTATTTAATTGTCGGAACGTCTTTTTTTAAATGTCTACAGTTACTATTGAAACTACAAAAAAATAAAGTCGAGTGCGTAAATATCGTATAGATTTTGTTAAAAAATGCGATGAGCTTACAAAAAAAATGTTATTATTTACGCAGAAACATCGACAGTTAATTTTAGTCGTGGTATGTTTGTTGTACAAATAAAACAAAGGTGCATACGTTTGATATTACGATTCGCGTAGGTACCCTTCTTTCTCGTTTCTAAATATAGAGAGAAATTCCGTGCCAATGTCGGGACTCGTAAAGAAATCAAAGATGAACAATCTAATATGTTGCATTTATAAATGGTTAGAGGTCGTTTTGTTTTTATGAGCTTACGTTATTTTTAACATTTTTGTATCCTAAAAAATAATAAATATTAATATTAAATTCCGAGAACTTTGCGCGTTTTTATTTTTGTAACGCCCTGTAACAATAATCATCATGGTCGTTCAATTCCGAGTGATTAGGGCTAGCTCAAAACAGCAGCTGTTCTGATCCTATTGACGACGTGGATTACTTCCCTTATATATATATATATATATATATATATATATATATATATATATATATATATATATTTTTTAATGAAAATATTCGCATAAGGGTAGACCTTTCGTGTGGGCCGCGGACGGCCTGCACTGCAACTATTAGAAGGGGAAGGGATTATAGAAAGGAAATGATTGTGGACCAGCTTTTTGAAAAGTTGCAGGTCACAGTTCTCTGGAAAAACTGATTTTGCAAGCTTGTTCCATTCCGTAGCAGCACTGTAAAAGAAGGATTCTTGATGGAGATTAGTCCTTGTAGTGTCAATCTTGAGAGTGAGACTGATCAGCGTGCTGAGTTCTTCGGCCGAATGTGGCCAATGGTGGTACAAGAGTTTTTATTTTTCTGGAGCATCTGCCATGGAAATATCTGTATAGTAATGACTGGTCTGCAACTCTCCTTCTATGTTATAGAGGGTGAAGGGTATCTGTGATGGAATTAACCTGTTCCTGCCTGAATATATTTGTATCATTCACCGAAAGTGATCGATAGGATGTGAAAATGCAATAATAACCTTTTATCTGTACTGGCCTCTTTTGAAATGGTTTTTCTATCTTCAGTCTCTGGTTTTTAATGCTGATAGGTCGATGTGCTTGAGAGGCTGCATAGCCTTCACAACCACCCCTACAATCTACAATCTACTGATTAATGTTACTCAAGCAGATTTTTCGTTATTGACGGTAATTTTTCAGCGTTTTAGTCATTGTTGAAGTATGTTCAAATGATTTTTTCAAGAAGCCGTGATGGGATCTGGACCTGCTGTTAAGATTGTGGTGTCGTCAGCGAATGTGGCCATTGTGAAGTCCTCAGTATCTGGTATATCTGTAGTGAACAGGAGGTCAAGTAAACGACCTAGGACACTGCCTTGTGGGACTCCAGAGTTTATAGGGTGGCATTTGAAAAGTAAGGTGTTGAGTTGGAAAAAGTAGGAGTTTAGTAGCAGGTATATTCACTAGGAAGGTTTGTTTTTAAATTGTATAAAAGTCATTCATGCCATACTTTTTAACGTCTAGAAACACAGAGATACACATCTTTTCTTCAAGGCTCTTTTTTATCTTATTGACGATACGATGACATTGATTGATTGTGGAATAATTCTGTCGGTATACAAATTGATGTTCAGGGACAATACTTTCTATCGGTAACGTTTTATGTATTCTAATAAGTAGTAATATTTCCAATAGTTTTGACATTTTTGGTAGTAGGCTAATTGACTTATAGGAAAAGGGGTTCTGAGGGTGGTTTGCCTGGTTTCAAAATTGTAATTATCCATGCTTACTTCCATTGTATTGGAAAGTAGCATAAGCGTAGCATACTGTTTTAAATTATTGTTAATAGGACAATCGCTTTTCTTGGCAGGTGTTTCAATATTTCTCCGTTTATTAGGTCGTGCACTGTGGCCTTGTGCGGGTTTATTTTACTAATTTCTTGTCGAATAACTCTTGGAAAGAACCATTTGATGGTCATCGATAATTGGCACAAAACGTTAAGGTAGTTTATTACCTCATCATCCTGTGCTCGGTAATCATGGTTTTGGGTTAATTAATAATAATAAATCACTTTACGAAGATTCCACTGCTTGTTTCAGGATAAACGAAGCTTGCACGGACTGGTTTAACATCGAAAAAGGTGTGAGACAGGGATGCGTGGCTTCGCCATGGCTGTTGGCAGGAAAACAAATGAATGGGGCACTGCATAGCTTTATGAACGGCCAGAAAGTGTCAAAAAAAGGCACGTCTGGTTGTGCATAGAGTAGTGTTGGTTCCTACACTTATGTATGGTTTGTTGGGTATGGAAATAGGATTATTGCTGCTGATATGAGTAGTCTGAGAAGTATAGCCGGAATGACTCAGTTAAATAAAGTAAAGAATAGTGAGATAAGAGAACGCTGTGGTGTAAAAGATGTGGTTACAAACATAGATAAAGAATTGCATAGATGGTTTGGACACGTAGAAAGGATGGAAGAAGGAAGATTGACGCAACAAATTTATAAGGCGAGTGTGAATGGACGGAAGTCGGTAGAGGTCGACCTCGGGTAAAAGATGTGGTTACAAAGATAGATAAAGAATTGCTTAGATGGTTTGGACACGTAGAAAGGATGGAAGAAGGAAGATTGACGCAACAAATTTATAAGGCGAGTGTGAATGGACGGAAGTCGGTAGAGGTCGACCTCGGGTAAAAGATGTGGTTACAAAGATAGATAAAGAATTGCTTAGATGGTTTGGACACGTAAAAAGAATGAAAGAAAGAAGATTGACGAAACATATTTATAAGGAGAATGTGAATAGACAAGTCTGTAGAGGTTGACCTCGGCGAACATATCTCGATCAGATCAACATTGTTTTGAAGAAAGGCAAGGTCAAGAGTACCAACAACCGACGAGCATGTATGAGAGCACTGATGAAAGTAGAGGAAACAAAAGATGTGTATAAGAACCGAAGCAAGTGGAAGGAAGTGGTCTTTGTCTACTCCTACGGGAAAAAAGCGTGACTATATGTATGTATCCATTTGCAAGGTATTCAGCAAATACATTTAATTTTTCTTCGTCTGCTTGTGCCCAATTTCTATCTGGTTTTCAGATTGGAGGAATTGATACCGTGGGTCTTTTTAAACTTTTTTGTGGCTCTTCACAGAGTGTTATCTTCTGGCGATAAGCTTGTAATGTAATAATGGAATAGTAGATTCTGTCACTAGGTAGGTATAACCGTGACACATACGATATTTTCTCCAAGACCAAAGAATTTAAATGAAAAATACTTTAAAGAACTTAAGTTATTTATTAAAGAAAGATAAGGTATGTATTTATTGGTATATAAGTATTATTATTTATTCTGTTGTCTGTACATAAAAATCAAATTATGTTTGTTTGTCCTTTATGCGTTTCTAAACCACTGCGCGCTGGACCGATTTTAAAGAACTATGGAATTATTTTTAATATGTTATGACAAATATGTATTTTTACGTAAATAACGACGTAAAGAAAAAGTACAAATTTGCATCTAAATGATAAGCTATCCACAAATATAATTTAGGTGACGCGATTTGTGAAAATTCTCGATTGTTTTAAGTAAAACGTCATTGAGTCAAAAAGAATTTTTAATTGTTTACATTTAAAATAAAAAAAATATTTATTCACAATCCAATCGCGACCAACTACGAGTATAATGAAGATTTTTCCTTATTTCCGACTGAGTAAAAAATTCCTATTGATAAAAGCTAATCGGCCATTGACACAGTCAACATTCTTACTTGGTAATATCTTAAAAACTTATTCTATGAAAAATTTAAATAATTTATGCACTTTGAGGAGGGTAACGTTTACGGTGTAGTACTGTACACTTGTTTGTTAGTAAATAATAATAAATTAATCTTTCTTTATTCGTGTCAGAAGAATCTACAATATAATATAACATTAAAAAATAATGACAAAAGGTATAAAATATAAACATCAATAAATAATATGTATATAGTGACTAGAGTGTAAATATATATATATATATATATATATATATATATATATATATATATATATATGTATATATTTATATATATTTATATATATATAGAAGAAGCAATATTGGACAGAAATATGAAAGGAAGAAGAGCAATATCAATGTTAAACGGAGTACTGTGGGATAGAACAATAAGTAACAACAACAAAAAAAGAATTTACGACACGATAGTGAAGAGCATAATAATGTACGGTTGCGAAGTATGGCCTTTGAAAGAAAAGATCGAAAGAAAAATTAGAGCCACAGAAATGGATTACTGGAGACGAGCAGCGGGGAAATAAAGACTAGAAAGAGTTACAAATGAGAGGATAAAACAAATAATGGGAGTACAGCACGACATCACAGACGAAATAAGAACTAAACAGTTAATATGGTACGGGCATGTTCAAAGAATGCCACCAGACAGAATCCCAAAGAAAATATTACAGTGGAACCCCAGAGGAAGAAGAAGAAGAGGAAGACCACGAAAGAGCTGGAGAGAAGGCATACAAAAAGAGATGGAAGAGAGAGATCTGAGAGAGGACATGTGGACAAATAGAGAGGAATGGAGATTAGGAATCGCAAGACGCCGACGCACGTTTTAACGCGATATATATATATATATATATATATATATATATATATATATATATATATATATATATATGTATATGTATATTTATGTCAGGTAACGCTATATGTAGATAATACTAATTACTGATACTAATTAGCATGCAAGAAGAGGTTATTTAAACGATCTTAGTCCAAAAGAGGGCCACTTCAAGAGCGTTTTCATTAGCCTTCACCAGGTCCTCATCTGTGCAGGTTGTTGGGCATTTGGAACAACGATACAGGTTGGAAATCAGTACTTCCAACTGTACAATTCCTCTTTGAAAAATTCCTTGATTTTTAAAAGTACTCAGTACGGCCCTGACGCTGACAAAAATCAACTAAAAGTCACGCATTCATTACGTGGAAATTAGCATTCGGATATAAATAAAGGGACCCGTGCAATTTAGAAATCAGCTTAAGAACACGTGCAGCTATAATTCGAGAACATTCCGAAATCGTCGCGCGCAATTTTTAGCAACCGGCTGTACGGTCATGTAACCATATAGTGACCAATCAAAAACGCTGAATCAAACGCGAGAATAAGCCACCTTCGAAACAATTTCCGGCTTCTCGCCCTCTTTCCCATTCCGACCGTCTAAGAATACACACGCCCGCCGCTAAGAGCACGGCTTTCAAACACCACGTTGTAAAATGCACATCAATATAATCAAATAAAATACATCAAATTCAAGCTAATAACCAGTGAAATTATTCCGAAGATACAGGAGGGTTTAAACTGTAAGCTGCATGTATTAAAGTTATACAATATATTCTCAATGACAAGTGTGTTATTTCATTTACTGTGATAACAAAATTCACGATGATAAAAGGTAGTAAACCCTTCAGCCTATAGTACTAAAAAACAGATCGAGCCAGCTTTATTGAGTTATCTTAGGATCCAACAACTACGCAGTGAACGACGTCGCCGAAGAGCAAGTGAGTTTAGGCAACAGGGGTTCCGGCGGTGAAGCTGCCCACACCTCAGAGCATTCTACATTCTACATATCACCCACTCTTCATTATGACCAGGGGGTAGGTTTTCGGATGGTTAAATCCAGTTGAGCAGGTGAGTCATCTTGGTTTTCCAGTTTCTGACTCTTGCCTTTTTTGGTTGCTCGATAAGTTTGGTGGTAGTATGCAGGAAGCTTTTTCTTGATTTGAGTCTCGATACGGAAGATTGATGATCTTTCATTATTTGCAGCCACATCACATCTAATTTCAGGAGGAGCAATGCAAGGTACTGCACTATATCGACCGGGGTTGGTTTCAGGCACCCCGTAATTATTCTACATGTTTCATTGAGTGGGACCGTTACTTCTTTGGCATGGGTTGATTTATATCAGACAGAGCTGGCGTATTCACCCGCCGAATAGCAGAGTGCCAGGGCGAATGTTCTTAACGTCTGGTGTTGGGTGCCCCAGTCTGTGCCAGATAAATTGCTTATAATATTGTTGCGATCTGCCACTTTCTGTTTCGTGTTCATGCAGTGCTTTTTAAAGGTCAAGGAGCGGCCTAAAGTGACTCCTAAGTACTTAGGAGTGTAACAGTGTTCCAATTTCACTCCATCCCATGTAACTTGTAATTTTCTCTTTTTTTCAAGTGGAAGGCACTTAATTGCGTTTTATTTGGGTTTGGTTTCAGCTGGTTTGCTTTATAGTTTTTTGCAAGGTCTTCTAATGCGGCGATAATGTCGTTTTCGACTGTTTCAAAGTCCTTAGCTTGACTTGCCAGTGCCAGGTCGTCGACAGGAAAAGGTTAATCATTGGTATAAATATTAAAGAGAATCGGGGCAAGGACGCTTTCTTGTGGTAGGCCGTTCTTTTGGGTTCTCCAACGGCTACGAATCCACTGAAAGTCGACAAAATATCTGCGGTTGCTGAGAAGGGTAGATATGATTTTATTAAGTCCGTAGTCCTTCGTGAGCTTATATAATTTGGACAGTAGAATTTGGTGGTTAACCGTATCATATGCAGCCGTTATACATACATATATACATACTCCTGTGATCTTCCTGTTTTCAAAACCATTCTTTTTCTTTTTCTTCTTCTCGTCACTTGTGCATACCTGCACGTAGAGGACCCTTATCCATTATAAAATGACAAGTGTGTTGTTTTCAGCGAGGCGAAATAAAACCCTGCAATCTGGTATTCCGCAACAATCTCTAATATTTCGAAGCCAAGAATGCTGCTTACGTCCCTGTCCTCGTTTCCCTTCAATTTTGCCCTGGAGAATGAGTTTTGGGATAGAATATCAGTTACCATTCAAAACCATAAATTAATGACTGCGATATAGACGGATAAAAATACCTATTTGTAATTTACCGTTTCAGACGTAGTGCAACTTTCGAACTGATTGAAAAGCGTTTGAATACCGCAATAAAAATATTTTCTGGTCGCATGCGTAGCCATTCATGCGCCAACTTAAATACCTATCTGTTGGTTTGAGATTTATTCCCGCCATAATATAAAGGCCCGTATTTATAGTCAGAGGTGGCAAAAACTCCACGGATGCTCGAATCAAATGGTAAGAACAACAAAATTTACACCACTTGGACACTAGGGCATTCAGGAATTCCGGGTAATGGAAAAACAAATGCATCGGCAAAAAAAAAGGTTCAAACGAACTATATACCAATGGGCCCAGTACCCAGTGCCGATCCTAGGGTGCCGCCAGTGGCGTAGCGTAGTGGAGGCGGCAAAATTTCACAATAAATAATAATATCTTGTGAATATTTGATCATTTCATATTTTTGGACCGATTGAAATGAGCACGGAATTTTTCATTACTTATTCTGTAACGAAATCGGAGAATCCGCTTTCTTTAATTGAATGTATAATAATGACATCTTGCTCATTGTAGCGACTGGCAACACCGTCTGTACTAACTTGAAGGATTCCCCGTATTTTATATTTTGCTCGGATTGTTTATGACTAATATTCAGCGAGAATGACTTTGCGTTTTATATTCAATTCGCTTATAACTTTATCTTGTCGATCGTGAAGGTATAATCATACACATACATATAGTCACAATAGCCTTTTTCCCATAGGGGTAGGCAGAGACCACTTCCTTCGACTTGCTATAATCATAAGTGTTCGATATCTGCTATATCAATGTGTCATCAAACGAGTGGATAATTTATTATCGGCCCCGGCAATACCGGAATAATTTGGAGAATTCCGGAATAAACGTTCCCTTCTCTCTAATAATTAATTTACCCCTATTTAAGAAACCGCGGTATTGTATTACATATAGAAAGATTAGTTTTTGTTTAGTATTTTGTAAATTAACGAACCCAAGACAATAAGAATTTTTCAAAAGTTTTGAAATTCATCGAAAAGGGTTACCTCTAGCGTTGTTAAATAATTAAAAAATCAGTGGTCTGGGTGCGACCCGACAGGTCCCAGTGGAAAGAATGAAAAAATACCATATGTTTTGTTGTTATAATTATTATCATAATTATTTTAAAAAACGATTTCTAATTGTTTATAAGAAATTATAATTTTCATTAATAATATTCCGTTTATGTCAACCGTTTTCTTTCAAATTTTTTCTTATCATAAGCGAGAGCTATTTTCCATTGTTTATAATAATTGAAATTTTTTTTTTTAAATATTATGATCAATAATCATTTTTTAGTAACAATATTTAATTGTCACAAACAATGCTTGTATATTACCAACAATAATTTTTCATTGTTATATCAATTCTTCAATGCTATTCTCTCATTACTGACACAAGTTTAAATTCTCCAATTCCTATTTGTGTTTCCTAAAACTATCTCTTTTTATGAAATATAATCATCATATTTTTCATACAAATATTCCTAACATGCAATAATCACATTATTCAAAGGTTCTTAAAATTCTGTATTAAAAATAGTATAATTTATAAATTGCAAAATTCAGGTATTTTACCAATTTTTTTATTCTCCATGAAAAACAGCTTGACCGGTTTTGCTGAAAATCTAATCAGTTCTAAGTTGCGTAATTATCCGTCGAATGCAATTGGTCCCACGTCAATATCATTTTTTGTTCTCGAGATAATCGAGACGAAAAATAATTCCGAACGCACATACACACACACAGGCGTCCACTTAAAAACTATTGTATTCGACTCTGAGGATCTTGAAATGTGGATATATGTCGAAATTCGGGATTCGCAAAATCGGACCCATTACTATAACTTTCCACTGGAAAGTTAACAATTATTTTGTTTGCTTAGTAAAGTCTAAGAATAAGGGTTATTCACAAGAAATCCCCATTACTATTAAAAGAGTAAATTACAGTGCTTTCATTTCAAAACCAGCCAATCCTAATAACTTTTGATTTTGCGTAAATGTAAGAAAAACAAAAAACACGTCGAATTTCAAATCAAGAGGAAGGTTTAATAATGTTATTCTGCTGTTTCTAAATGGCACCCCTTTATCATCCCCCACCCCTTGTTTAAAATGTCAAATAGCAACCCCTACCTTGTGATACATCAAATGAAAACTCAAGAAAAATGCAAATTAGACATATAAACAATAATTTATTTAATCAATTTATTTTGCTGATAACAACAAATTTTGTGAAATAACATGGGACCCTAACAAAACGACCTACTCCACTGTTGGATAGGTAGATGTCTAATTAGTGATCTATTAACTTACTTCTGTCGCTATCGAAGAGAGTTGACCAACAGACCTCTAGCAAACAAAAACATAAGTATAATATCAGACAGCCAGGCTGCTTTAAAAGCACTGAGCTCCAACAAGATAAATTCTAAACTTGTATGGAATTGCATCGAATCCTTTGAGTACCTTGGTGCGAACAACAGGGTGACCCTATTGTGGGTACCTGTGCACCAGGGGGTGGAAGGAAACGAAAAAGCCGACACCTTGCAAAACAGGGGGCCGAATCTGCGTTCACTGGACCAGAACCGGTTTTTGGAGTCACCACAAGTGCCGCCAAAACAATTATTTCGGACTGGGCGGAGAGGAAAATACTCACGTAGTGGTCTGACATACCAGGGTCAACCCACTCGAAGGCGTTTCTACCGTTTCAACCCTCGAGAAACACAACTAAGCAGATCCTAGAATGGAGCAGAAATGACCTGCGCATTCTAACAGGACTGCTTACGGGACACTGTCGTCTAAGATACCACCTCAGAATGATAGATCTGAACCAACAAATGGACTGTCGGTTCTGCTGCGTGGAAGACGAAACTGCTGAACATATACTATGTTCATGCCCCGGCCTGTGAAGAATAAGGTTCCACATCCTTGCTTAGAAATCTGCGAAAATGGTTTAATGTCACGTCATCCGACTTGTTTAAGGCCGCAGCCTCCAAAGTCAGAATAGCAATGATGATATCCAACCTCCGTAATGGAGACGGTACATGAAGAAGAAGAAGAATATTTGGATACACCAACCTAGAACCTACCGATTTAAAAAAAAACTCACCCTATACAACCATGAACTTCTTGAGAAGGGCTGGATTGTGCGGTGAACTGTGACCTCTAGGGGTGAGCCACAATAGACCTACTAAGGGTCGCAGTGGAGGGGCGACTACGCCTCACTCACATGATACCTAACCTAACCTAACTTACTTCTGAATACATGTCACTTTTTTTGACATTTTTTGTCATTTTGTTTCTTTGTTTCAAAAATATTTATAGTATATTTAGTTGGTTATTCGCGACGTTAAATATGCCATTATTTGTAGGTGCAGCATCTTAGTTATTTTAAAATGGTTTATTCTAAGCAAGAACGAATAGAAATAATATTTATTTACGATCATCAAGTGCGCTTAAATAACAGCTCGAGTTTTTAATGAAAGGCATCCTGATAGAAATATAGCTCTCCAGACCATCATAGAGATGGTTCTGAAATTTAGAAAAACTGGATCCGTTTGTATTAAAAAAAATTATAATCCCAGAGTTCTCGACGAAGCTGTACAAATTGAAATACTGGGTCATTTTGCTACAGATTCTACCTATTACATTCCAAAAGTAGTTCCATACACAAAGTGTTAAAATTGCATTAGTTTTTTCCTTATTAAATACAAATTCATCATCAGCTTAGTGAAGACGACTATGGCCGCATAATATAATTTTGTAAAACAATGTCCCAAAAAATACAAGAAGACGCCAATTTGGTTAAAAATATGTATTTCAGTGATAAACACACGTTTTATTTAAATGGCTTTGTTAATCAACAAAATTGTAGGTCTGGAATAACGAAAATCCTCACGTGTTTCGACAGGATAATACTTAGTTTCATCAATAAGACAAACGTTTATATCAGCTTTTTTTAAAAATTAGTGCAAAAATATTTCCAAATTATTTTTACCTAGTTAGGTAACACCCATTTTATTCATTTATAAATGTAATCAAGAGCTTTTATAGAATAAATATTTCTCTAAAATATGAAACAGGGACAGGAGTTAGTGAACATTAAATCAAATGATAAATTGATTAAATAAAAAGACAATATACTATACAGTTCTGATTTAAACAAAAATCAACGGCAATACTTTTTCGCTAATGTTTAATATTTACTTAGGTACACTTATCTTGATTGTAGTTACAAGTATTATTGTGTGTTTAATCAAAATTAAATAAACTAATCGAAATATTGAAATGAGAACTTAATGCGGAAACCAGAAAATGGGAACAAGAGCTCTGAAATCCTCTCAACTTAGAACAGATCAAACTCATATTGGACTTTGGGAACAACAACCAATTATTCCTAAAGAAAAAAAACCTAAAACAAATCACCATTCAGTGAATAAACATCTAAAAAAAATGTGCTAGGTGCAAATTGATTTAGCTTCTTTTGATGGAATATAAAGCACTGTCGCAAAAAAATAGTAAAATTGCTCGGTACGAGAATTCCTACCTACAAATATCTTAGAATTATGATCTTTGTATTTACATTTAGGGACACTAATATAAGTAGGTATTGTTTATCCATTCACTATTTTTTCTTGGACTGAACTCCATCATAAATTGCAGTATCAATAACCAACACAACTTTATTGAATCGATGCTAATCAAAACCAGCGGTAACACACACATATGCTTTGATAAAGCTTCAAATTTCTTCATCAAAGAGCGTATCGCTTGGCTTGAATCACCAATTTGGAAGCGTTTATTACATTTTGAAATTTTGTTTGTATTTGTTTGATTTTATTGTACATAGATTAGTATTTTATGAACTGACTTTGTGTTAATCCATGAACTTGAACCGATGTAACGTTCAACCATTATCAAAATATTCAACGTTTCTTTGATTATAACAATTCTTTCGCGAATATTACTGTTACACATAGATGTCCCGTTTACTACTGAAACACTCTCTTATTACAAGATCACTATCTCAATTGAAATGTCCCTGAAATTTTCAACTCAATAAATTGTTATTGATGTCGCAATTTCGCAAAAAAGCATAAAATATGTGCATTCTGAACAAGTTTCGTATGTTAATTTGGCGAGCTGTTACGTACTAACGATTGCAATGATTTTTGCAATATCAACGACATTAACCGATTTTTATTGCTTCTTTTATTATTTAAATCAGTTACTAAATCGAAATGATGAAATACTGAAGAAATTATTTTTTAACATTGAAAAAAATACATAAAATTTTTGTTCATTAGGTATCTGTGCCATCATCTCATACAGAAAGTCTTTCTAAACCAAAAATAGTCTTTTGACCTTGGATAATAATCTTCTTTACTACCCCTGATTGTTGAGAATAAAGATCATGTTATACACACAGATGAATCTAAAAACCAGGAAGGAGGTTTTTAATACTGGCAAACACCTTCCAAATACAATTTACGACCGCTCTCCAATACTCACCCGCTCAGCTACTTCGGCTTGTCTCAATTAAATGTTGTCGTGTCATTGAAAAATATAATATTTTAAATACTACTAGCGGAACCCGGTAGACGTTGTCCTGCCCAAACGTTGGCTTTTCTGCTTTGCAAAAAAAATCACACATTTTCAATATTTTAATAAAATCGAACTATGAATTCGTCACTAATTTCGGCCATTTTTGTTAGATTTTATATTTCAACCCCCTCTCACCCCTTT
This sequence comes from Agelastica alni, assembly GCA_950111635.1. Taxonomy (NCBI): domain Eukaryota; kingdom Metazoa; phylum Arthropoda; class Insecta; order Coleoptera; family Chrysomelidae; genus Agelastica; species Agelastica alni. The sequence continues at coordinate 41,921,870 of OX467709.1, forward strand.
CGTTGATCTGATCGCTACCAAACTTCACAGTATCACCCGCTGGGCTAATATGAAGATTGCTTGATAATTTAATTAAAATCGGTCCAGTCGTTTTGCAGTCCATCTTCTTCGTCTTCTTCAGCCAAATATTGCCCACTGCAGGACATAGGCCTCTTCTAATCTCTTCCAAGCGTTTCTGTCTTGAGCTGTTTGCTGCCAATGTGTGCCCGCTGTTCTCTTCACATCATCTAGCCATCTCTTTGAAGGTCTTTTTACGCTTTTTTCTGTTAATGTGGCGGTTTCTAGACCGTAAGTTGAGACTGGCAGTATGTAAGTTTCATATACCTTCTATTATGGGCATATTGGCATCTTTAAATATATATTGGAGCTTTCCAAAAGCCGACCATGTCAAAGCTTCTCTTCTGCCTATATCTGCCGTTTGATTTTCCTTTCCAAGCTTTACTGCATGTCCAAGGTATATGTATTGATCTACGTTTTCTATTATTTGGCCTTGAATTTCCAAATGTTCTCCTCCAACAGGAGAACATTTGGAGTCCATAGAAAGGAGTTTTTATATTTCAACACCCTCTCGCCCCTTTCGTTGATCCAATTGCTACTAAACTTCACAGGATCATTCGCCGGGCTAATTTGAAGATTGCCTAAATATTTTATCAAAGTCGGTTTAGTTTATTTAAACTACTATTTAAGGTATAGTGGTAGGCCGCATACATAGAGTGTCGATACTCTGTGGTTGAATAGTAACACAGCCACACAAAAAGAATTTTTGGGTTTCGGGGTCAGACCATGTTAACTGTATCTTTTTGAACCCGAATTTAGGGTCATAATAACTCCATCGGGCTAGGGTTTCCCATAACCTCAAAAAAACCGCTTTTTCAAACTATATAACTTAAACAAATATAACAAAATTGATTATGATCTACTTGATAATCATGAGATTGCACGAACTTTAGGGGTTGTTTTCTTGTATAATTATATTCCACATTAGCCAAGTCACCAACCAATGTGGAACTACGGTCGCATAGTAGAAATTACCAAATTAAAATGAAATTTAATATATGGTACTTATAGGAAAATATTAAATGTACTTACGGAAATTCCAGTTAAAATCTCGATGAAAACACTATTACCTTATTTTTTATCTTTAAAAAAATTCCAATACAAAATATCCAAAATTTACAAAATGTCAAAATCTGACTCTTCGTATTTAATGAATCATTACATGAAGTACATTTTAAATAATGCTATATCTTTTATGACTTGTAAATCTTTGTACAAATCTTCCTAGACTTTCCCATGTGTGTAGATTAATAAAGGTAATATAGCAGAGCGATTCATTAAAAAAGAACGTATTATAAACAACTATTGCACTTTCAGAAGCTCAGATTTTGGCTCAAATGGATACATAAAAATAAACTTATAAAAATTGCAATTGAAGACTAGTCAAAAAGTCTTTCGATTAAAAGGTATAAATGTTAAGAAAAGACTACGAAAAACATCTAATGGTGCTTGTAATAATGATATCGTCGTGTAAACAGTGTAGAGCAGTGTAGGCGTAGTTTATTGGCATTAATTGGAGCTGGTGCAAATTCAATTTTGCAAATAATAAGTTCGTTAAATTTGACCGTCATTAATAAATATATTCCGGTTACTTTTTTAGCCGCATATACTTGAACTCTCATCATTATTTTCCCGCATTATTATCTGATTCTTCTTCAATTGATTAAACAATAGAGAATCGTTAGACACGGCAATTCGGTTATTCAACTGTTGTTGTTTTTTTTTCTCACATTAATAATCATTTGCCGTCAGATGATGTATGAATTTGTTTTGTAAACATCATTATCATTATGTATTGGTAAATGATATAAATATAAGGTGGACCATAAGTTGGGTTTTACTAAAAATCCTCGTACTTTGTTTTACCTAGTGTAGTGGTAGTCAGTTATAAACTTGACTAGTGCCTAGTACTCATAGATATGAGTTTTTTTGTTGTTATCTGAGAACTACGAACGGTATTATAGTGCTCTAAATATGTCTTGCACCTCAATGGAAAAAAATTAATATTTAATATGCTAATTGGCACACACTAATATCATATATTCAACGCCGACTATTTTAGTGACAACAATTCGTGAACTATCCTCGTACATATCCATATCCATTACAAACATACCTTGTAAATTTAGCAGCTAACCATTCGTCAAATCGGTTAGCTAGTTGTGCACGAACATACATACATATATACGTATAGTCACGCCTTTTTCCCGTAGAGGTAGGCAGAGACCACTTCCTTCCACTTGCTACGGTTCTTACATAAATCTTTTGCTTTCCCCACTTTCTTCAGTGCTCCCATACATGCTCGTTGGTTGTTGGTACTCTTAACCTGGCCTTTCTTCAAAACAATGTTGATCTGATCAAGATATGTTCGCCGAGGTCGACCTCTACCGACTTGTCCATTCACACTCGCCTTATAAATTTGTTTCGTCAATCTTTCTTTATCCATCCTTTCTACGTGTCCAAACCATCTAATCATTCCTTTATCTATCTTAACCGAGTTACTCCGGCTATACTTCTTAGACCACTCATCTCCGCAGCATTAATCCTATTTTGATGCTTCTTCTGCCAAACCCAACATTCACTACCAGACATAAGTGTAGGAACCAACACACCTTTATGCACTGCCAGACGTGCCCCTTTTGACACTTTCTGGCTGTTTATAAAGCTATGCAGTGCCCCATTCATTTGTATTCCTGTCAAAACCCTTCGCTCAATGTCACTGTCATACTTTCCATCTCTCGTAAACTTTGAACCCAAGTACACAAATTCATTTACTTGTTTCACTCTTTCTCCCTTAATCAGAATTTCACAGTTTGTCATGCTTTCTTTTCTTTTATTACTTTTGTTTTGCTTGCATTTATTTTCATCTCTTTGATTTTTAGGGCATCTTGCATAACATTAACCATCGCCTGCAACTCCTCTTCAGATGACGCTAATATTACTTGATCATCGGCGTAAAGAAGGCATTTGACGATCAAATCATTCACTTTCAATCCATACGCACTCTCTTTCAAATCTTTTAAACAATCGTCTATGTATAAATCGAACAGCCATGGTGAAGCCACACATCCCTGTCTCACACCTTTTTCGATGTTAAACCAGTCCGAGTAAGCTCCGTTTATCCTAACACAAGTAGTGGAATCCTTGTTAAGTGATTTCAGTGCTCGTATTAAACTACCGCTGACCCCATACATAGACAATGTCGACACCAATTCACTCCTCACCACTCTGTCATAGGCCTTTTCCAAGTCCATAAAAGAGCAATAGACCTTCTGACTTTTAGACAAGAACTTTTCGACTATACCTCGTTATGAAAAGACCTGAGCCATACATCTCCTTGTGAACGAAGCTGATAAATTATGTTAAAAGTGGCTTAAGTGCTGAGAGTGGGATGAAACGTCAAAAAAACACGACGATTGCCAAATAACACTGCTTGACGATAAACAAAGTTCACGCAAATATATTTAAGCGGGACCTTTGGCTTGTCCCTTTTACATACATACATAAAGTCACGCCTTTTTCCCATAGGGGTAGGCAGAGACCACTTCCTTTCACTTGCTACGGTTCTTACACACATCTCTTGCTTCCTCTACTTTCATCAGTGCTCTCATACATGCTCGTCGGTTGTTGGTACTCCTGACCTGGCCTTTCTTCAAAACAATGTTGATCTGATCAAGATATGTTCTCCGAGGTCGACCTCTACCGACTTCCGTCCATTCACACTCGCCTTATAAATTTTTTTTGACAATCATTCTTCATCCATCCTTTCTACGTGTCCAAACCATCTAAGCATTCCTTTATTTATCTTTGTAACCACATCTTCTTTTCACCACAGCGTTCTTTTATCTCATTATTCTTTACTTTATCAAACCGAGTCACTCCGGCTATACTTCTTAGACTACTCATCTCCGCAGCATTAATCCTATTTTCATGCTTCTTCTGCCAAATTTTTATTAGTTATTTATTTATAACATAAACTTGTTTTCACCTAAAACTGACTTGACCCCTAGTCGGTCTATAAATTTGTGGTTGTCATAGCCATGAATTGTTGATAAATGAAATTTATCAGTATTGGTCAGATTTTGTTATTATTTTGTGGCGCATGTAACACGTAGTGCAGTTGCTGAAAAAAATATTCGTTTAGAAGTCCAATTAGCAGCTTTGAATTTACTTAAATCAAAATCGAAAGAACTTTACTAAAAAGAATAGTCCATATTTAAAGCAGTACAGGTTAACTCGAATAAAAACCTGTATTATTTAGTATTGTATTTGTAGGCCCAATTTGTTATTATAATCGTTTTTAAAAACATTAAGTTTGAGTAATAAATTTTTGTTCTCAATTTTGGACATAACATTTCTGGTCATTATAATCACAAGTGAGTAATAGTGAATTTTAGTCAATGAAAAATCAATACCTAATTGTACTCTGCTACTCGAAGATAAAATACACATTGACCTTTTTCTTAAAACCTTGTATCTAATAGATAAAAAAATCCTTAGTAACTATGCATTTCATTGAAATATATTTTCATTGCTATTAAACATTATTTTTCTCGAATTGTTTATAACAAAATATTGTGTAACTTTTAATAACTGTTATTGATTTATTATTGTAAAGAATATTTACGTAATTTGCAATTTATATATAATACCAGCTGTTGATAAGGATGTAGAAACGCCTCCGTTTTCGAAACCAAATTCTATAAATATGTATATCACGATATGATATGTTATTATTGTAAAAACCGGTGTTAGTAAAGTAGCCATGTCGTAAATTTAGTTTAAAAATAATATTTTGAGAACACACGCCGAGTAGTCGTTAAATTACTAGGTATTAAAATTTACGAGCCTAAAATAAAAATATTAAAAAAAAACATAAACAAACTCAAATCATTCAATAACAAAATTTCTCCCTCCGTACTTTACGTTTTAATTGTTATTTAATATAATTTATTTATCGTTATAATCGCAGCCATGTTATGAATGAATAAATAAAACTTTAAATTTCTTCTTCTTCTTCTTTCGGTGCCATATACATTGGCGAGTTGTTCGCGGTTTTTGGGCTAATTTGAATAGTTGTTCGGCACTGCGTATTCCTGTAGAATCGTGAATGTTCTTCAGCCATGACATCTGTTTTCTTCCAATTCCTCGGCTGCCTTCGATTTTGCCCTTCATTAAAAGTTGAAGCACCCTGTATCGGTCTCCTCTGAGAACATGCTCCAGGTATGATATCTTTCTGATTTTTATAGTGACAAATAACTCACGAACCGCATTTGCTCTATTTAACACTGCTTCGTTGGTCTGCCTAGCTGTCCAGGGTATTCGGAGCATTCTCTATGTAACCACATCTCAAAGGCTTCCAGGCGATTGATTGTAGCAGCCTTTAGAGTCCAGGTCTCAGCTCCATATAACAACACTGACCAAATATAACATTTTATTATTCTTTGGCGTAATTTTAGGTTTATTTAAATTTAAATGGCGTGTTTCGAACCCTCTTGAAAACAATTTAGAACTTTGAGTCTTCAGTCATTCATCTACCGCCGACATCACTTCGTTATAATCAGCAAAGCGGATTCCACAAAGATGTTCTTTTAATTTTGGGAATAGATGGCAGTTGCTGGGGGCCAAATCTAAAGAATAAGTGGGTTGACTCACGATGTGCCTTTCAATAGTAAATCATTTCTAAGAACGGGCTACAACAGACTCTCATTAAAATGAGAACGAATCAAAATATAATAATTGGATAAAAATTAAATTAGTGAAAAGTAGAAGTCTGTAAATTGGTACCACTGAAATACCTTCGAAATTGGATATAATAAAAGTGTAACTGTATTTGTGTATCATTTAAACATTGTGGAGATGAATTATTAAAGTAAGGGACATGTCAAAGGTCCCCACTTTATTCCAGAAAAGCGGATATCGAGTAGCGATTTAAATCGAATTGGCTACCACCCAACCACACCTTTACTTCCTTAACATGATTACACATTCCCGCTTAAAAATATGCGCGCGAACTTCTTTTTTTATTATCAAGTTGGGTTATTCGTTTTTTATTGATGTTTCACTCTACTTCGATCAATTTTTTTTACTGAAAATAGTCGCAAAAAAGGTAGAGCTATCGTGTGGGCCGCGGACGGCCTGTACTGCGACTATTAGAAGGGGGAGGAATTATAGAAAGGAGATGATTGTGGACCCGCTTTTTGAAAAGTTGCAGGTCATAGTTCTCTGAAAAAACTGATTTTGGAAGCTTGTTCCATTCCGTAGCAACCCTATAAAAGAAGGATTATTGATGGAGATTGATTCTTGAAGTGTCAATCTTGAGAGTAAATGGGTAAGACTGATCAGCGTGCCGAGTTCTTCGGCCGAATGTGGCCAATGGTGGTACAAGAGTTTTTATTTCTCTGGAGCATCTGCCATGGAAATATCTGTAGAGTAATGACTGGTCTGCAACTCTTCTTCTATGTTATAGAAGGTGAAGGGTATTTGTGAGAGTTGAGCTGTTTATCAACCGAATGGCCCTTTTCTGAATGGAATCTAAAGACGAATAGAATGCCTTGGTGCTGAACCGCAAATGTGTGAGCAATACTTCAGTAGAGGTCGGATTTGAGCCTTGTACGTGGTCAACAATTGATCAGGAGTAAAAAACTTACTGGCTTTTCACAGAAAACCTAGCCTCTGGCTTGCTGACTTTGCGATGTTAGCAACATGGTCATGCCAAGACATATTATTAGACACAGAAAACCTAGCATCTGGCTTGCTGACTTTGCGATGTTAGCAACATGGTCATGCCAAGACATATTATTAGACACCGTGACTCCCAAAATCGAGATAAAGGGACATGATTCAAGGGTTTTTCCGGACATTGTGATAAAATGAATTGAGAAATTCACTTTCATGGAAAACGTGGCGCTTTGTAATTTCTGGGCGTTGAACTGAACAAGATTGTTGGTTTCTCACTCGACGATTGCTTCAAGATCCCTATTAATGAAGTCAACCTGTTCCTGCCTGAATATATTTGTATCATTCACCGAAAGTGATCGATAGGATGTGACAGTGTGCTGTCGTCTGCGAAACTGTAAATGGTGTTTGTGGTGGTTTTCAAGAGGTCGTTGATGTGTAAAAGAAATAGGTTGGAGGACAGGATGGAACCCTGGGGGACTCTGGCATTGGTTTTTACCGCATCAGAACAAATACCGTCAACTGCCACATGCAAGGAGTGATCTTGCATGAAGCTCATGAGCCATTGGTGCAACTTGATCGGGAGACCGTAGGCAGACAATTTGCTTAACAATGCCTGGTGCCAAACGCAGTCGAATGCTTTATATATATCCAGGGCTATTGCACGGGATTCACCAAACTTCTTAATAGTGTTTGTCCAGAGCTGAGTGACATAAGCCAGCAAATCTCCAGTACACCGAAGTTGTCGAAATCCATATTGGCCTGTCATGAATTATCTCAAATTTCTCCAGATATGTGATGAGTTCTATGTTAATCGCTTTTAATATAACTTTGGATATGACTGAGAGCAATGCAATAGGGCGATAATTCGCAGGAATGGTCTTCTTTTCTTTTTTTGGTATGGGTTGGACTTTAGCGTTTTTCCACATGGACGAAAATACTCCTTTGTTGTATGATAGCTTGAAGAGTCTACAGAGAACTGGGGTCAGCTCTTGAGCACAGGTCTTCAAAACAATTGTCGGAATTCCATCTGGTCCTACTGCCTCATTAGAGTCAAGATTTCGTAGGATTTTCTTAATAGTGCGATGGCGGATAGCGACCTCAGGCATTGATGAGTTTATTCTAGGTATCGTTGGGGGTTGTTTCCCATTGGTATCGAGGGTTGAGTTTAGCCGCAAGTGGCACCTTTAAATAGAAATTCATTTCTAAATAGTTTCGATACACTGTTAAGTGTCAGCACTAAAGTGTCGGTCAGCTCAGCGTTACACAAATTAACTATTAAACGACCAACAAATTTTAGTTTAATATAAAAAATACAAGGCCTCATGCTAAACAGCCCTGATGTAAAAAATGCCATTTAATTTTAAATTATCCCAAAATCGTGACGTGATAGAAAAATTCTGAGACCAGATTAATAAACGAATAAGTAATTAACTTTAAGCCAGGGGACTAGAGTTGCGGAATGGGTGGTGTGACAACAAACCGGAAGACACAAAAAACCCAAGAGGCTGAGGTGTAGCTGGCGATATGACCAGCATCCGAGGGAAAAAAAAACTAACTTTAAGCTGTCAGACCCCCTAAATTTTCAGACCTTCGGTGTTTCGACCTTAACCCGTATTGGTCTAAATATCGCGCTATCTAATAAACAAAACACGTTTTTCGTCTCGTTTTTACGACTACATTTCCTAGTTGTATGTCTAAATTTACGCACTAGAAAAACATGACGCCTTTTTCTAAAAATACATTTCGATTGTAGGTCAGTCATTTACTATATTTATTGTACAGGGTGTGTACGCGCGCATTTTTCTTTTATTTTAATTTTCCGTTTCATTTGATTTTATGTATATTTTAATGTTTGTTTTAATTTTTTTCAGCCGACGGTGTGACCTATTGTTTTGGAATATTTTACGACACATTTTTGGATTATTTTAATGAGGGCAAAGGGGTTACATCGTGGATCTTATCCATTTTAGTAGGAATCACCTTGTGTTCAGGTAATTTTTTTTTCTATCATAATTACGGACTCTGAATCAACAAGTTAACGTCCTTTTAGAAATTTCGGGCAAAATGTCCCGAGTAACGGCCAAGGGGAAAATAAAAAACCAAAAAGTTAAATAATATCAAAATTTTATATTACTATGAATAACAGCTATTTTCTTAATTAATTCTGCCTTTAACTGTTTTTATCAGATTAAATATATTTATAACCTACTATCTTTTACCCGCGGCTTTGCTCGCGTTAATGTCCTGAAATAAAAAGTAAATAAAAGAATATGATAAAAAAAAATTTATTGTTTGACTGAGATTGTCAGTATTTAAAAATTCTAAAATTCAAACAAGTCTAAAAAACTGAAAACATGCTTCATTGATATATCTTGCTTCAACAAATAAATAGTTTAAATTACTAAGATTTTGAAAAGAAGTATCAACGTTTAATAAATTAATTCCTTTTTAGAAGAGCTCAAAACAGAATATTATTCTAGGATGCTACTATATACTATGTATATTATAATCTTCCGTCCGATGAAAATATGTGAAGATAATCTATCTACCCTTTTACAAAATTTCTAAATTCAATCAAATTAATTAAGATCACACTTTATACAATTTCCAAACATATTTAAAAAGGTCAAAAAAATTTGAATTCTAAACGTACCTTTAAATTTTGACGTCTATTTGTCATTTAATCATATGTTAGTTTTGGGCAATTTTAAAAGTTGTAATTTAATTTTCTAATGTCCGATTAAATGATGTATTCTTAGACAGGTTGAATTTTGGCATGCGAGGCATTTCGTAAAATAAAATTAAACAAAAAACCGAAAAAAGAGTAAGAAGTAAGAAAATAAAACAGATGTAGACACCTAACCTCAAAAATAGGAACATATTAACTATTGCTTAAAGGTGACAGAAAAATGGAAATAAGAATAAATCTTACCGTAAAAATCAATGTTTTTGTTGATTGAGCTCTTATTTATTAACTTTATTATTTTTAAAAGTACATCCGAAACAGCTGATGCTATACTCAATGGAATATTGAATTGACCGCCGGTACAGATGATATAATATATATTGATTATGAAAATTTATATGCCTGGCAAAAACAATAATCTTAATCTCAGAAAGAATAAGTAAAACCCCAAAATTCCTAATAATTTGAAATGAATTTTAAATATTTAAATGTTGACCTCTATTTGTCATTTAATCATATGTTAGTTTTGGGGATGCTATACTCAATTGAATATTGAACTGACCACCGGTATTTACTTGCCGCGACAGGTATTGAATTACTTCTTCTTCTTACGTTAGGACTACGTCCTGTGTTTGCCTCAAAGGTTGCCCAAAAACAATTGGGACGATGAAGACCAGCTATCATACCATCTTTTTGGTGGGCGTCCAGTTGGGCGTGGTGTGTTGGGCCGCTTCTCTCTCACAATTTTTGCCAGCCGGTCGTTTGGCATTCTGCTAACATGGTCTTTCCATTGAATTACATCTGATACATAATCTTGTATAATACCCTATTTCGGGTAACAATATGAAGATGCGTGTTAAGTAAGAGAAGGAACTATTAGATTATAGATGTACAGGAGAATTAGCTGATTTTATAAAAATCAGTTATACATTTTCCCCATCTATTGACGCTGTCGAAAAATGTTTATGGTTTACTATAATAATAACGCACGTTTACGTCATTTGAGTGTTACTTGGCGCACGCAAATTATACTTAGCACACGCAAATTATACTTAGCACACGCAAAATATCCTTGTCGCCCGCAAATTCGAACCACCAACCTTTCGGTAAACAGCCGAACGCACAACTGTCAAGTTGTTACAAAGTTTATATTTTTATTTCAGTTATTATTTTTGGTCTGGACCCCTGTTTTATGCTCGTGTTTATTCGCAATAAAAAATAGTATGTGCAACCCGTGCGATGTTGTCGATTGCTCGTGAGCAATCGCCGACTTATCACACTAGTTGCACAATATACTATTATATATACGTAAGGTTCTCTCTCGTTGAGATTCTTTATAAATTTTGGTATTGCTATAAATATAAACGACAGATTAGTAATTTTTATCGCTATTGATTTGTCCAACATTTGCTGTCAAAGCGTATCATAAGGAAAGTCTGTTAATGGAAAATTTTAAAAAAAAAATTTAATTTTAATTGTGTTTAAAAATCGTTAACGTCATGAACGAAAAAAAAGGTAATCGAAATGTGTTTTAATTACAGGTCCATTGTCCAGTTACTTCGTCAACAGGTATGGCTGCAGGACAGTAACAATAGCTGGCTCATTGCTAGCCTCCGTTTGCTTGGTATCCTCGTACTTCGCTCAAAACGTACTTACTTTGTGTCTCACCGTGGGTGTAGGCACCGGAACAGGTTTCGGCCTCATCTATCTGCCTGCCATCGTAAGCGTAACGACGTATTTTGAAAAAAAACGCTCTCTAGCGACGGGAATAGCAGTCTGCGGTTCCGGTTTTGGTACTTTCATCTTCGCCCCCATCATTTCGAAACTGCTCGCCGAATACGGATGGAGGGGTTCCATTCTCATTATCGGAGCCATCATTTTGGAGTGCATATTGTTCGGAGCTTTGTTCAGACCTTTGGAGAACAACAACGACAACAACAACGTAGAGAAGGGAAAAAAACTTAAGTCCGCTGAAGCGAAAGTCGATCTGCACATCTCGGATCACGATTTGCACGAACTAACCACCATTTTGCCACCTCATAACGGTCAGTATGGATTATACGGTAGGTCTCATCTTTCATTTTTCATTTCTAAGGAGTTATGTGTTCAGGTACTAAAATTTGTGTCTGGCCATGTATACAGGTATATCGTTTAAACAGCTAATCATTCGAGACATCCTAATTGTCATTTTTAATTTTCAAATAATTTACTGTCACGTTACGTTCTCAAGTTATAGTCTTATTTTACTAAGTACTGGGTATTATTATGTAAAAAAACAGTCATTGTACATGTGCAAGTAAAAAAGTATCTTAGTTTGTCTTGATAAAATAATATATGTTTAGATCAGTATTTGTAAATTTTTGTCATACTAATATTTCATGTTCATTTAATTCATTAACAATTTGGTACTTCCTCAAAACCGTGTTGAGATTATTTTTTAAAGAAAGAGGCCTCCACTTTATTCCCAACGAAGCGGATGTCGAGTGCTGATTTAAACCTAATTGGTTATCACCCAATCACACCTTTACCTCTTCAACATGATTACACATTTTCCCTTAAGAACATACTAGTGAACTTATTTGTTTATTGTCAAGCAGGGTTAGTCAGCAACAGTCGTGTTTTTTTGACGTTTCATCCTCCTCCGGCTGATTTAACCGAAATTGGTCTCTACCAATAATAATTTAACTTAACAAACCGAAGTCAAAAAGCATTGTGGAAAAAATTTCAAAAAAAAATTATAAAAATCGTTAATGTAAAACCACAAATAAATTTTTCTAAACTTTTACTACAGTCATAAAGTATTTTTCGAGCAGCCAACATACTATACATACACACATATAGTCACGCCTTTTTCCCGTAGGGGTAGGCAGAAACCACTTCCTTTCACTTCCACTACGGTTCTTACACACATCTTTTGTTCCTCTACTTTCATCAGTGCTCTCATACATGCTCTTCGGTTTTTGGTACTCTTGACCTTGCCTTTCTTCAAAACAATGTTGATCTGATCGAGATATGTTCGCCGAGGTCGACCTCTACCGACTCCCGTCCATTCACACTTGCCTTATAAATTTGTTTCGTCAATCTTTCTTCATCCACTTCATCCACTTTATTCAACCGAGTCACTCCGGCTATACAATTCTCAGACTACTCATCTTCGCAGCATTAATCCTATTTTCATGCTTTTTCTGCCAAACCCATCATTCACTACCATACATAAGTGTAGGAACCAACACACCTTTATGCACAGCCAGACGTGCCTTTTTTGACACTTTCTGGCTGTTCATAAAGCTATGCTATGTTTTTCTGCCAACACCCTTCGCTCAATGTCACTGTCATACTTTTCATCTCTCGTAAACTTTGAACCCAAGTATACAAACCCATTTACTTGTTCCACTCTTTCTCCCTTAATCTTCACAGTTTGTCATGCTTTCTTCTCTTTTAAAAACCATTACTTTCGTTTTATTTATTTTCAAATAAGACCTTCGTCTTCTTCTTCTTTTAGTGCCATGTCCTCTCGGAGGTTAGCAGCCATTACGGCTAAATAAACCATTAGCGTAGGTTTTTTGTTCAGAAAATTATCAACCAGTGCTTCTTTTGCCCTTTAACTTGTATTATTTGACCCAGATATTTAATCTTTCTCCTTAATAGATTTGTGAGTACCTTTATGGGCTTCTCTATGCAGCACGGTGGCGTTACGAACATAATCTCTCCATAATATTTGCGTCATACGCCTGTAGACCCATATCTTAAACTTTTCCAGCGTGCTACTCATCTTTTGGGTTAATGTCCAGGCCTCAACTCCAAACAAAACATAGCACTATGCTACTCGTAACCGAAGGAATATTTTTAAATTTCGGTCACAGAGAACTTTTATTAAGAACTCTGTTTTTGCCTGTTCAGTGCGGCATCGTATTTCCAGATTATAATCTCTGGTTTCGTCATTATCCCTAGGTGTCGATATCGTTGGACCCTTTTCAAATCGTTCTGATGGTTATGGTCAAGATGGTATCATTCGCGTATCGAATATATTATTCACAGGAATGCCATTCACCGTTATTCCTTCGTCAATACCGTATGCTTTGGCATACATATTGAATAATAAGGGAGATAAAATACAACCTTCACCAAGCTAGCAGTATTATTTCTATATTTAGGACGATGTATCTTTTTAAGCTGATGCTTGTTCTCATCCAGAAGTGAGCTCTTCGACTAATTACCCACTTATTCCTGATAGAATGGGGGCAGATTTTTTTACAAATACTTTGATAGTATTTGCTTCGAGGAGCTGTCTCCCATAGTCCCTATTTCCGGTTACGCCAGTAAGAACTACAAGCAGTTCTTATCCCTTATATCTTGCATACTCTAGACTCTAAGGACTTATTAACTCACTTTTAAATACAGTTATTCCTTCTTCTTCTAACCTTTAACTTTTTAAGACTCGTAATAACAAACCAATACCTACTCTACTTAACCGTTTTTTTTATCCAGCCGTTGCCTTCATGGATTGTTTTTTTTAAATATTTTCTTCACTCCTTTATGTTTTTTATGTATTAACGTTACATTATCGATATTTCTAAATTGTCCAAGAAAATAATGCTTAAAAAATAACATCATTTAACTATCATTTTTTAAACTATATTGTGTAACACATTACGTATATTAAATTATTATTAATACCCACGTTAACGCTAAACTTGATTAACGAATTTTTGAGGAAGTCCCAACTAAAAACAAAACTGCTGAGTTATTTATGTTCTAATAATATTCTTGTGATATGATTATAGGAACGATGAACGGTAACATGCATCGACCACACAGCGTAGCTCATTTTACGATCTCCAAAAATACCAAACAAGAATTGAACGGTAACGTACCGTCTTCCGAAAAGAACCTTCAAAGCGATGTGAGTAGATTAGCGCTCAGCCAACCGATGTTGACGCAATCTGAAGGTAAATACAGGAATCATTATCATTTCGGCAGCCAGAATTGGAAGAGACACGGACCGTTAGATAGACCGGATATTTTTTACCAAGGAAGTTTAATGAACATACCATCTTATAGATCCAAGTAAGTTGATAGTCGCGCGTCGTTAGGTAAAGTCTGTTTCAAGGTGGGTCACACTTCGTTCACATTTCGGTGTCTATGTTGGAACTTGTTATACTATTACTTCAAACGCTATTCGCTGTGGATCCATTATTTCTTTACATAACATCCTGTGGGAAATCAGTACTTCCAACTGTTCAATTCCTCTTTGAGAAATTCTTTGATTTGTAAAACTACTCAGTACGGCCCTGACGCCGACAAAAATCAACTAAAAGTCACGCATCCATTACGTGGAAATTAGCTTTCGTATAAACAAAGGGTCCCGTGCTATTTATAGATCATATTTAGAACACGTGCACTTATTATTCCCTCCAGAACATTCCAATATCGTCGCGCGCATACAATCACGTGATAAAAAACGGTTTTGCAAAGCCACGTCTGACCGGGCTTCCCGCTCTCATTCTCTTTCGCTTTCCGAACTTCAAGCAATGTAGAGCACAGCGCTTCGCGTATCTTCAGCCGAGGTATAACCTCTAGCGTTCAGAGCAATACCTTAAAAAACACCACGTGGTAAAATGCACATAACTATAATCAAGTAAAATACATCAAACAAAGCTGGTAACCAGTGAAATCATTCTAAAGATACAGGAGGCTTTAAAACTGTAAGCTCTATGTATTAAAGTTAACAATATATTATCGGTGACACGTGTTTGTTTCATTTACTGTGTTGTACTGAGTAGGTTTAGTGTTCGAGTATACCGTTTACGTGTTTTATTAGTGTATTATAGTTGGTAAATTGCTTTGAATCCTTACAAAATCTACTTACACAGTTTTGTACTAAAACTGATTTTCGTTCATTGGAAGCTGCTGTAAACTTTTACGAAGAAAATTTGTCATAACAAGAGATTGTGCAGAGTGAGTTTATGTTGTGAAAAGAAAAGTGGAGCCAGGAAAAACCTGAAAATCTCCCGAAAACTGCTGTTAACTCTTTGCACTGTGATAAGACTTTCTTTCCTTTCTTTATATCCTCTTGAAACTTCTAGCGGCTCTTCCTGTTTCGGTTGCCAGCGTGAAGAGATCATTCTCCAGCCTGAGAAGACTAAAGACCTACTTAAGAAACAGTACATCTAAAAGTAGGCTTAACGGGCTGGCTTTACTTTCCATCCACAGGGACATTATTGTTAGTGACGAGGAAGTTCTTGATAAATTTTCGAGTGCACCAAGAAACCTGGACTTTGTTCTGTAAACATTGTTAACCTTATTAAATCGGTATAGCAAATCAATCTCCTTATAAAATATGTATCAACTGTAATGTTAATTTTATGATATACCATTTTTGTGAAGAGTCAAAGATTCACTTTGGTTAAACCCTTTTTAAAACAATATTAAAATAATCTATTTGTAATTTACGCACTGAAATCGGCCTTAAAAACTAGCGTGAAACATTGAGTATAACTACTTTATTACCCAAATTACCTAACATAACATTGGTCTTGGCCCCGCCCAAAAATATTACGTATATTCGCCACTGTTCTGAGTTGGTACGGCCACGTTTAAATTCAGCTACTCAAAATTTCACGGTGAGAAATTATGGTGCAGAGTAGTAGGTGTATCGCCTTTCAAATACCAATATTTAACCACAGCCCGATACTCGATTTTTTTCCATTTTCTCAGAAACATTCGTATTGACTCACTCAAACGATGATAAGCAACAACTGCGCCTTCAAAATGTATGAAATGTTAGTGAGTACCTAAAAAAACTTTTTAGACAACCCTCGAATATGTTTTAGTTTTGCTTATTTTATTTAACAATAATTTATGTTGATTTATTAGGTTTTTTACAATAAAAAACAATTTATTCATCTATTCCCTTAAAATATAAATGAATTCAGAATAAATATGAGACATTTTTATTTTTTTCACGTTATCGCAATAATTAAAATAGTTAATGTATAGGTGCGTTTCCACTGAAATAGTTGTTACAATTATTTAGAAAGTCACCAACTTTTGTTTTCATCTTGAAAATAAGTCGTCAAAAGTTTGAGCGAAATTTCAGTTTCCAACCAGCTGTCTCCACCAAGACTATACGGCTGGTAAAATTTCACTGTGAAAAATTGTGCTTTGTCCCTTTGCAAAGTGCACCTGAAACCCCAAGCTTGGATCACTTGGCAAGCGAGCACTTTGTTCGCCTGCCAAGCTGCGAAAGCCTCAGGAGCAACTTGAAGAGTTGAACCTGCCACCACCCCCAGTACTCATTGTACCAGGCTTACTCTCGAACCGAAACCCTGAGGTCCAAAGGTGGCCGATGAAGTCAGCGCACAAGTACCTAACGCAGTGCAGGGCACTATAAAGTTAGAGTCTTAAGTAGACTAGAAGTTACATGAATTCTATTTCGAATTCTGTTTCAAGTGAATTTACTATGACTGAAGGTCCGCGCGCCAGTTTCAATTTGTCAAGACAAATATCCACCTTTTGCTGAAAGAAAGTTTTTTATTAATCTTCTTTTTTCCTTGTCCGGTGTGTTTATGGATCCGGCTAAAAATTGTGCAATCAAATTTTTTTTCATTGTATTTCAAGGTCGTGTAGCCCCATTTTCATCGGTTGAGTATGATATAAATCAATCAAGTTGTCGTCCACGTGACAGACATGTTTCCGTTTGCATCTGATGTTCTCAACTGAGCACGTGTATTCCTTTGATGTTAACCACGTTTAATCGGAAACACGATTCTTGATATTTATTTACAACTTTTGTTGACAACTTAAGTTAGTTACAGACACACTTTTGTCACCAATATAAGTGGCCAGAAGAAGACAATACTTAACACTCTCTTATGCTGCATCCTTACTGCCTAAACAACAAAATTACGTTCACAATAATAACCGTTCCGAATATTTGAATAAAATTTTACGAAAAAGAAAAGTGATTCGCCCTTTTATTGCCGAGTAGAACAGGAATTAACAAATGTCCAGATTTAATTTCAGCCCGTTTTTTTTTCTTATATAAATAAAAACCTCTACTTAAAGCTCTAACTTTTATTAACACTATAGAATTCCTTAAAGCACTCATTATAACTGACTCTCTAAGCTCACTTATAGAAATTAAAAAATTATATACCCGACACCCAATAGCTCTACTTATAAAAAATGAGTTATATCATCTTCAACTAAAAAGAAGTGACATCAAATTTCCGTGGACACCTTTCCATGTAGGACTTGGAGGAAACGAATTAGCCGACAAATATGCCAAAGAAGCAGTGAATAATGACAGTGCAACTAACGTTAATTTAAGACGTAAAATCAAATATAAAATTTAAAGTGAAAAGTGCGTGGCAAAACCAATGTCAAGAAAGTAAAACAAAATTACGACAAATAAAAGACAATATACTGCCGTGGTCAAGAAATGAAGAAGAACGAACTGATCAAGTACTGTTATCAAGACTCAGAATCGGACACATAAAATTGACTCGTGAGTATCTAATTACAAAATCGGCAAAACCAATCTGTCAACTTTGCAGTTGTGACCTGTCTATAAAACACGTATTAATTGAATGTCCAAAAAAATCAATTTGAAAAAAAACAAAACAAACTCTCTTTAAACCTGAAAGACATCTTGGATCAGGACTGCAAGTTAAAAACACAAACGTTGTTAATTTTCCTTTGATGGAGACTCAGCTTTATATATTAACCTTCGCTATATTATCCATTTTTAAAAAACAATTAATTTTAAGCAATAATAGGTAAAATCTACGCATTTTGGACGACTTGATGTTTTTTTGGGTATGATTGACAGACACGGTTAATGAATGTTTTTTTTTTTTTATGTTCTGGTTCCCACAAAAAGGGATATCCTGTAATGTTCAGAGAACATCGTGGGAACCAAGAGAAAGAAGGTAGGAGTTGGTGTTCTTCTTAAATTTCTGGAGGTTGTATGCCTCGGGGAACACCTCCCTAGGCAATGAGTTCCAAAGCCTCGCAATTCGTTGGATGAATGAGTCTTTGGAAAGTGATATTCTGCAGGTCTCCAAAGTGACCACGAAGGGGTGTGAAGACTGAACTTGACGGGTTAATCTCGAAGATACTGCCAAAGGAGGAACGATTGTTGATATTTCAGAAGAGCATCGCCCATGAAAATATCTATAAAATAGAGACAAATCGCCAACTTTTCTACGGTGTTCCAGACAAGTAAGCGAGTTTGTAAACGAGGCATCACCGACGAGACGAATTGCCCTTTTTTGGACAGAATCCAATAGCTTCAGGATATGTTTAGGTGCCGCACTCCAAATATGGGAAATATGTGTAATTTGTCCTTGGGATAAAGCACACAAACACAAACAAAGTGATAATTGACTGAAGTGAGCCGTTGACTAGTGTTGTTTGCTGTTCCTAGATTTGGTTTTAAATCAGTCAGAAGCTACTAATCCATGTCTGGATGTTGGCGACCACTTTGAAATGCTGATATTTTCTTATCTAAGTGATGTTAGCAATCACGTTGGAGTATTATTCTCGATCTGAAACGAACTAATTCACCAGTTGTGCTAATACCAGTTCAATTATTAATGTTCCTTAACCATGACATTTGTTTTCTTCCGACGCCACGTCCCAAATATGCCGTTTTTCGTCTTTTGGTGGTACGTAGAAATAAACGTTCTATTTTCGTTTGTAACCCGGGGGATCTTTAATAGGTAAGCGTTGATAAGTCCACGTCTCGAATACCTCTATTTTTTCATCTCAACCAATATTATGATGGTCCATGTTTCGACACTATAACAACAACAACACCGACCGCAGATAGCATTTCAGAAAATGCAGTCATATTACAAATCCTCTGTGAAGAAAAAATATCTTATGTCACGAATCTAGCAACCCCGAATGACTCGGTAACGGCGTGTACATTTGAGCATTGCAATTAAGTTACCTTATTACATTACACCGAAATGCTTAAGTGCGCACCCACCTTTAGAAATGTTATGATGCAACTTTAAACCAGTGGCTTAACAATTTCAAATTTGGAGTATAATACAAAATGAATTTACAGTAAAATTAATTTAACGCTAAAAGTTTAATATGGTTATGTATTGTTTTGCAGTTGCCCGATTTGGGCTGCTTGCTTTTCGTTGCTATTTGGATGTTTACGAACATTAACTGCGACACGTTTATCGGTGTTAGGGTAAGCTATAGACATTTTGAGACTTTCCGAGTGTATCGAGTGGACTGTCATTGCATTTCGTCGCACATGTGATGTCCATACATGTTTTTCTAGTTTTATGCGAGAGGTATAACCAGAAAGTGATTGAATCATCCTTTCTTGCATAAAGTCTTCTTTTGATCCACAGAAAAAAATTTCTGGCTTCACTTCTGATGGTGAATTATAAAGTATGTTTTATTCGAATGGTTTGTAAAGTTGTAACATTAGTTTGGGCTTGAAAAGATTTTTGAATGTTTTTAGACGTAAATTTATTATTTTTTAGTATTTAGATCGTTTCCTTTCTTTGTAGATTGAGCTTGAGACGAGGTGAAGAACGAGAATTTATGGAACATCCCCCTTCGACGACGTACAGCAAGAGACACGAGACTCAATCCTCGAAATTATGCGGTTGTCTGCCTTGCAGCAACGAGGTAAGCAAAAGAAAGATGGACTTTTAAAAGTTACCGACACCGTTTTACTTTTCTTTTATCAGCTTTCGACATAAATCATAAACCTTTGATCATTTTAAGCTATCACAATAAGAAAGCGGCGGTCTAATTAAAGCACACTCATGCCAATCAATCCTCAATACTTCCAATATTTTTGGATGCTTGTGTTGGAACTAGAAAGTACTTTGTATCTGCCAATCCGATAACATTATAAAAAGATTAAAGTGTACCAAAATTAAAGTATTTGTCTTGGTTATTTGTAGTTCAAGTTGTATAATTTCATGGTCTAGTTAAATGTAGGTTTTAAGATTTATTAATTTGTTTTGGTTTAGCATTTGAGAAAAATGGAGTTAGGTTTTGTTTTGTAAATGTATGCCTATCCTTCTTCTTAGTCATATCATCATTGCTGAAGAGTTGTGACATCATGTCTATGAGCATTGATGGGTCGATTGTCATCACTACTCTTAAATTTGTTGGCAAGGTTTGCCCTGTAATCTCTTTAATTTGGTCTATCCATCGTGATGGAGATCTTCCTCTTGACCTTTCACCTTCCACTTTGCCCTGCACGATAAGTCTTTCTAGATTGTCTTGATCTCGTCTGGTGATGTGTCCGAAGTAACCCAGAATGCGACGTCGGCAACTGGTGGATAATCGATCGTTGATTCCTAATTCGCTTAATAATAATGACACATTGGTCCGGAGTGCAGTCCAGGGTATGCGAAGCATCCTCCGCCAGCACCACATTTCAAATGCATCTATTCGTTGCCTGTCGCTCGACTTTATTGTCCAGGATTCGGAACCATATGAAAATATCGAAAACACTAAGGTGTTAACCAGGGCTCTTTTAGTGTTTCTGGCTATGCAACCGTCTTTCCATATCTTGGATAAGTTTGACATTGCTGTCCTCGCTAATACTATCCGTCTTCTTATTTATGTTTCGCATCCTTCCTTGCTTCCTTGTTTATTAGCGATCCTAAATAGATGAATTGCTCTACTACTTCAATTCTATTTTGCAGATTTCTTAACTGTATGGTGTTACTCCTATCAATGATCATTAGCTTGGTCATGTCTAAATTTATTTCTAAACCTAGAGCTCGGCTTTCATTTGCAACCTGATCAAGAAGTGTAATCATCTCATCTTCATCTCTTGTTATTAGGTTAGTGTCGTCCGCGTACCTGAGATTATGTATCTTTCTACCATTGATTGATACACCTCCTTCAAAATTCTCTAGGGCTCGTCTCGTTATAAATTCACCGTAAGCGTTAAACAGTCTCGGCGATAGGATACATCCTTGACTCACTCCCCTATGTACTTTGAAAATATTTGTTTTATTGTCGAGACTAACTAAAGCATTGTTATTTCCATATAGGTTGCTAATCAGAGATACGAGATGAAAAGGGACTCCCATTTCTTTCAATACATTCCAAAGACTACTCCAACGGACACAATCAAAAGCCTTCTTGTAATCTATAAAGCATAGGAGCATGGGTGTATTGAACTCCCGGGCTTTCTCAATTAATTGGCGGATGTAGAATATTTGGTCCCTAGTCTCTCTACCCTTAACGAAGCCTGCTTGTTCTGGAGGGATCTGGCTCTCTAAGTAGTTCTTTTATTTTAAGCAAGATTTTGCTGGCATGTGAAATTAGATATATCGTTCGATAATTTGCACATTTTTTGGTAGATCCCTTTTTGTGAATAGGAATAAATGCAGACGTTGTCCAGTCTTTAGGCCAGTGACCACTTTGCCAGATCATGTAAGATTTAAATTCCCGGGTCTTCTAGTGCTTTTATGAATTCAGCAGGGACTCCGTCTGTTCCTGATGATTTATTTAGCTTTAGGTTTTTTATGGCTTCCTTAATTTCAGACATAAGAATGTTGGGCTCCATTTCAAATTGTATATTTTCTTTCTGTTGTTCGACCGTTATTTATGTTTCTTCGGTGTATAATTCCTCGCAATATTGTCTCCATCGTTCGATCACTTTTTCACTTTCATCTTCCCATAGGATCTTTTCGTCCTTGTCCTCAATTGTGGAAGTCTTTGGTTTAAATATGCGTGTTATTTTCCTTATTTTTTGATACAAGTCTCTGGTATCATGGGTGCGTTGATGTTTTTTTTTTTTTTTATGTTCTGGTTCCCACGCAAAGGGATATCCTGTAATGTTCAGAGAACATCGTGGGAACCAAGGGAAAGAAGGTAGGAGTTGGTGTTCTTCTTAAATTTCTGGAGGTTGTATGCCTCGGGGAACACCTCCCTAGGCAATGAGTTCCAAAGCCTCGCAATTCGTTGGATGAATGAGTCTTTGGAAAGTGATGTTCTGCAGGTCTCCAAAGTGACCACGAAGGGGTGTGAAGACTGA
Source organism: Agelastica alni (assembly GCA_950111635.1). NCBI lineage: Eukaryota > Metazoa > Arthropoda > Insecta > Coleoptera > Chrysomelidae > Agelastica > Agelastica alni. Next base: position 41,944,330 of record OX467709.1, read on the forward strand.
ACTTGACGGGTTAATCTCGAAGAGACTGCCAAAGGAGGAACGATTGTTGATATTTCAGAAGAGCATCGCCCATGAAAATATCTATAAAATAGAGACAAATCGCCAACTTTTCTACGGTGTTCCAGACAAGTGAGCGAGTTTGTAACCGAGGCATCACCGACGAGACGAATTGCCCTTTTTTGGACAGAATCCAGTAGTTTCAGGATATGTTTAGGTGCTGCACTCCAAATATGGGAACAGTACTCCAGTACAGGTCGGATCTGTGCCTTATAGATCATAAGCAGCTGACTGGAGGTGAAATAGCTCTTGGCACGAAACAAAAAACCAAGTTTTTGGGATGCACTTTTGGCAATGGACCTCACGTGATTTTCTCAGGAAAGGTTATTGCTGATAGTAATACCAAGCATCGATATGGATGACTTCAGTGGTATGGTTACTCCTGACAAAGTTATGTTATGTTCTTCTATATCCCTGCATATTTTTTTAATGTAGCTGTTTTTGTCCTGTCTGACTTGTCTCTGTATATTTTTCTTAGTTATCCCTATAGGGAACCACATATGGGATCCTCGCGGAAAGAGGCTAGTCTCTGTGTTCCAGTAGTCCTCTCTTGAAACAGTCTTTAACTTTATAAAGTCCCGAATTGGTACTGTAGTTGTATGCTGCCTTGGAGCATGACAATTTTAGAGATCTCCATAATCAGCTCTTGCCACCAGCTTATTTTCATTAGAGCTGAGTTTACCAGCTACCCCACACCTTCAATTAAACGTGCTATCTTTTCAGTACTTATAATCACACTGCTAATTAATGACCTACGCTAGTGTAGATGAGAAAGGAAAAGAAATCTTATCATCAAGGGGGCGAAATAATACCGCATTTACATTCGCGCGGGGACTAAACAAATGATACATTATTAATTTGGTTTCTCGTTTTTTCAGGTGAGAGAAATGTTAGACTGTTCCCTTTTCCGAGATGTAGTCTTCATCCTATTTTCTTTGAGTAATCTATTGACCAGTATCGGTTTTAACGTGCCCTACGTCTACTTGGTACCGAAAGCGAAAAATCTCGGCATGGAAATAGATGAGGCGGGCATGTTGATTTCGATTATCGGAGGAGCAAACACCGTTGGAAGAATCGTGTTAGGTTACATTTCAGATAAACCGTGGATCAACAGGCTGTACATTTATAACTGGAGCCTTACGCTCTGCGGAACAGGTAAGACACAAAATTAAAAAGTAAACATTTTATTTCACCAAACGATAATTAATGTTGTTTTACTGTTGTATACAGAGTGGTTTATTTCAAATAATAAAGCTCGATGTATTTTTTGAAAAAACGGAAGATTTAACAACATTTCATATTTATCGTACAAGCCATTACCTAAATACTGGCATACATTAGCCTCATGGGTAAATAGTGACGTACGAGTGACGTCATAGTTTAAGATTCTATGTATCCGTCAAAAAGTGGCCTCGGCTTTAGTAACATACACAGTAACATAAACGCTACTTTTAACACTTGAATATTAACGTTGTGTCTTTAAAAATCGCAACACAATAATGTTCCTTAAACTTAAATAATTGTTAAAAAGCTTACTCTAAACATAAAAAAACACCAAAAAAGCTCAGAAAATTAAATCGGTAACCAAACTCACATTTTTTGGAAAAACCTGGGGACTCAAACCGAAAGCCATGCACTGGCTTTATACAGCCGTTATTAGAACCAGAATCACTTATGGCTCACTCCTTTGGTGGCCAAAAATAAATCAGAGACAGGCAAAAACCATCCTTGGGAAAATACACAGGCTTGCTTGTCTCTGCATCACGGGTGCAATAAACTAATCATCCTTAACCTTGACAACTGGGCACACCAGGATCACTCATGTAGTTGACGTAGCCGAGCTCTATACGACTACATGCAACTCGTATACTCATTCGAAAAACCAACCGAAACACGGCTTGACTGAAATTGATGGGACTCGAGTAAAGAATCACAATCATCTGCAGAAATAGTCTGGTATACAGTCGGCTTAAAGACAGATGAAGGAACAGGAGCAAGAATACATGGAGTGAGGCCAAGAAGGGACTACATAATACCACTTGGCAAAGACTTCAGGATATTTCAAGCTGAAACACATGCCATACGGGTATGCATGCAGAAGAATCTAGATAGTGGATACCAAAGAAAAAACCACATGTATATTCTCTCTGACAGCCAGATCACGATAAAAGCCCTCAACTCAACTCTGATAGAGTCCAAACTGGTCTGAGAATGCCTCCAGAGTCTTCTGGAGCTGGCAAAACACAATGTCACCCTAATGTATGTGCCAGGTCATAGAGGAATAGCAGGCAATGAAAAAGCATAGGTGAAGAAGTTTTGAGCCTGGAAGCTCAAGGTCCACTGTGAGACTCCACTGACTGTATCAGGTCTACTCACTAAAAACTTCACCACCAAGTAGGTCCGTCTGGCTATTGCCTCCGGTGACACTTAGCCTGTTGGACCATTGTATCTTGCCTATGTGGTTTTATATCATTGTACCCAACCAGTACTTTCGTACCTTGTTCCAATTCTGTACTAGGTGGGAACAGTATAGTTCTGGGTCGCCGGATGGCTGCCCAAAAATTGTCTGTCTTTTGCAGTACAGTGCCTCGCAGCAGCACAGTATGTGTTTTACTGTTTCTGGATCCACGCCGCGCAGTCTGCAGGTCAGGTCTCCATTATACAGTCCAAGCAGACCAGTTAGCGAAACAATCATCTGAAGCACTATTCATAGAGTCAGAACATGTGCTAAAATCAGCAGGACCCTGATTGACGACTAGATGAAACAAAGATACCAACAACGTCACCTTTTCTACCGATATCAAAAAATGTCCTCGCAGAGTACGTCACCTATTCAAAACAATTTTAAAAATTGACAACGTTGTAAATCTTTTAAAAAAAAAATATAAATGAAAATTTCCTGGAATTCCATTGATCCATTGACGTATACTATAATTACTGTCCGTCTGTGTTTATTGCTAATTTTTGTATTTTTTTTTTTAGCCACTTTAATTAGTGCCTTTTGTACAAGTTTTTACACATTGGCGATATACAGCGCCATTTTCGGTTTCACTGCCGGCGCGTACGTAGGTTTAACTTCCGTTATCCTCGTCGACCTTCTGGGATTGGAAAGTTTAACCAACGCATTCGGATTGTTGCTTCTTTTCCAAGGGATAGCTTCTTTAGTCGGACCGCCAATCGCAGGTAAGAACATCATTTTTATCAGCTCATTTTAACTCGAAATTAAAAAACTATCTTGGAAAATGACGAATTGTTTATAAAAATAAAATGATTAATTACAGTAACAAGAAAAAACGTACTAGAATACTGGTAAATAAAATGTGACTCATTAGAAACATTTAAAAAATTGCGGTTCAAAGTTTGTTTGTTGACTTACGATTAATAAAAATATATTCTTATCGTGTGCGTTATAACTTAATAACAAAACGTATTTAAATACTACATGAATTTCTACATTCTTACTTAGTTACCAAGTTATAAAAGAGAATTAAAGTAACTACTAAACGTTTAATAATCACATCAAATCCTCGATGGTCATTATATTTTATGTTATGTGAGGCAGATGGGGATGCAAACGTTAAAAGTGTTCTAAAATATTCACCGAACAAAAAACCTTGTTCAACTTGATAGTTGTGTGTGTGTGTGTGTTATTACTTTTAAGTTGTAGAAAGTCACAGAGACGCTTTGTGTGTTTTATCACTTTTGAGATGTAGGTGGCCACAGAGACGCCTTGTTAAACTTGACAGTTTTATGGGTATTATTACTTTTAAGATGTAAGTAGCCACAGGGGCGCCTTATTCAACTCGACAGTATTGTGTGTATTATTACATTAAAAATTTAGGTGGCCACAGAGGCGCCTTGTTCGACTCGACAGTTTTGTGTGTATTATTACTTTTAAGATGTAGGTATACCATTATACCATTATATACCATATACTCTTAGGAACTTGTTTCGATCATTGTATTAAGCAATGGTTTCGATAGATAGCGATTTATTTATTCGATATTTAAAACACCTTCTGACATCTATTAGTGGGAGACAAAGAAGGCTAGCACATATAATATATTTATCCCAATTATAACCATAGCAATTGCAGGTAACATTATTACCGCCATTTGAGACCCCATATTCGCATATAACAGGGGGATGGCGAACCTGTGGCACGCGTGCTATCGAACAATTCAAACCCGCCTTTCTGCAGCCACATGCTGAGACGCATCCTTTTTTACATTTGCATGAAATGAATTTTTAGAAGTACTTCTGGAGCAGGATCGTTAGTTTTTGTAACTGGAGTAAGTCCGACCTTACTTTTTTTTTTTTTTTTTATGTTCTGGTTCCCACGAAAAGGGATATCCTGTAATGTTCAGAGAACATCGTGGGAACCAAGGGAAAGAAGGTAGGAGTTGGTGTTCTTCTTAAATTTCTGGAGGTTGTATGCCTCGGGGAACACCTCCCTAGGCAATGAGTTCCAAAGCCTCGCAATTCGTTGGATGAATGAGTCTTTGGAAAGTGATGTTCTGCAGGTCTCCAAAGTGACCACGAAGGGGTGTGAAGACTGAACTTGACGGGTTAATCTCGAAGAGACTGCCAAAGGAGGAACGATTGTTGATATTTCAGAAGAGCATCGCCCATGAAAATATCTATAAAATAGAGACAAATCGCCAACTTTTCTACGGTGTTCCAGACAAGTGAGCGAGTTTGTAACCGAGGCATCACCGACGAGACGAATTGCCCTTTTTTGGACAGAATCCAGTAGTTTCAGGATATGTTTAGGTGCTGCACTCCAAATATGGGAACAGTACTCCAGTACAGGTCGGATCTGTGCCTTATAGATCATAAGCAGCTGACTGGAGGTGAAATAGCTCTTGGCACGAAACAAAAAACCAAGTTTTTGGGATGCACTTTTGGCAATGGACCTCACGTGATTTTCCCAGGAAAGGTTATTGCTGATAGTAATACCAAGCATCGATATGGATGACTTCAGTGGTATGGTTACTCCTGACAAAGTTATGTTAGGCACAGTGAGATCGGCTTTTCTAGAGAAAAGACATGCTTGTGTTTTGTTTGCATTGAATTCTACCAAGTTATTGGATCCCCATTCGAGAATTGTTGCTAAGTCCATATTTATATTGTTAACATTTCTTCCTCGTTCATTTCTGGTTTCACGGGCTGATATAGGGGCCCTGGAAGAGAATGCGGTATGGAGGGTACTATCATCGGCAAAGCTGTGTACGGGACATGAAGTTGCTTTCAACAGGTCGTTGATGTGAAGTAAAAATAGTGTTGGTGCTAGAATGGATCCTTGCGGAACACCAGCATTTATGAGTAGAGTGTCAGATGAAACTCCATCGACCCCTACATGGAGAGACCTGTTTGAGAGAAAACTAGCAAGCAGAGAACACAGCTGAGGGGGCAAACCATAAGATGGAAGCTTGGCGAGGAGTCCCTGGTGCCAAACTCGATCGAACGCCTTGGAGATATCTAATGCCACAGCTAAAGTTTCTCCATACTTTTCAATAGATAGCTGCCATATATGTGAGACGTATGCGAGCAGGTCACCAGTTGATCTCTGATGGCGGAAGCCATATTGCCTATCATTGATAATTCCTGAGTCTTCCAGATATTTCATGAGCTCGATGTTGATGGCTTTTTCCATGACCTTTGAAATAATAGATAGCAGTGCGATAGGTCTGTAGTTGCTAGGTAGGGTCTTTTTGCCTTTTTTAGGGACTGGCTGTACTCTTGCAATTTTCCAATTGGACGGAAATACTCCCAAATTGTAAGAGTGGTTGAACAACTTGCAAAGAACAGGTGTTAGTTCAGGGGCACATTTCTTGAGAACAATCGGCGGGATTCCGTCAGATCCACAGGCTTTGTTGGTGTTGAGACCCAGCAAAATCTTTCTGATAGTACGTTGGCGAAAGGTGATCTCGGGCATGTGACTGTCAATAGGTGTAATGTTCGAGGGTTGTTTTCCCGAAGAATCCAGAGTGGAATTTCCAGCAAATAGGTGCGCAAAGATATTGGCTTTTTCCTGGGCAGTCGTTGCTAGTGTTCCATCTTCATTGGTTAGGGGAGGAAAAGAGCTGGAAGTGAAGTTTCTTCCCACAGCTTTGGCTTTTCCATCCGCATTCTTCCGGATTTTTTTCAACACCATACCAGGCTTGAACTTGATGATAGGTGCGGAATGAATGTTGTTTTGCCGCCGCTGCTGTGGGTGGAAGTGAAGCAAGGTTAAACTTACTCTTTATCGCCGATCTCGAAAACTGCTGGTATCGGAGAAAATCCAGAGATGGCTCCTTTTAAGATACTCCATAAAGTTTAATCAGGAAATTTTCTGCTGCTACTGCAATTGCGTTGGCGTCTGCACTTTCTTTCTTGAATACTTCGATAATTTCATTCAATTCCGGGAATTTTATAAGCATCTTGAAGAATTTGTTTTTGCCTTGGTTGAAAATCGCAGATGTGTCACATCCACTAAAGGCGAGTAAAAACAATATATTGTCCGCAATGCTTGGTTCGCGTATACTTCGTACGGAGTAAATCTTTTCTGAAGTTTGTACCTTGCCCGGTTTTAAGAAATAAACATTTGGGTGATGATTTCCTAGTGCAACTAAAAGTATCAGTAGATTGATCTTCAACTTCATGTCCCGTACACAGCTTTGCCGATGATAGAATCCTCCATACCGCTTTCTCTTCCAGGGCCCCTCATATCAGCCCGTGAAACCAGAAATGAACGAGGAAGAAATGTTAACAATATAAATATGGACTTAGCAACAATTCTCGAATGGGGATCCAATAACTTGGTAGAATTCAATGCAAACAAAACACAAGCATGTCTTTTCTCTAGAAAAGCCGATCTCACTGTGCCTAACATAACTTTGTCAGGAGTAACCATACCACTGAAGTCATCCATATCGATGCTTGGTATTACTATCAGCAATAACCTTTCCTGAGAAAATCACGTGAGGTCCATTGCCAAAAGTGCATCCCAAAAACTTGGTTTTTTGTTTCGTGCCAAGAGCTATTTCACCTACAGTCAGCTGCTTATGATCTATAAGGCACAGATCCGACCTGTACTGGAGTACTGTTCCCATATTCGGAGTGCAGCACCTAAACATTTTATAGATATTTTCATGGGCGATGCTCTTCTGAAATATCAACAATCGTTCCTCCTTTGGCAGTCTCTTCAAGATTAACCCGTCAAGTTCAGTCTTCACACCCCTTCGTGGTCACTTTGGAGACCTGCAGAACATCACTTTCCAAAGACTCATTCATCCAACGAATTGCGAGGCTTTGGAACTCATTGCCTAGGGAGGTGTTCCCCGAGGCATACAACCTCCAGAAATTTAAGAAGAACACCCACTCCTACCTTCTTTCCCTTGGTTCCCACGATGTTCTCTGAACATTACAGTATATCCCTTTTCGTGGGAACCAGAACATAAAAAAAAAAAAATCTCTTCTCCAACGATAAACAAAGAGTTTAAAGATAAGGCTGTGAATATTGCTGTCCTAACAATTAAGGTGTCAGCGTCTTCTATGGCCTGATGGAAAGTAAAGTTTGATTTTTCAAATTTATCTTTCAGTAAGGATATAAGACGCCTATTGTTGTGTTCGTTAGCTAGGAATCTGGATTTTGGGTATGTCGTTATCATCGTTTCATCAAACATTATGCCCGCAGATGTTAACTTTTTTGATCGGAGAAGACATTCTGCACTTTTTGTGCCCTTTTGTGTAGCATCAGCTGGATACCCATCAAATACAATCATTGAATTTGAACCATAGTATTTTGTTAAGACACCACGACATACTACCAAAGTTGTAGAGAATTTTCTACTCTACAAATTTTGTAATAACTGTTTTTCACCTAGGAGAGAGATATCGTGGAAAAACTGATTTTGGGCGCCATCTCTTCAATATGGCGGCGCCAGCGGCGGCATGACGTGGTCACAAACTTAAGGTGTTATTAGGGTCATAAAGATGTACCGTTAGTTTATTAATAGTGTTTAATATTTTTTCTAAAATTTTGCCTAAACTTGGTAATAGGGAGAGAATAGATAGTGTCTTGATGGCTTTAGACCTGTTTCTTGCGTACATAGCTAGTTCTGTTTTTGAAGTTTTCGGAGTGTCTGCTATGTAAAGGTTATATAGGGTTGGCGATAACGCTGAACCTTGCGGTACGCCGGCTTCTATACATCTATCCGTAGACTGTTTTTCGTTTATTTTTACATTAAACTTTCTGTTTTTTAGAAATGAATTTATCATTTTTATTTAATTTATTGGGAAATTCATCCTGTTTAATTTGTACAGAGCTTCATGCCATACTTTATCGAAGGCTTTTTGAATATCAAAAAGTATCATTAAGGTACTTTTTTATTGTTAAATCCTGTAGTTATATGTTCTACAATTCTTGCGAGTTGTGATTCTGTACTGTGATCTCTTCTAAAGCCAAATTGTTCGTTCGGGATCACTTAATATTTATCTATGTGTGTTATAAGTCTTTTTAATATTATTTTTTCAAATATTTTGCCTAAACATGGTAATAGGTAGATGGGCCGCCAATTTTGTGGATTTTGTAAGTTTTGTTAGGTTTAGGTAAGACTATTATTTGTGTTTTTTTCCAGATGTTCGGAAAATAGCTTGAGAGCAGGCATTCATTGAAGATCTTCGCTAATAACTCGATTGTGTTATCAGGAACATTTTTCAATGTTTTATTTGTGATTCTGTCCTCTCCAGCGGCTTTTTTCACTTTCAAGTTTTTAATAAGCGCTTTTATTTCGATGAAATTTATAGTTGTTATTTCATCAGCTTGTTGTTGATTGTAATTTATTATCGCCTTTGCTTGTCTGTTTATATAATTTGCGTGGTTCAAATCGTAAGTTATATCGACGTTGGGTTTAAATTGTTGTTCGTATGTATCGGCGAAAGCTTCCGCTTTTTCCCTATCGGTGTAAAACGGACCGTTTTTGATTAAATAGATGGAATTCTCATTTTTTTATCTTTGCATAACACTTTGGTTAGCTTCCAAATATTTGTTTTTTTATTTGATTTTGCCGAATTTAACTTTGAGAGTTTTTCTTCCCGAGTTTTGTTTCTATGTTCTTTTGTATGCCAGTTTATCTGGTTTGTTAATCTATTTGCTTCGATTTTTATCCTAAGATCTAGAGTTGTGAAGGCTCTTTTTCTTATTCTCTTTCTTTCTTTTATAAGATCCCGAATATGTCTCGGTAGTTGAATAGGGTTTTGTTTTAGAGGTATTATTTTAGAGGCTTGATTATAGGCCTCTAGAATATGAGATTTTAATGAAATCGTGTTGTTTTCGATTTCTATTTGAATTAATAATGTTAAGTGGATTTTCAATTAGGATAGATTTAAACCTTTTCCAGTCCGTTTTTAGGGTTGTTTTGGGAATTTTTTCGAATTTGTGACCAAGATGTATTATTACCGGGGTGTGGTCGGAGGGAAGTTCGTTAGGAACTTCGAGGTTTATCTCTTTTGAAATGTTTTTAGACAATGCGATGTCTAGAATGTCAGGAAATCTTATGTGACGATGGGTAGGTTCATCGGGCACATGTAAAGCGATGAGGTTGTCGTTTACGAACTCCTACAGACGTTTACCGTTTGCAGTTGTTCGTCGACATCCCCAGTCTTTATGTTTGGAGTTGAGATCGCCTCCTATTAATGTAGGGTTGTTTTGAATAAAGAAATGTTTAAAAAAAGACATTTGGAGGGTTTTTTGAGGTGGGTTATAACATGAAATTATGTTAATAGGACCGTCACTCATGTGCACTTGAATAGCAGTGTTCTCTGCGAGGTTTTGGGGGGCTGTGGGGATCTCGTGATAAGAGATATCGTTGAAGATAGCCGTGCCACCTCCTTCTCTATTCACTCTATCGTTCCTATAGGTGGTAAAATTTTGTAAAGAGAAATGTCTTGATGGTTTTAGACGTGTTTCTTGAACGATAGCGATGTCTATTTCGTGAATTAATAAGAAGTCTAGAAACTCGTCTTTTTTATGCAAGATGGAATTTACATTCCAAGTTACTAGTTTGAGGGAGTCCGGCTTAAGAGTTTGGGGCATTACAAAAGTAGATTCTTTATGTTCGCGTATTTGTTGGTTGTTTGATGGAGGGCGGCCATCCTATTTTCTATTTCGCTTGCTGGAAGAGTCAGCAAGCTTAATAGTTGATGGTTTAGGGAAAGGGGGGCGGATTGGGGTTGATATTGTGGTTGAGGAGGGGGGCTTTGAGGGGGTTTTTGGGTTTGTGATGTGGATGGGGTTTGTTTTGATTGCGCGTAATTTACGCTGGGTCTAGCGTAATTACTTTTGTAAGTTTTAGGGGGTTGTTTGAAATTTTTGGGGTTTTTAGGGCATTTCGCGAAGTTTGTCGCGTGATTTCCCTTGCAGTTTATACAAAACGCTGGTTCGTTTTGTTTGTCGCAATCTTTATAGCAGTGGTTTCCATTACATCTGTTACTATTACACTTTTGCGTGACAGTTTATTTGTGAGTGTCCGGAACTTCTGACACTTTTTACACTACGGCGTGTAATACTGCGGGGAGGGCCTTTGCGCCTTCACTTTAATTGCTAAATGACATAGTCTTTAGCTCGTAGATATGTGAGTCCTCTTTCGGGACTCTGACCTTAATCATAGAGGTTTGAATTTTACTTCTACCGATTTGCAATCGGTAGATTTCCTGAACGTTAATGTTGTTTTCGAGAAGGTCGTTTCTCACTTCCTCGAGCTCAATTTCTTCTGGGCCTCTAATTATGATATTAAGGAAACTACGTGATTGTCCCTGTGCAAAGTGCACCTGAGACCCCAAGCTTGGATCACTTGGCAAGCGAGCACTTTGTTCGTCTGCCAAGCTGCCAAAGCCCCAGGAGCAACTTGAAGAGTTGAACCTGCCACCACCCCCAGTACTCATTGTACCAGGCTTACTCTCGAACCGAAACCCTGAGGTCCAAAGGTGGCCGATGAAGTCAGCGCACAAGTACCTAACGCAGTGCAGGGCACTATAAAGTTAGAGTCTTAAGTAGACTAGAAGTTACATGAATTCTATTTCGAATTCTGTTTCAAGTGAATTTACTATGACTGAAGGTCAGCGCGCCAGTTTCAATTTGTCAAGACAAATATCCACCTTTTGCTGAAAGAAAGTTTTTTATTAGTCTTCTTTTTTCCTTGTCCGGTGTGTTTATGGATCCGGCTTCCTGTTCTTCTTTCCTCACTTGGTTCTTGCTTTTGCTGTAGTTTTCTATCTGAAAAGTAATTTATTAAATCTGAAAAGAAAGGTTAGTGTCCTCTTCTTAGTTGTTTAGCAGCTGGTGCTTTGGTCTCAGATATTTCCAATGGACATCTCCCGGGTCGTAGTCTGTCAGTTCTTGTAGCTCTCTATTTGGGTGCGCTCTTAGCTTGTCAAATGTTTTTTCTGCGTGCGTCTTCATCCGTTCTAGGATCGTTGTAATTTTTAGATCTTCTCGCAGTTGGGCACTGGAGACGTACCACGGTGCGTCCGCTGCTTGTCTGATGCATATGTTCTGCTGCGCTTGGATCCTTGTCCTGTGTGATTTTCTTCTTGTCACTTGTCCCCAGGCTAGAGAGGCATAAGTAATCATCGGGAGAATGATGCTATTTATTAATAGGAATTTTGTCTTTAGGAGAAGGTTGCTTCTCCTTCCTATTAAGCATTGCAGCTGTCCTCTTGTGAATCTTGCTTTGTTTATTGCTGCATCCATTTGTTTCTTGAAGGTTAGGCGCTTGTCCAGTTGAACTCCAAGATATTTTGCTGATTCCGTCCAAGGGATGTCTTCGTTTTCGAATTGTATGTTCCTTGTGGGCTGTTTTCTGCTTTTTCCGAAGAGCACTACCTGTGATTTTTCCGCGTTGATTTTTATCTTCCATTTTAGGCACCAATCTTCTAATTGGACTACCTCTTCTTGTAAGTATCTCTCAACCATCCTTGGTTGAGTACTTCTTGCTGCTATTGCGGTGTCGTCAGCGTAGAGTGACAGTTTGGTCCTGTTCGTTTTTGGAACGTCGCTCGTGTAGATCGTGTAGAGAAAAGGGGAGAGAACCGCTCCTTGTGGTACTCCCGCTTCCATCCTGGCGAATCTGGTGATGTGGTTCGCTGTCTTTACTCTCGCTTTCCTGTTTCTGAGGAAGGAGTCTAGTAGTTGTATCAGGGGGACCTGATATCCTATATTCTTCATTTTATATAGGAGCCCTTCGTGCCAAACTCTGTCGAAAGCCTTGCTGACATCTAGGAAAATGACACCAGTGTAACTGTTTCTGTGGAAACCCTCACTGATGTATTCTACTAGCTTCAGCACTTGCATTTCGGTAGAGTGTTGACTTCGGAATCCGAATTGTTCATCTTGGATTACGTTCAGTTGCTCTGTCTGCTCTGTAGTCTGTAGAGTATAACTCTTTCGGCGACTTTGCTCATCGCTGGCAGCAGGCTGATTGGGCGGTAGTTTTAAGGAAAGAGCGGGTCTTTTCCTGGTTTTCTGATCATGATGACATCTGCTTTTTTCCATTCCTTGGGGAAGTACTTTAGCTTGAGGATTCCATTGATCACTGTGGTTAGGTAGACGACTGCCTTTTGTGTGAGCTCTTGTAGTACCTTGTTGCTGATGCTGTCGTGTCCTGGGGCTTTCCTTTTCTTCTGGTACTTTATTATTTTTCCAACTTCAGCTGGGGAAGTGGGATTTATATGCTCTTCTGATTCTTCTCGTCTCAGATTTCGTATCGCACGTCTAACTTCTTCTTCGAAATCTAGATCATCATCATCGTGTTGATTTAGTTGGCATTGTCGCTCCAAGTTTTCTAGCAGAGCTTCTCCTTTGTCATCTGGTGTATATACTAGACCCCTTGTTCCATGTAGTGTTGGCAGCGATTGATGATCTTTTCTAAGTGATCTTTGGACATTCCAGAATCCTCTAGTTCCTGGTTCTAAATCTTCGATGAATCTTGTCCAATTTTGGTGGCAGTGCTCCTTTAGTGCTTCCTTGACTAGTCGTTGCAATCTGTTTGCTTCTTGTTTGTCTGCTCTGAGTCCAGTTCTTTGAGCTCTTCTTCTTGCTCTATTCTTGAGCGCGATCAGGTCTTTTGTCGGTCGGTTTAAGTTTCCATACTTTTTGGGACGTTGTGCTTTTTCTCTTCTCGTGGAATTAGTGTAAGCTTGATTGATGGTAGCTTCCAGATGTTGTTGAGCAGTTTCTAGGTCTCGAATGGAGTCGATTGTTGGAATTGGTCCAATAGTTCTTCCCAATTCAGATCTGAATTTTGGCCAGTTGGTGTGCTTTATTTCGTACGAATTGTCAACTTCCTCTCCTTCTCCAATCTGTAACAGAATTGGATTGTGGTCCATAGTGCCTTCGTTGAGGGTTCTGATCTCTGTTTGGAAAGTGCGGTTGGCAATCAGTGCGAAATCTATCACGCTTGAGTTTCCTCGATGTGGGTGGAAAGTTGGGCTGTTTGGTCCAATCACCGTTACTTCAGGTCTACCATCAATGTAGCGTTCCAGTTTTCTTCCTTTCAGGTTCATGTTCTGGCAATTCCACAAGGGGGACTTTGTGTTGAAGTCTGCCCATTGACTGGGAGCAGCAGATCCAGGTCTTCATCATGGAGAATTTCTCGAGGTCTCACATACACTGAGGATATTTTGACTTCCCCAAAGGTGGTTCTCACCACTATTGAGGTTGCCTCCATGGTCCTCAGTCCATCTGGATTTAACACTGGGTAGTGTTCGATGTTTCTCTTGATGAAGATAGCTGTACCTCCTGATCGTCTTGTTCGATCGTTCCTGTATATCACATATCCCGGAAACCTAATGCTGATGGTGTTGTCAACCTTGGTTTCCTGAACAGCTATGACATCCAGGTCCTTTCTCTCAATGAGTTCCCTCAGTGGATGTAGATTTGGGACGTAGCCATTGATGTTCCAAGAGGCTATCTTCAAAAGACCTGCTTGCGTTTGGGCGTTGAACTCAGTTGCTTGGGAAGGTTGGCATCAGCGTGTTGAATATGGAGGCCATTTGGGTCATCACCCGCTGGAACTCCATCATCTGGGTCATCACTTGGGCCATGTTCAGTTGGGTAGCCGCGGGTGGGGTGGGGGGTGTCCTTTGGTGGGGTACTGGAGCAGCTCTTGGTCGCTGTTGTGGAGCTGGAGGTCCTCTGGTTGCCTGACTGTAAGATACACCGGGTCTTACAGGTTTGGTGGTGGAGGTAGCTTGGGGAGCTCTTTGGGTCGTGGAGGGGGTGGTCCTTCCTTGAGGTTGGCTTCTGGAAGTTTTCTTCGGTGCCTTTGGGCACCCCTTGTAATTGGCAGTGTGGGGTCCATCGCAGTTAGCACATCGCGCTGCTTCCTCTTTATTTTTGGGGCAGTCTGCTGCCCTGTGTTCCTCGCCGCATCTGACGCATCTTGTCTGCATGCTGCACCTCATCTGGGTATGGTGGAAACCCTGGCAGTTGTAGCACTGCGAAGGTCCCTGTTTCTTCTTTTGGGGTTCGACTCTCACTACAAGGCTCAAGCAACGGTTGAGCTTGTATATGTTCTTGCTCTCCTCTTCTCTTGGTAGGTCGACGAGGAAGAGGGGGAAGAGGCTTCTTTGTTTTATATGACGTCATCGCCTGCACTCTGGTGGGGTTGAATCCCTGTTCCTTTAGGTCCTCCATAATTTCGTCGGTTGAGGAGTTCTCCGGTAACCCTCTTATGACGATCTTCGCCTGCTTCTCTTCATGAAGCAGGTAAGTGTAGTGTTGGAGCTTCTGTTCTGTAAAGAAGCTCCTCATGTTCCTGAAATCTTGGGAGGTGGCAGGGTGGATCCTTACACCATCTTCGTGAAGCTTGGCCTTGGTGTAGTTTATTTTCCGCTGCTTCATCTGGGCGGAGATAACGTTCCATTGATTTTTCTTTCTTTGCTTCAGCTGGGGCTGCTGAAGTAGAAGGTTGAGCCTCTTTGGCTGGTTTGGTCAGAGCTGCTCCTTGCGTTGCGGGAGTGGTGGGTTCTGGCTGAGGGGGGGTGGGGGGTATGGTTTGGTCCTCTTCCTTTTTGCTGCAGTCCATTCTGCTTCTGATTCAGAAGTCTCCACTGTCCTTTTGACTTCTAAGGATTCCTTGTTGTAGGCACTCAGAAGCTGGTCCATTTTTTGGTTTAGGGGGACAGATAATTCTGTGACCTCGTCGGTGAGGTGTCTCACCCTGTCTTGCAAGTCTAAAATCAGCTTATTTTTTATCGCTGCTTCTTCTTTTAAGTGGGTAATGATCTCTTTTAGCTGATCAAAGGCGTTTTTGTCCCCGGGGGATTCAGTGTCGCTAAGTGATTTTTTTTTTTTTTTTGTTTTACAAGAGGAAAATCTTTTATAGACACTCAGCGCTTTCACTGCTCTGAAAAGAGCGAGTTTCGGCGCTGAATAGTGTGGGACTCATTGACCGCTCGGTCAACGTTACCCACTAAAAAACTCTTGAGTGTGTTTTTTTTTGGGCTATTGTCCCTTGGGAGGGGACAATCTTACCCCTTGTGTAGGTGATGTATTTAAGAAAGTGTTGTGTGTGTGTGTTGTGTTACGTGTAAGAAACGGGGGGTTTTATTAAGGGGGGGGGGGGGGGAGCGAACATTAAAGAATTTTACTTCTTAGATTTTTGTGTCTGCCTCTTGGACGACCTGGTAAAATGTCGAAATTGATAAGTGCGTTTGGATGTGAAACGGCTTTATCGAAAAAGATTTTATGACGATTTTTTAGGTATTCAGTAATCGTTTCGATTTTTAGATCTTTGTGCAAATCGGACATTCTGATGTACCAGGGGGCGTTTGTTATACGTTTTAGAATTTTATTTTGAAATTTTTGTAATTTATTTTTTGTGGATTTTGCTGCTTGACAGAAGGAAATACAGCCGTAAAGTAATTGTGGACGTATAATTTGTTTGTAGATTAGGAGTTTGTTTTTAAGGTTTAATTTGCTTCTGTAATACAGAAGATTACGGAGTCTGCCGGATGTTTTGTTACAACGCGAGATTTGCGTGTTTATGTGCGAGTGCCATGAGAGTTTTTTGTCTAAATCTATACCTAAGTATTTTACTTTATTTGTATAAATAATATCTCTATTATTAACCTTTAGTTGAGGCATATTCGGGTTTCTTTTTCGAGAAAAGAGAATAGCTTGTGTTTTTTCGGCGTTTAACTTGATTTTCCAAGTTTTAGTCCATTTTTCTATTTCATCTATTTTCCTTTGCATATTTATGTGAAGATATCTTAGATTTTTATGTGTGCTAAAGGCCGCAGTGTCGTCTGCGTACATAGCTAGTTCGGTTTTTGATGTTTTCGGTGTATCTGCTATGTAAAGATTGTATAGGGTTGGCGACAACGTTGAACCTTGCGGTACGCCGGCTTCTATACTTCTATCCGTAGACTGTTTTTCGTTTATTTTAACGTTGAATTTTCTGTTTTTTAGAAACGAGTTTATTATTTTTATTTGATTTATAGGAAAGTTCATCCTATTTAGTTTATATAAAAGAGCTTCGTGCCATACTTTATCGAAGGCTTTTTGTATGTCGAAAAGTATCATTAAGGTACTTTTCTTTTTGTTGAACCCTGTAGTTATGTGTTCTACAATTCTTGCGAGTTGCGATTCTGTACTGTGATCTCTTCTGAAGCCGAATTGTTCATCCGGGATCACTTTATATCTTTCTATATGATCTTGTAATCTTTTTAAAATTATTTTTTCAAATAATTTGCCTAAACAAGGTAGTAGGGAGATGGGCCGCCAATTTTGTGGGTTTTGTAGGTTTTTGTTAGGCTTCGGTAAGATTATTATTTGTGCTCTTTTCCAGATGTTCGGAAAATAGCATGAGAGCAGGCAATCGTTAAAAATTCTCGCCAACAACTCGATTAAGTTATCGGGGAGATTTTTCAACGCTTTATTTGTGATTCTGTCCTCTCCAGCAGCTTTTTTAACATTCAAGTTTTTTATAAGCGCTTTTATTTCGATGAAATTCGTCGTTTCTGTTTCATCTACTTGATTTTGGTAATTTATTATCGCATTTGCTTGTCTGTCGATATAATTTGCGAGGTTCAGATCGTAAAGTATATCGACGTTTGGTTTGAATTGTAGTTCGAAAGTGTCGGCGAAAGCTTCCGCTTTTTCCCTATCTGTGTAGACTGGACCGTTTTCGGATAAAATAGGTGGTATTTTTATCTTCTTGTCTTTGCATAACGCTTTGGTTAGCTTCCAAATATTTGTTTTATTATTTGGTTCTGCCGAATTTAACTTGGTGAGTTTTTCTTCCCAAGTTTTGTTTCTATGGTTTTTTATTTGCCAGTTTATCTGGTTCGTTAATCTGTTTGCTTCGATTTTTATCCTACGATCCAGAGTTGCGAATGCTCTTTTTCTTAGTCTATTTCTTTCTTTTATAAGATCCCGAATATGTCTCGGAAGTTGTATAGGGTTGGATTTTAGAGGTATTATTTTGGAAGCTTGATTAAAAGCTTCTAAAATATGTGTTTTTACTGAAATCGTGTTATTTTCGATTTCTTCCGCGTTATTTGTTTGATTTAAATTTAATGGATTTTCGTTTAGGATAGATTTAAACTTTTTCCAGTCCGTTTTTAGGGTTGTTTTGGGTATTTTTTCGAATTTGTGACCAAGATGTATTATTATCGGGGTGTGGTCTGAGGGAAGTTCGTTAAGAACTTCGAGGTTTATCTCTTTTGAAATATTTTTAGACAAAACGATGTCTAGAATGTCGGGGCATCTTATGTGATGATGGGTAGGTTCATCGGGGGCGTATAAAGCGATGAGGTTGTCGTTAACGAACTCTTGTAGACGTTTACCGTTCACAGTTGTTCGTTTACAACCCCAGTCTTTGTGTTTGGAGTTGAGATCTCCTGCTATTAATGTGGGGGTGCTTTGAATAAAGAAATTTTTGAAAAAAGGTATTTGGAGGGTTTTTTGAGGGGGGTTGTAACATGAAATTATGTTAATAGGACCGTCACTCATGTGCACTTGTATGGCGGTGTTCTCGGCGAGGTTTTGGGGGGCGGTGGGGATCTCGTGATGCGAGATATCATTTTTAATGAAGATAGCCGTGCCACCTCCTTCTCTATTTTCTCTATCGTTCCTGTACGTGGTAAAATTTTGTAAAGTGAAATGTCTAGATGGTTTTAGACGTGTTTCTTGAACGATAGCGATATCAATATCGTGAATTAATAAGAAGTCTAGAAACTCGGCTTTTTTATGCAAGATGGAATTTGCATTCCAAGTTACTAGTTTGAGGGAGGCAGGCTTTCGGGTGTGGGGCATTAAGAGAGTAGTAAATTCTTAATGTTCGCGTATTTATTAATTGTGTGGTGGAGGGCGGCCATCCTGTGTTCTATTTCGCTTGCTGGAAGAGTTAGCAAGCTTAATAGCTGATGGTTTAGGGGCGAGAGGGCGGATTGGGGTTGTTGATATGGTTGGGGGGGGTTTTTGGGTTTGAGATGTGGATGGGGCTTTTGTGGCTTGGGCGTAATTTACGCTTGGTCTGGCGTAATTACTGTTGAAAGTTTTTGGGGTAGGTTTTGTTGATTTAGGGGGCTGTTTGAAATTTCGGGGATTTTTGGGGCATTTTGCGTAATTCGTCGCGTGGTTGCCCTTGCAGTTTATACAAAACGCTGGTTCGTATTGTTTCAAAATAAGATTATAGATTTTCTCGTCCTTTTCTTTTATAGTGGAGTTGAGGGATTGAATTGTCGCTAAGTGATTTGCTATCTATTGAATTGAATATATCATGCATTATAAGGAAACAAAAAAAATTGTAACGAGCGCCATCTATGATACAATAGTTAAGTTTTAATGCCAATTAATATTATTGAATACAGATTAGTAATAGACTAGTACAGAAGCCTACTTAGCAAAGAGTAGGTAGCGACATCCGACGGTGTTAGATGTCGCGTCGATGCATAGTTTACAGGATTGGACTTAGTCCTGGGCTTAGGACGGCAAAATTTTGAAAGCAACTAAAATGTAAAAGGTATCTAAGTTGGGTTCAATAGATTATTTTTTTAATTTTTAAAATAATCATATTTTTGGGTCACCTTATTTCATATAGTAAAATTTTAGTTCTAAAAAAAACGTTAATTTATTTAATAACTTGATGCGAATAATAATTTTTATTTCTTTTTTATAAACCACACCATTTTTTATTTTTTTACAAAATGAACTCGAGAAAAGTTTCTCTATATTTATTTAGTTTCATTCAAAGTTTAGTTCACATCCTCCAAATAGCCTAAACTATTATGATTATGTATTTCTACTATACTACATAATCATATTTTACAAATTACATTCTGTCATGATTTATTTGTCTTAAATAGCACTGAATACCTCATTTTTTAATTAAAAGTTCTTGAATGTACCAAAAATCACCTAGTGTAAATGTTCAACTGGATATCGACTATTTCTATTGTACTTGCTAGGTAATTTAAAGCCATCTACCCTTCAAGGATACTTCTGTCAGTGCCCTTTTTTGATTTATCAAATTATTTATCAAAATAGTGATGTACAGTTATTTTTATACTAATTTATTTATGATAAACCTTAAGTTCTGATAAAAATAATTCTGATGTCCTAAAACCTTAACGAAAAGAGAATGAAATCAAGATATTCTTATGCAAAGATAATGAAAAGAATATGGTAATTTTTTTGACTAAAGAAGGAAAAAAACGAATCCATTACACAATTATTAATGGACAGGTAACTATCAGTGACGTTAAAAGGGACGGTAAGGGTTACGTGCACGTGACGTTTCAGCTTGACGTTAGAAAGAGTGACGTACATGTGACGTCACAGCTTGAGATTCTATCTATGTGTCAAAACGTGGCCTCGGATACAGGTAACATAACATACACCCCTCAACTTTTTTTTCACTTGAATATTAATGTTTAGTTTTTAAAAATCACTCAAAACACCACAATATTGTTTCTTAAACTTCAATAATTGTTAAAAACTAAACTCAAAAATAACAAACAAAAAAGTTCAGAAAACCAAAATCCTTAACCAAACACACATAACGTTATGAAAGAGATGTAGTGCACTTTACACATCTCAAGCAGTAACGTCACCCTTTCTACCGATGTCAAAAAGTGGCCACATGCTGCACATCACCCATTGATCTGACTATAAGAAAAATGTATCCACCACTTACGCCTTTTTATCAGGAGAAATTCTGACACGTCATTGCAGCAACTGCGATTATGGTATATATTATTTCTTTTTTTTTCTAATGCTATGAACGTCGTGGGGGGGGGGGTCAGCACAACTTGTAGAGATATGTGTTTTGGTATAAGATAACTCAAAATTCCAAAATTTGCAGATACGTTCCTCTGTCATTTTGCCGACGATATTTTATACTGAGTTTTCTCAATTTAGTGCATGTATTTTCATAATAAATATAATTTAAAGTTTTCTATATTTCAAAAAATAGGTACATTTTGTTTTACAAATTGTTTTAATGTGTACTATAACTGTTTTTAAAAATAAAACATAAATTTATAGGAAACGTTAGTCTATAACATTTTAATAATAGGCACAAAATACCGTAAAAATACAGAAATATTAATTACTTGAAAGTTATTACTTAAAAATAATTTTTAATCAAACTGACTCAATAATTAATTAATTAATTTTAATTAATTACAAAAATAAAATAAAGGTGATCGATTTATAACAAAAAGGAAAACACAGTTTATTTCATAACTCATGAACAATTAAAATTTTTTTTTTAATTTCTTTATTTCTCAAGAATTGCATCTTTTGTTTTAAAAGCCAGTTCAATATTTTTCCATTATTTATGTATATTTAATTTAACGCGATCACAACAAAAACTCTTGAATATAATGAAATAAACAAGAGGTCATATTTAATTCAAAATACAATTTTATTAACATTAGTTCATGGAAAAGTTTTTGATTTAAAAAGAATTGCATCATCATTAAAATTAGTTTCTCCTTAATTCACAACCACCCTGTATCCAACGTAATAATGTTCATTGGTGTAACCAATTTTCATTATTTTAAACCATACATTGCATATGGGGCGATTCTTTTGTAATACAAGATGACACTTACAGACCTAACTAAAAAATAAAAAAAAGTATGCTCTACCTAGATGTATACAAATCAAAATTAGATGCATACAAATCAAAAGAAATTACATAATTAATAAAAAACGATAAAGGGGAGAAAAATCAACATTTTAATTCAACGCAGGCTTAGGACAATTCCATTTCCTCAACTTCACTATCCTTTCTATCCGAAGAAAACGTTCTCCTCATATTCTCATAGTATTGTTGATCCTTTTCGCTTACCGATCCTCTTACTTTCCTAAAAGCCCTGTTGAAGTGTTCTAGAGTGACAGTTAAAGAAACTTCTTGAGGTACTTGTTCCCCCGGCAGTGACAAAACGTCTTTCAATGCGCAAATGCTAGCTTCACGCACCAAAGCTGCTAAGTCTGCTCCGGTAAAACCATCACATTCCTTGCGTTCCGCGATATCCAAAAGAGACACGTCCGGTGAAAGAGCTGGCTTGGTTGCTATAAAATATTAACAAAACATGTACCAAGAAACTTACTAGATAAAAGGTGAGAAATTTATTTATTTTACAGACTTTTTATTTGACTTTTGAAAAAAATATTAAACTTATTTATACTCACCGTTCTTGGTAATAGCTTTTAAAATATCCGCTCTGTCATTAGCGTTGGGCAGTCCAACGTACAAAAGTTTATCCAATCGACCTGGCCTCAAAATGGCTTTATCGATGATATCCACTCTGTTTGTGGCAGCTAAAAGATAAACCCCTTGTCGTCCGGACACGCCGTCCATCTCTGTTAGCAATTGATTCACGACCTAGAAGATTTATGTGTACATTTTATGATTGTTAGAATATTTATTCCGCCACATTAGATTAAACTTTTTGACTGTTTAATAAATTTTATATTTTTAACCTTCATATTTATTCAAATATCAAACATTAACTTACCCTCGATATGCCGCTATTATCTGAATGACTCCTCTTTGGACAAAGAGCATCCAGTTCATCGAAAAATATAACGCAAGGAGCACTGTTTCGTGCCCTTTCGAAGCAAACTCTCACAGCCCGTTCGCTTTCGCCAACGTACATGTTTAACAACTCAGGCCCCTTTATGCTGATGAAATTAATAGACGCTTCGTTGGCGATAGCCTTCGCTAGAAGCGTTTTACCGCATCCGGGAGGACCGAACAAGAGAACGCCCGCAGGGACATTTATGCCCAACGATTGGAATTGTTTCGAATAACGCACAGGTGCCTGTAAGAAAATTTATATAAACATAAAAGCTATGCAATCTTATAATTTTTTTTAAAATCAAGTAAAATTTTAGTTCACAGGTCAAATCATCAAATTTTAATCGTTTATTGTTTTTACCCAATGGTAATTTTTGTTTTTTTAATGATCTTATTCCTATTTTAAACAAAATTATAAATAAACTTTGCTTACCACAATGGAAAGTTGTAGTTCCTCTCTGATGTTATTTAATGATCCAATATCCTCCCATGTCGTATCAGGCACTGTAATGAATCCTTCTCTCTTAGAAGAAGGCTGAACTGACTT
The DNA here is from genome assembly GCA_950111635.1 of Agelastica alni. Taxonomy (NCBI): domain Eukaryota; kingdom Metazoa; phylum Arthropoda; class Insecta; order Coleoptera; family Chrysomelidae; genus Agelastica; species Agelastica alni. Next base: position 41,967,013 of record OX467709.1, read on the forward strand.
TAAGGCATCCCTAAAGTCGCCCATAGTCACCCTTAGTGATTCCAATTCTTCTTCTGACAAAGGCAACTGATCATGTAACCAAAACAGTATCTCATCCAATGAACTAATGTTCTGGGCTTCTTTGCTTTTCTTGGGAGGTTTTATACTTTGACTCTCATCATCTATTAAGATAATTGATTCTGCAGTATTATCGGAGGTCGTGATGTCATTGACAGCAACTGCAGCAGAAGATTGTTTATCCGGGATGTCATCCACTACTATTTCAGTAGAATCAACTTCAGGAGATTCTGAAGTATCATTTTCGTTTTCCTGTACTCCTTTCTCTTTCCCAGCAGTAGAAGCACCAGGGTCTACTGAAGCTGCTTTGTCTTCGTCAATCTTTGTTGGTTTCGTTGGTTTTACTGTTAAAGATTCAGCTTCCTCTTCTTCTTCTTCTTCCTCCTCTAACTGTTATAAGAAATTAAAAATTTTAAGCAATGGTTTTTATTTCTCATAGTTTGTTAAATATTTTCAAACTTATAATATTATGTACCACCCTGAAACAAGTTTCTTCTGGTAAAAGCCAATGTATAATTTGTAATAAAAAAATAATTATAAAATATTTACAAAATTGTTTTAATAAACATAAGTTTAAATTTTTAGTTGACAAATAACAAATCTTACTTTTTTTTCTTTTTCCCTCAATTCTTTAATCATTCTATCGACAGCTACCATGGATGCTTCTCTGGTAAGAGCCAATAAATCTGCACCAACATATCCAGGCGTCAAAGAGGCTAAAAGTTCGTAATCGAAGTTTGGTTCTAATTTTAGTTTCCTCGTAACAATTTTAATAATTGCTGCTCTGCTTTCTTTGTTAGGAATTCCCAAACATATTTCTCTATCGAACCTACCTGATCTTCTTAGAGCCGGATCAATAGTTTCAGGTCTGTTTGTGGCACCAATTACCAATACTCTGCTACCTTGCTCAGATTTGTTGAGTTCTTAACACCAAAAAAAATTGTTATGTGATTGTAACAAAAATATTCTTTTAACTAAAATATCAAGTTGTTTTACTCACCATCAAGGCAGCTTAATAATTGTGCTACCATTCTCTTTTCCATGTCCTTTTGTGCATTTTCCCGTTTTTGAGTAACAGTATCAATTTCATCAATAAATAATATACAAGGAGAATTTAAGAAAGCTCTCTGAAACAAATTTCTTATTCTTTGTTCACTTTCACCTAAAAAAAGTTCATTTAATAAAGATAAGGAAAAGCACTTTAATTTCACTCTTTTGTCATTTAAATTTCCTCACCTGATACTCCTGCTACCAATTCTGGAGCAGTAACTTTAAAAAACTGTATATTAAGTTCACCAGCAATAGCATGAGCCAATAAACTTTTACCGCAACCAGGGGGACCATGCAATAAAAATCCCCTAGGAGGTGTAATACCAATCGTCTTATAAATCTCAGGATGGTTAATGTGGAGTAAGGACTTTGCTACTTCTTCTAAAGTTTTTTCCATGCCACCAACATGAGAAAAGTTTACTTCACCATCTCTAGGTTGACTATTAGAGGAAGATGAGTACTTTCTTTTCTTATTTGGTTGAGGTGTAACATGAACTATTGTAGCATAATCGTGCTTCCGTTTTTTAAATCTGTCACCATCATAACTTTGATGTATTCCATTCTTTTCTGGAGCTGTATTTGGTACTCGCCCTTCTTTTGAACTATGCATTGGGACAGGTTGTTCTGATTCATCGTCACTGCTTATATCAATTAATTCGCTTTCATCCATTTCTTTCATTGGTGTGGCTTTATTTTTGTACATATTAGCCTAAAATGTTAACTTCTTTAATTGCTTATACTTTACCTTTACTATTTTTATATCATAATAAAAAATACAATAACATAAAATTTAAATGGCAATGAATAATGAAACTAAAGAAAGTCAACTTTGAAATTTGATAACAGGAGAATTTACTTTTTAAGATTTGAGCATACAGCAATAAAATTCATATTGCTATGATTGAAGTATCCATGTAAATTTGTCATTAGACGATTTGAATGTTCTAACTTACCAGTTGGCTATTCATAGAGTCGTTTTTGGAGGAAGAATCAAGTAAATCGATGCTACTGTCGTCGTCACTGTTTACTGGAGTGTTATCCGAGTCTAACCCGTATTTTGCTAAAACAATTGAATAAGCTTTTTTAACGGCAGCCGCAAAAGCACTACGTTTACGCCTCTCGTACTCTTTAAATTGATGTTGTAGTTCGTCAACTATATCGTTTATATCCACGTATGTTTGGTGAGTATGTAGTTCCAGGTAATTTTGTACCCGTGTGATAAGAAGTGGATCGGATATATACGGCATTTGCAGGTGAATTTAAATTAACAGTTTTAAAAATTTTAGTCGAGAAGACTTACTCATTAGTGGAGCTGCTACCTCTGGCGTATTTATAGTATTTATGCAGTAAGATGCTTTCGAATTTGGTCAAACTCCAAACTCCAAAAATATTATTTAGAATTTAAATTTTACTATAAATTGTACTTTACTTTCGAAAATAACGCCATTAAACGTATAATAAAATTCACGCTATATTAGAGGTTAGCTGGTTAACTACTGTGGTAAGTAGGCGGACGAAAATACACTCGAATGAAATCGTTAGTATCGTTACTCCGTCGACTAATCGAACTTGTGTCTCATTTGCTGTTACTACGCTGTATTTGTTAACATAATAAGTGGTAATTATATAAAATTTAGTAAGTTCGCACTTATTATTGTCAAAAACTGTTAATAATTTATATTTAATTATAGTTAATAATGGCTAATTTTAATCGATTCAAAACAGCTACAATCGATTATTTTTAAAAAGAAAGGAATGTCGACATTGACGTTCTTTGGTATTATCACTTCTTAATACAAGATGGCGGCTCTATCAGTGTTGTTAAAATTTGCTACCAAAATGGCGGATAGTGTAATAAATATTTTCCATTTTTTTATTGACTAAATAAATGGTGGTGTTTATGTGACCGTAATGACTTTAAAGAAATTTATTTAGTAATTTTAGAACTTTCAAATAAAGTCAAAAGTAACATCTCACAAAATGTATTCATATTTGTTTTAGGTAGTCTCTTTGATGTGACGGGCTCGTACAACCCAGGATTCGCGCTTGCAGGAACTGCGATAGGCCTAAGTGGGCTAATTTTATTCGCAATTCCTCCTGTTCTGAGGTGGCAGGAGAACAAAAGGCAGTCCAAACAAATCAATGTAACTTTGTAGCAGCTGTTTATCATCAAAGGCTCCTATTCGGAATTAAATATTCCTATTAGGTTGAAAAATGTTTGTTTTATAGGGTGTGCCAAAAAATGTTTATTTTAAATGTACTTTATATTCCTTTTGAAAAATACAGAAAAGTTTATTTAGTATTACAAGATTGACATTAAGCGGGAGATAAAATATTTCCTTGTTTGTGGTGCTGTGAATTAGTGTAACTATTGTAATTTATTTATGTACAAATTTATCTATCCAAACATTTATTCATACTTTTTAACACCTCTTTATTTTCACAAAAGGTTTTCTATTGATTTTACATTTTTAATGATTCTTTGTCACGAGACTGCTGATAAATTTTAATACTTGGTGCATTCTATAATAATTATTTTTTAATTTTCTGAACATATCAGTCTATAAAATTATCAAACTGTGACTATAGCATGTCTTACTTTCATCAGGGTATTTGAGGTGTCTTTATATTCTCCCCTGTTGTTCTTCGAAAAACACAGTTAACTTTTTAGATGATAGTATACGTTGTATATTTTAATAAGTTTTCATTAAAATTTATTGAGATCGTCTTTTAAACATTTACATTGTGGTAAATTTAAAATATTTTCCTTCTATGTTAACATTACAAAGATATAATAAGTAAATGAAAAAAGATTCCTTTAATTTATTGTATAGCTGCCAAAATGTTTCAATGTTCTTCCATTATCTAGCAAAATCTTCCAAAATTTTTGGCTCAAACTATACAAAATTGTTTGACGTAACACACGTTTTAAATTTTATTTTAACATTATATTTCAATTCTATCTTGAAATGATCGATTTTTTTGTTGATATTATTGAATTTTAATATACTTGATAAAGTGAAATGTGTAAATTTCTTTACAAAACAAATTGGAAATTTTTATTTTAATATAAACATATTTTGTTTTTTCAATGAGAAAGCCAGCATTTTGATTTATTTATTTAAAGAATTATTGATCAAGTAACTTGCTATCTGCAAGTATTATTTAAACCATTATTGCACTATGCCTTTTTCGTGTCTACAAATTATCTGCCAGAGGCTGACATCTAAAACAAATACGCATACACGAGAAACTATTTATTTGACTGTTTCAGCTTTGAAAATAAAAAGGATTGTTTCTATTTTACCCCCGAATTTAGGGGATTTTATGGACATTTGGTTCGCGCCAATACAATAAATATTCTGTTAAAGTCGACCTAACCAACATATAAATGAAACAAATCATATAGTTTTCATTTTGTAAATTTTCCTTTTGTTTGCAGCTCTGAATTTAGTGCCTAAAACAATCATTAAAAAAGGTATAGTGCAATAGTGTCAGTTATTTGGGAAGATAGCCATGAAAGTAGGCAAGAAAAAGGCATAGTATATACAGGGTGGCCAACCGAAAACGAAACAGCAATTTGCAGTAACTTCGTCAACATTTTAGAAAAACGCTCAGACCCGTCGATTTTTTGATTGAAGGCTCCACTACTTTCATCCCCAAGCGAGGGTATAAGAACCCCAAAATTTTTAAATGACATTGGGGATCTTTTGAAAGATCTGACAATTCTCTTTGCAATAGTCTTTAAATTTTACATTTCCTCCCAATACTTTAAAAAAAATACGTGTTAAAATTCCAATTATTTTAGTTGCTTACTTACTACTTAATTGATTCAATTTTCAAACTTATGACCGCCCGCTTCCATACAATAATAAAGATTTTGTTCAAAACGTTCACGCACATTCCGAAGAATTTCCGGAGTAATTCGACGGCACTAGTTAACGATTCTGTTACGCAAATCTTCCAAAGACGCTGGTTGTGTTTTACAGATTTTACTTTTCAGATGTCCCCACAAAAAGAAATCGAGGGGCGATAAATCTGGCGATCGTGGAGGCCCTTTAATGCTGCCGCTTCTCCAGGAAAACGTTGGTCTAAATACTGACGAACAATCGCCGCATAATGCGGAGGAGCACCGTCCTGTTAAAAATAAAAATGATCTTTGTCACACTGGATTATTTTTAAAAATATCAGTCAAGGCAGGGTCATTAGCGTCTTCCAGTTATTGCAAATACATTTCGCCAGTCAAATTGCCTGGTAGAAAAAAAGGACCCGCCAGTCGGTGTATATGCACCTCGGGAAAAACTCTTAAATTTGAATCGGACCAATAGCGGCAGTTGTGGCGATTTACCGTCCCGTGCAAGAAAAAACTAGGTACTAGGTACTAAATTTATACCATTGGCGCACTTAACTCGAATGAATGACATTTTTACCGTTCGTGATTGTTTGCAGATAGGTTTCACATTTAAAATCTAATTTCTCAATAAATAAGTGGAATTTTAAAATTTAAAGACGTACAGAGAATTGTAAGAGCTTTTGAAAGACATCTTATTCGACCCCCAATGCCATTTAAAAATTTTGGGGTAATTCTTACCGTCCCTTGGGGTTGAAAGTACCCCCTTTAATAAAAAATCGACGGGTCTGAGCGTTTTTCTAAAATGTTGACGAGGTTCCTGCAAATGGTTTTGTTTCGTTTTCGGTTGGCCACCCTTTATAAGACCCTTATTACAATTACAAACAGTTAAATTTTAAATCGCCTAAAGTTGACATTCAAATTGTGAAGTTGACAAACGACAATAAGAAATGCAGTTGTAAATTTTATTTAAATGTGTTGTAAAGATATAACATTTTTTTTAATGTTTTCTCTTTCAAAAGATGAAGTTATTAAGGTGACCGACCAACTACTTTTCGCACAAAAGGAGGGTCCTAAGGACGATCACCCTTTAAAAATATCCGAATGTCGTCAAGAGTAAAATTACTTTTATTAGGTCTCGTATTTTGTATATGCACGCGCAGGGCCGTCTTAGGCAATGCTGTGATCCTTGGGCACACAGTTTGTGGCGCTTTTAAAAAATACACAAAAAATAAGAATGAAAACATCAGTTTAGACTTTATTGGTTATTATGTAGAGAAATGATTACTATTTTGAGAATTGAAGATTGAAATTTTTTAGATTTAGTAAAATTTTGTTCACTTCAAAAATCTAGTTTCCGATTTAAATTTAGAAATTATGTTCATTTTTTTAAGTATAAATGACGACCTTGGCATTTTGATGCCCCCTTTTAGGCCGGTGGTCCTGGACTGGTGCCCTTATGAAAAAGACGAAACTAGGCACGCATATAAAATTTTTCCTATTCCAATAGTTATGTTTTTAGGAGTGTAAGATAATACAATGGAGCACAATACACAAAAAAAGAGTACGTTTAGTCACCTTGGTATAATGCCTTCAAAAGATTTTTACTTTTTTTTAATTTCAACAGGAGGAACAGCTACACTGATTTAAGTTACAAATTATCGACTATCTTAAAGTTGGAAGATTATTTTATTATTTAATAACAGTGTTACTTTTTGATGCCACTGTTGGAGTGAATGTACAAAGTTGGTAAACAATATTTTTCGTGTCGTCACTACAATTAACAGGTGTTCGACCAAAAAATATTGTAAGCTGCTTTTAGTTTCTATTACTATATCTACTATTTGTATAATAAACTTTTTTAATGATAATTTTTTTATTTTTTTTAAAATCCACATTCGTACGGAGGACGATTTTAAATATTAAAGGCATTGATGAGTTTTTGAACAAGATTCAGCAATACAATTGTTTAAAAAATATTCATTTTCCATTATTATTTTTTATAGCAGACCTTTGGGTAAATGTATTTAAAAATGTGTGAACAAAATTTCTAAAAATGACAACGAAATTAGCTACTCTTTATTTTAATAAATTATTATTCTTCTCCTAGTAAAAAGACTGACTTGCATAATCAGGTATTATTCCGTCTTAGCAAATTTGAGTCACTGCCATTTACATAAAAAAATAAACAAGAAGTACAAGAACAAACAACGAGTAAATAAATTGACAAAAAGTGGTCAGTTAGAAGTTTATATCGGAGTGGTAGTGACTTGGTAATATTTGTGGATGATTCCGCATATTAATCAGATAAAAATCAATTGTTGTGATATGGAGTTATTTTAAGAAAAACATTGTAAGGTCTGTAAAACGTTAAATTTTTAATAAAAATGTAGATAATTGCAGTTATTACAATTTTTATATTTAGTACAATTTTTTAAACATTTTCTTTTATTCATTATTTTAAAATTGTGAATGTAATTTTTAACTTAACTTAAAACAGTGGCAGCTAATTCTTTAAAACTTTCGCTGAGGAGAGTTGTATCAAGCTAGCAGAGGAAAGTCAGCAAAAATAAAAAAATAACACGAGTAGTTGCCAAAAAAACGATTTTGTTACTAAAACCAGTTTCTGAAAATCACTTCAAATAAAGATAGCAGGAAAATTTAAAAATAATGATAATGCTAGCTTAATATCTATCATTGATAATAATAAACCGAGATAGATTTTATTGATGGCTGGAATAATCATAAATTGGCAAAAAAATGCCGTATTCTGCCAGGTTATTTTATTTATTTTTTTATTTATTTATAAAATGAGTATCACAAACTTTGGTGTTCTTATTTGGTACCGAGTATTTTAAATTTTTACAGAAATAAATAATAAAAATTTAGGGGTTGTTTTCATACAAACATATAGTCACGTCTTTTTCATTTCCGCTACGGTTCTTGTTGATCTGATCGAGATACGTTCGCCGTGATCGACCTCTACCGACTTGCTCATTCACACTCGCCCTATAAATCTGTTTCAACAATCTTCCATCCATCCTCTCTTCGTGTCTAAACCACCTAAGCATTCCTTTATCTATCTTAGTTAACACATCTTCTTTTAAACCACAGCGTTCCTTTATATAACTATTTTTCACTTTATCCACCAGAGTTTATCCTCTACTTCTCAGAGTACTTATCTCCACAGCATTAATCTTACTTTCATGCTTCTTCTGCAAACCCAACATTCACTACCATAGATAAGTAAAGTGACAAGCACACCTTTATGCACAGCCAGACGTGCCCTTTTTGACACTTTCTGGCTGTTCATAAAGCTATGCAGGCATTCATTTGTTTTTCTGCCAACACCCTTCGCTCAATGTCACTTTCATACTTTCCATCTGTCGTAAACTTTGAACCCCAGTATACAAACCCATTTACTTGTTTCACACTTTCTCCTTCAATCATCACCTCGCTGATTGTCAGGCTTTCTTCTCTTTCAAAAACCATTACTTTGGTCTTGCTTATATTTACTTTCATCCCTTTGATTTTTGGGGAATTAAGCATATTAACTTGTTAGCTTTGTTTATCCTGGCACAAGCAATGGAATCCTTGTAACGTAATTTCAGTGCTTGCATCCAACTTGCATCCAACTTGTGAGTCCTGAATTCTGCCTAAAGATCAATCGTAGCAAGACCAAGATGATGTTTGTCGACCGAAACAATAATAACTTACCATATGTCACAAAAATTGCGAGTTGCGATGTCGTACAATCATATGTCCATCTGGGAGCGCTGATCTCAAACAGTGGAGGGTGTGTCGATGAGATCAAGCGACGCAGGCCATGGTCAAATTCAAGAGAATATGGAGAAACCGGAACATCACAAAGGCCACAAAGATCCGACTCGCCAGGGCGCTAGTGTTTCCTACGTTTTATACGCGGCTGTGACGTGGTCACTTAGAGACGTCGAGAAGAAGAAGATCGATACCCTGGAAATGTGGTGCTGGAGAAGAATGCTTGGGGTGTCGTGGACTGAGTTCCGAGCTAACGATTCCATCCTCCGGGAACTCGTCATCAGACAGCGCCTATCTTCCAAGGTACAGACTCGAATTCTCACCTTCTTTGGCCATATATTATGACGTGAGGATGCCTCTATGGAACGTCCTGTAGTGCAGGGAAAGGTGGAGGGCATAAGACCACGTGGAAGATCACTGATGTGCTGGACCGACCAGGTGAAGGCTGCTGTTGATGGCCCGCTCTATGAGTGCTCCAAGAAAGTGGCAGTTCGAGAGGTATGGCGACGGATAGTAAATCGAGCTACCAATCCAGAGTCGACGACCACAACCACAGCGACTACTAAGAAGATCAAACTACCTCTCACCCAATAAATAGACAATGTCGACCACAATTTATTTCTCACCACTCTGTCTTAGGACTTTTCCAAGTCTAAGAAAGCGTTTTCATTATCAGATAATTATATTGTAACAAAAATTATAATTAGTAATTATAACAGGATTTATAAATATTTATAAGCCTCTGAAAATTTCACCAACGAATCAAATCCACGTTTCCTACGTGATGTACATCCACATCCACAATTTTTTTTTGTAATGATATTACGATTATAATTTAAATAAAATTGAAAATTCCACAGCAGTAATTTTTAACCAATCAAATTGGGTTTTTTGACAGATCACCATGGCAACGTATGTATTTAAGCGGAAATTTTTTTCTCTTAGCCTGTGATATAGAGGGTGTTTAAAAAAAAGGTAACCCCGTCGCTAGGATAGGTAGAAAATTGAAAAATAATTGGGGTTTGCTTAGTATCACATTTTCGTAACGCCATCTGTATTCAAGATAAAGAGCGTTTATTACGATTTTTCCGAAACTACTGGAAACATTGTAATGAAATTTTATACGAATATGTTTTAGAATCTGATACATCCCATAAATTTGTTTTTATATCTGACTCTCATAGAGGGAGCTTGTTACACGGTTCGTACCAAGTAGTATTGAACATAACTTTTTTAAAGTTAGAGTTATTTAAAGTATTTATCTTGAATACGGATGGCGTTATGAAAAATTTTTACTAATATAAGCAAACCCCAATTATTTTTCAGTTTTCTACCTATCCTAGAGACGGGGTCACTTTTTTTGGAACACTCTGTAATTATGAGTAATGATCCATCAATTTCCAGTAAAACTTCCTCAAAGGGAAAAATACACAAATTATATTTTTTTTTCATTTTCATTCATTTTCATTTTTCATTCTGTTTCGGGTGTTAAATAAAGAATAATAATAATAATTTTAATTAATGGATATGTCAGAAGATACACCGTCAAAACATTTTAAAAAGTAAGGTCAAGGTGATAATTCCATAGCCTCCTATTTATTTTAAACAAAAATGTTAATTATTTTTAACGAATATCTGACAAACAAAAGTTGTAAAAATAAAGCTTCCGTTCACTTTAGTAACACAGATTTGTTGATAGCTAAAAGCATACTACATTATTTTTAACGAACAAAGAAAGATTCGTTTTATGCAACTAAAATCCTAAGAAGGTCTTTCTTGGATATAAAAACCCTATATATTGTTGCGATATTTACTTCTTTCTTGGGTTCGTTGATTTAAAACTCTCGATACAGTAACAAAACAATTTTTTTTATTCCAATACTTTTACACAATAAATTTTACTTTTATAAATCACTTAGATATTCACTTTGATATTCAACTAATTACAACTTTTACAACTATTTAAATTTCATAACTCATTTTTCGCGAAAACGACAGAACCATCTGGAAATCTCTAGACGGCGAGTATTTACTAGGCGGAGGCCGACAAAGCGCTTCATTAATATGCACCCTAGTTGTGGTCGACACTCGGACGCCGACAAATAACAGGGCCGGGTTGTAACAATATGTAATTACAAAATGGAACAAGAAATGTTTCTATCAGGAACTTTTTGCAAAAAATATATTTTTAGCAAACTTTAGTAGTAGAATGTAATTAAAACTAACGTCTTAAAAGTTCTGTTAATTTATTTTTAATTATTTCATGTAACTAAAATTCAAGGAAGGCGTTTCATTTGTGCCATAAATATCTAACGAATTCTTTGCAAAATATAAATAAAAATACAGCCTTCCGTTCACTGTAATAATACAGATGCCACAAAACTAAAGCAAAAAATGTGAAATTGCACTGAGTCAATGACACATAATTTAGGCAGGTACCTGTTGACAGGCGCAGAGCCTACTTGGTAGTTTTAGTTTTCTACTGGAAATTCTGAATGAAAATGTGTTATAATTTTTTATATTACTTTAGTGTGAAATTTTCTTACCCAATCTCCCACGTTCTTGAATTACTTTCCCTGGAAAAAATTCATGCTCTCGGAAATATTTCCGATAGTAATTCAAGCACTACGGAGATTACTAGTAATAATTACAAAACACTAAATTACGTATAACATTTTAATAAATTCTTCCATAAAGTTCACATTTTTGTTACCAGTTGGCATTAAAGTCCTTATTGTTTGAAGATTTTTTTTTTAATTTTATATTTTGTTGTAGGAATAGTGTGAATTCATTTACGATATCCTAGAGGAACACGCAACTTGATCCACGTCCTGGTTCCCAAGAGGGAGTTTTCTCAGCGACGGAAATCTCAGAAAGATCCTTTGAAGAATATCAAAAAGCTGATGATGCTGATTTACAAACAAACGCCATGATTTACTGCAGAAGATTACGAGGAGATTCGGGAGACAACAGAATGAAAAATAGAACCGAGAGCTATTGTTAAGCGTGAGTAAAAATTACCTATATACAGTGTGTCTACTTAAGTTGGAACCATATGGAAAACTTTGTCATTATTAGTTTTGTGAAAAAATGTACATACCTACATACATATAGTCACGCCTTTTTCCCGTAGGGGTAGTTAGATACCACTTCCTTCCACTTCCGCTACGGTTCTTACATACATCTTTCGCTTCTACTTTCATCAGAAAAAAATTATTCTTCCTCTGCATGGTCCAAAACTTAAAAGGCAACCATCAGATATCAAATTTTTTAAGCCGTTTCCAAGTTTTTCAAAAAAATATGAATTTTACTCGAGAGTAAAGTACCTTTATTTTTTACAATACAAAACAATGTTTTAAAGTAAAGTTATTTAGAATTAAAAGTAATATATTATATACAGGGTGTTTCATTACTAATTGGAAATATTTCAACTATAAGATCCTGAACTCAAAATATGTTGATTCAACCCAAATCACCTAGATAAAAATGTCTCCTGTCTGAGTTACAGGGTGTTTTATTTGAAAATTTAAAAATTATTTGTGCCCACTACTTTAAAACTATTCGAAGTATTATTGTCATATTTAGCGGGGAGTATAAGTACTATACATCCTACTAAAATATGTTAAATGAACGTTGCTGGCTACTACCAGAGGCGTACGACAGGGACAAGTGACTGGTTGATCCCTCCCAAATTATATGCCACTGGCGAAATTGCAATTTTATCAAAATTTTTCGATTCTCCAATACTTTCTACGTGAATATTGTACTCTTTCTCCATGGCGATAAACTTATTATTTTTTGAGATATTTCCGGTTAAACATGAAACTGCACAATTATTTTGATTTTATGTCGGTGTTTTGGGTCGTTTGATTGCATTTATAACGCGAATGAAACTTTATTAACAAAAAAACATAATTTTATTTATCGAAATTTGTTCAACGACATTTAAGGAACGTCGAAAAGAAAAAAGGTCCAATTAATTTTTTTTGTAAATATCACACGATACGTTCGTTTTAAACGAATATTGGTTGCGACTTTTTATTACAAAGTTTGGATTACTGTTTAAATTATTTGCCACTGTATTCTAACGATTTTGCGATACGCCACTGGAATGTGCGTAAACAAGATGGGCGGTATGGTGACGTCACAGCCAATGACAAGGATGTTCCAGTACCTTCCCGACCAATCTCGAATTTTTGATAGAACTGTTGGATACGGTTAGAAGCTTCTCATCTTTTTTCGGAGGGTAGAGGTGAGGAGCACCGTCTCTATGTATGAAAAAGTGTCCATCAAAATACGTCCAACAAGGGTGGCGCTACGATACCTAGGATAAACTGTATTTAACTTTATATATATATTTATTTATTTAAACTATATTAAACTTTTATAACAATTAGCACAGCCAAAATAATATTAAATTTTATTCAGAGTTCACGATACGTTTTTCACGTTTTTTTACATCAATTTTTGGGTTATATTTACTAAATTATTTGGAACTACGCAAACAGTTGAGGCTTCGAATACTGATATTTCGTTGACTACTTTAGTCATAAAAAGATTTTAACTTTTGAACTCAGCACACTTCATTCACTATACAGGGTGTGGCGCGAAAAGTTTTGATTAAAAGTAATGGCGGATACCAGTTATGTTAAAAATCTGAAATTACGAATCTGTAGGTTTTTGGATGACGCTGAGCTGAATGTGGCACTTCCGGTTATACCGTCAACTTTGTTATTTTAAATAAAACCTAATATTTTTTATTTTATTTTCGAATTTTACTAAAAATTTTTGATAAAAATTACCAAAAATGAAGCATTTTCGAGATATTTCGATTTTTTTCAAAATTTTGAAAAAATCCCAGTCCATATTGAATAACGATATCTCCATTAATAACGAAGCTAGTGACGTGAAATTGTAACCAAACGCTTGCCCGTTTACTCCATATGTCCAACTCAGTGATATTTCATACAGGGTGTTTTAAAATTAGACGCCAACATGCACAATTTAAATCATTTATATTGCTTACTTTAAATACAACACCCTGTATTTTATTAGATTTTCCGCTGTATTTTTTTAAGCCAATTCGTTTGGTATCGGTATTTTGAGATATTTCATTATCTTAGTTAAAACATTACAACACTTATTTATTTCAACATTAGTAAAGGGTAGGCCTTCGCTGTCAAAGATTTGATAGTTAGAACGTTAATTGTTTATGTTGTTTTGGCAGTTTTCTTTACCAGTTTGTATTTCATAGTGAATAATGGCAAATGAAGGATTTACTAATGATGATTTTTTAAATGTTATTATTATTTACCGCGAGTGTAATAGAATTGTTGAACGGACTTGCCGTGTTTTTTGCAGAAAGATATCCAATCGACCAAATGCAACTGGTGATATTGTTAGAAGATTGCTGAAAAACTGGCGTCAGTTTGGTAAATTTAAGACAAAAATTAATGAAAATAAACCACAAGTGGACAGTGACATAAACGAAATTAATGTTTTGGGTTATTTTACGACATGTTTGATGATAGATTGAATGCCAATCAGGGTCCGTTTCGTTGGCCAGCTCGCTCTCCTGACTTGGCTCCTTTAGATTTTGGTATTTGGTATTTCATGCTGCGGAGATGAGTAGTCTGAGAATTGTATAGCCGGAGTGACTCGGTTGGATAAAGTAAAAAATAGTGATATAAGAGTGGTTGGATTTAGGTATAGGGAATACAGATACCAAACAAATTGGCTTAAAAAAATATAGCGTTAAATATAATCAACTTATAAATGATTTAAATTGTACATGTTGGTTGCTAATTTTTAAACAACCTGTATGAAATATCAATGAGTTGGACATATGGAGTAAACGGGCAAGCGTTTGGTTACAATTTCACTTTACTAGCTTCAATATTAATGGAGATATCGTTATTTAATGTGGACTAGGATTTTTTCAAAATTTTGAAAAAATCGAAATATCTCGAAAATACTTCATTTTTGGTATAGGACATTGTGCACAAATTTTATCTAAAATTGCATGTAGAATTCGAAAATAAAATAAAAAATATTAGGTTTTATTTAAAATAACAAAATTGACGTCTACTTCCGTTATAACCGGAGGTGCCACATTCAGGACATTATATTTGAGCTCAGCGTCATCCAAAACCTACAGCTTCGTAATTTCAGATTTTTAACTTAACTTGTATCCGCCATTACTTTTAATCAAAACTTTTCGCGCCACACCCTGTATAACAGCTAAATTTATATCATAGTTTTTCGTACGTTGGCTTAGAGTTGTGGTTATGAAAATGAACATTAAACCACATTTTTTAACAAAGTTTTAATTCACTCTTAATTCTTTTTATAAGATTACTTCGAAAGGAATAGAAATTATCTCAATAATAAAAAAAAATATTAACAACAATGTTAATAAAATTTTTATCAAGGCCAACTTAAAAGAAAAAATCATCTTATATTTTATACTACTGAGTTGGTAACCGTCGCGCATTACGCTAAAGTAGTACTTTTTAAAGTGCCCGATTGATCGAGGCGTTGCTGTAGTTGGAACACCCTATATTGAGCATTTTGCCGCACAATGCACTCTTGTGCTGTAATTGGAAAACTACCAGAAACTCTATTTTCAGCGTACCGCTGGACACTTTTTCAAGTTCCCCTCCATATCAGACGGTGCTCCTTACCTCTACCCTCCATTGTTAAATATATAAATTGGCCTTCGCTCGCGAGAGTTAGACAGTTTTCTAAGGTGAATGATTGTGTTTGCTAGTTGACATAATCTGTATTGTATTGTTACAAATTTGTAAATGTGTATATAAATTCGAACCATAAGTGTGAATATAAGTAAAATGTTACAGTATCTTTATTTACCAAAGTATTTGTGATTAGAGAAGCTCTTTTGCGTAATGACATTTTTGGTTTTTCTACGACAGAAAGCATCACTTCAAATTTTTGTTGATAACCCGTTTTTGGCGTTTATTCTTAAAATTATTTTTAATACTTTCCACTGGTCTTGAATTTATTTAATATTTTTGTAACTGTTGAATACCCAATCTTTCTTTGTGGATGTCTATTATTAAAAATATTTGCTGCCTCTCTGTGTGTTTTGTAATTTTCTCCAACAATTAACAAAATTTCTAGTTTTTCTTCACGATTTAGTAAATTTGCCATTTTTACATACCAACTCACTCTGACATTCAGTGTCAAATACTTCATGTCAGTGCATCCTAGATTACGTTAAATTGTATTAAGCCAGAATAATTAATACGAAATGATTAGTAAATAATCACCAAACCTGAATTTTCATGCTAAATGGCTGTAATTGCATATTTAAATATAACTTTTAATTCAAAATGACTTTACTTTATAACATTCTTTTGTATTGTAAAAAATAAAGGTACTTTACTTTTAAGTAAAATTCATACCTTTTAAAGGTTGTTTGCTGCCAGTTGTCTCAGGGATTGTTTACAGTCCCAAGTCAGCTTAGATTCACAAGTGTATGACTTCAGAGCTTTTAATGCTGCTTGGCTATCTGATAGAATATAGATTTCTGCCCTTCGGGTGTGCCTTTTGAGGCACTCCTGGGCACATATCTCTATAGCATGTACTTCTGCTTGAAAGATGGTTGTGGTGTTACCAAGGGGTTTTGAGAGCATGAAATTCGGCCCTGTAACGCCCACTCCAATCCTTTTCTCCATCTTGGATCCATCAGTGTACCACACTAAAGCATCCTTTCCTAATTTAGGTCCGTTCTCTGTGCAAACTTGATGGTTGTTTATGACCACTTCAAACTGCATTTCGAAGTCGTATCTAACTGGCATAAAATCTGTTGTCTTAGACATGGATTCTAGGGAAATATTTTCCAAAATCTTCAAATGTGCAATCCGATTTCCATCTTTTTTATACACGACACTTTTAAAAACTATTTTTATGTTTGATATATTTTTTCGAAAGTTACTTAAAATTTCCTAATTAAAATTTCTTGTTTAAAAAATATAGTTTTTTCACTGCCCAAACGATTATTATGGACTCTTAGCAACACCCTGTATATCATATCTTTAGAATCCGTTTTCATGTTTAAAAATATTACTTTAGCAAACCAAACTAAATGCTTTTCAAATAATATCAATAATTTTAAAAATGGATGGTGATTTTCAAGCAATAGATTTTTTTTAATATTATTCATTTTTCTTTTAGACCCACGTAACAACATTGCAAGTCATACAATTTACCAAAGGATTGTATTGTAGAAGATGAACAACACAAAAAGGAACTTTTAAAAATGGCTTAGTATCTTCTGTCCATACATAGTATAATATGTATTTATGTACTTGTATTTTTCATCTGTGAATTATGCTACACTTGGACAAAAAAAATAGCGATAGATAAATTAATTAAAAATTTGATACGATCTTAAACTGCCCTTTTAAATAAGTATTTAGCTGATTTTATTTTCCGTTGCTTTTTTAAATTGTTGAATATTTTTTATTTTCTGTTTTGTTCAATGATAGCCTGGCAACTTTTCCTATAACTTCTCACAGAGCCAAAGCTTAAGTCTTATGATACAATCAATTTCACATGACCTGCTTGGTAGATTAACCGTCCTGTTTCACAAAAACCAAATTATATCAGATATAATTATATTTAAAACAATTTTTTTAATATAAGTGATTCTAATTAACTCTAGCAGATTTTATCATCTAACAGTATTTTAATCGATTTTATTTACTGTTGCTATTTTAACATAACTATTTTTTATTTTCTGTTTTGTTCAATGATTGTATCCACAAATTTTCCTATAACTTCTCATAGAGCCAGAGCTAGTTTTATAAAATCAAACATGACCTGCTGGGTAGATCAACCGTTGTTTCACAAGAATCAAATACTAATAGATACATATTTAAAGTGGTTGGTAATTGTCTGTAACTTTCCTCGTGAAAACAGTAACATTAAAAAATTACTCACCGACCATCGACTTTAAAAATAGGAAATTTTTGAAAAACAAAACATACGAAACAAATTTTATTAATAGCTTTCAAAAAAAGACAGATTAGCGCTTTGCTTAATAGAGAAATATACAAGTAATATACAAAAACATTATTCTTTTTATTTGTCGAGTACTCAGCATTTGAAGATTTTATTTTATTATATAAACGTTATTAATTGTTAAAATTGTTCATTTTCGATATTGAACATCAATAATTGCACTTAAGTGTTGCAGTGAGTGTAAGATATGGAAACTTCTACTAGTCATTTGTTCTTGTTTGGTTTACTATCAATAAAATTGTAAATAATATATTGGTTAAAAGTGTGTACATAAAAAATCAGCAAAGTAAAACGTGTTGCCTACATCGCAGGCTTCTTCGGACTTTTCACTTTAAAAATTATATGCGAATAAATGACTTGAGTTCATGCGTTTTGTAAATTGTAATACATTAGAATTCATAAATCGATTTTTTAATTATAACATTATTGACCAATAAAATGACGTTAACAGTTCTTTTGATAGTAAAACTATTGTGTCTGAACATACGTTTTATAAATATTGTATACTTGTAATTAAATTGTTTTGGACAAAAAGTAATGAGACTGTATTTTTTAAAAATACGCTCGCTATGAATATCGATGTGTATATTTATTTGATAGTTTGGTGTGACTGTTGTAAACAATTGACATACATTTGACATTACAGCCTTTTTTGTGTTTATAAAATTGTAGCCAGCGATTTTTAAAATGGAAAAATCTGTGAACAAAGAATTTGCATCAAATTTTACGTAAAATTGTTGAAAGAGAACAACGATTACCTTCTTTTCTCTCAGTAAAGGAAATAAGCATCAGTAGTGTTATTCTCTAACACTACTGCTACTACTTGCCAAGTTGGCAAGATAATGAGAGGGAAGGAAATAAATGTGTTTTTTAACAGTGACAGCCGTGGTTTTTCTTACTTGCCGCTGACTTTACCCAGTACAATTGTCCTATAAAATATATTGTTAAATTGTCTATTTAAGAGCACCTTGTGATTACAACATTTATACGTTTTTAAAAAATTACATTTATTTAAGTAATAAGCAAAATAACAGTTTGTTAAAAAGATGTTGATCAAAAATAGAAATCCATAATGTTGCAAACAACATAATTATTGTTTCGGGTAGAAAATATATAGTACAGTGCAACAGAAGTAGCTTCTTCCTCCGATTGTACTTGAGACTCACGATTACTGAAAATTTCGTCGTCGCCGATCGGATCGTTAATCGAATGTTTTCGTTGTGCGCAGATTTTGTGATCTCTCGCCCGCCAAGCTACTTCTGTTGCACTGTAACACAGATTAAGATAACAGATACTTTGAATGCATTAGTAAAGAGAGTGTCGTCCAACTTTATTAAAATTTATTTATTAGACAAAAGTCTAGTTAAGTAGTAACCAAAATCGACCAATTTGAAATATAGTATTTACAAAACAAAATCCAATGCAACTACTTTAAATTTTGTGTATTTTATTACTAAATAACTTATCTTTTCGAAAGAAAATAGGTTCATATTTAAAATGGCAACATTTTCAAGTAAAAACTTTACTTTAAACTTTCTACAATTCATAGATACTCCCATATAATAATAAAAATTTGTTTGTGCATCTGTTCTATTAACTATATACCTATCAAATTTACTTACAGAGCAACTCATGGTGCTGCATTATCATTAGAAGTAAATTAAGAAAAATGGTTAGTTTTTATTACTAGATACCACCATATTTCAATATCTGAAAAAATTAAATCTGTTAACTAATCTGTGGTACCAAATATAGAGTGTGGAACAGCCAAATGTAAATTCATTATCTAAACTATTATGCATATTTATAAAAAATGTGGAGATGAGTAGTCTGAGAAATATAGCCGGAGTGACTCGGTTGGATAAAGTAAAGAATTTTTTTTTTACTGAAAATAGTCGCAAAAAAGGTCGCGGATGGTCCGCACTGCGACTATTAGAAGGGGAAGGGATTATAGAAAGGAGATGATTGTGTGAACCCGCTTTTTAAAAAGTTGCAGGTCATAGTTCTCTGGAAAAACTGATTTGGAAGCTTTGTTCCATTCTGTTGCAGCCCTGTAAAAGAAGGATTCTTGATGGAGATTGGTCCTTGTAGTGTCAATATTGAGAGTAAATGGGTGAGACTGATCAGCGTGCCGAGTTCTTCGGCCGAATGTGGCCAGTGTTGGTACAAAAGTTTTTATTTCTCTGGAGCATCTGCCATGGAAATATCTGTAGAGCAATGACTGGTCTGCAACTCTTCTTCTATGTTATAGTGGGTGAAGGGTATCTGTGAGAATTGAGCAGTTTATCAACCGAATGGCCCTTTTCTGAATGGAATCTAGAAGACAAAGAAAACTGAACAAGATTGTTGGTTCCCCACTCGACGATTGCTTCAAGAATAGTGGGATAAGAGAACGATGTGGTATAAAAAAAGATGTGGTTACAAAGATAGATAAAGGAATGCTTAGATGTTTGGACACGTAGAAAGGATGGATAAAGGAAGATTGACGAAACAAATTTATAAGGCGAGTGTGAATAAACAAGTCAGTAGAGGTCGAACATACCTCGATCAGATCAACATTGTTTTGAAGAAAGGCCAGGTCAATAGTACACCAACAACCGACGAGCATGTATGAGAGCACTGATGAAAGTAGGGAAGCAAAAGTTGTATGTAAGAACCGTAGCAAGTGAAAGGAAGTGGTTTTTGCCTACCCCTATGAGAAAAATGCGTGACTATATGTATAAAAAATCCCGAAGCACGTCAATTTTTGCATTGACATCTAGGAACGAAAAAATTATATCTCAACATTGAACCTCCTTCGAGTGAATTATAACCTCCAATTTTTTAAATGGAAAGTAGGGGCTTTAAAATGATATATCACAAGCCCATATTTTCCATTTAAAAATTTGGGTCTTATAACAGTCACTCGAAAGAATGAAATTTTTTTCGTTGCACGATGTCATTTCATTTACTTAAATTGACGGGTGTCGGGATTTTATTTATAAATATGCACATTAATTGAAATAATTTATTCGTTCCACACTGTATATATACTTAACAGCTCCAAAAATTAAAGTTAAATGAAAACATTTTAAAATTTGTCATAATTAATTCAATTCAATTAAATATTTTAATAATTGTTATTCAATTTTATTATGTATAGTTAATCGTCATATTGTAAACATGAAATTTGAATAAAAGTTAAAATTATATCTGTTCTTTTATTTACTATGGTTCAAACTTGCAACGCTAGACACAGTAATACTTTAAGTACTTATGTAACACAAAATACCGAAACTATCATAAGTTTCAAATCTCTGAACTTATGCAACACAAAATGCGCAAAAATAATTATTCTCTAAAATT